>OZ038533.1:4254412-4854412 GCA_964036665.1 Gordius sp. MW1
TAATTTACGCCCCGAAATTGTAGACGCCATAATATTTATACATAATTATTAAATCAATTTAATAAATTTATTAATCAAATTTTGTATGATAATTTCTGTCGAATAAATTTTTCATCCTCAAATTTTTCTACTGGTTCGAGTCGTTGAAAATTTAAAAACGCTTTCGGGTCGGGTCGGGTCGGGTTCGGGTTGAAAATTTAAAAACGCTTTCGGGTCGAGTCGGGTTCGGGTTGAAATTTTAAAAACGCTTCGGGTCGGGTCGGGTCGGGTTGAAAATTTAAAAACGCTTTCGGGTCGGGTCGGGTTCGGGTTGAAAAAAAGTGAATTTGCAGGCCTCTAGTTGTAAATAATAATCTTAATCAAAGCACTAGATAAAGGTTTATGGGTTTACCTGTGTCGGAAAATCATAAACTGTTGGAATGGCATCTTCTCTCAATTGATGATGGTTTGTTGAAGTTGGAGAGGACATTTCTGGAGTAAAATGATAAGTACATCTTTAGAATATTTTGTTAAACTTTTATGGAAAGAATATTGTTTATCCTGACTGCTTTCGTTGGAGCAGAATGGCACAGCGCAAAATGTCATAGTTGAAATACACCAGTTGTAGTCTTGAAAATGGCGGAAAATTTGACACACAATTTACCATATGGAACATATGGCATGAGCAGTCTATCTAGTCTATGGTGTTGTTGAATGTTATTGTGTTTTTAATTTATAAATTTTAGGGCGAGATTTTTGCAATTTCCTTTATATATGGAGAAAATATGTTTAATTCATATATTTTTCATACATGACAAAAATATGTTATATTGTTTTTTAAAATATTTTTTTGCGACATTTTTAATGCGCTTTAGGTTTCTAAATTTAAATTTTATAATATTTTAAGACCAGGTCACAATGCAAAGTTTTATAAAAGGTGCGAAATTTTTTCAGCTTTTGGATAACTGAAATTTGTTTTATGATTATATAAATTATGTTTTTATACATGCCAAAATTATGCTTCATTGTTTTAAATATAAATTTTTGAATATTCTGTCTCACCCAGGTGCTAATGAATTTTTTGACATTTTTAATATGGTTTTATTTTAATATTATATTTTATGGTTTTTTAAGTCCAGGTTACAATGTTATCGTTTTATTAAAGGTGTGAATTTATTTTATTGCAATTTTCTACTAAAATTATATTGAAAATTATTTTTTATAACATGGCAAAAATATGTTTTGTTTTATTTACATATATTTTAAAACATTTTGTGTCGTTCAGGTGTTATATAATTTTATTTAAGTTACTTAACAAGTTTTCGACATTTATATTTTATTTTTTTCGTTAGAATTTAAAAAATAATATGCATGGGCGTAGTCAAAGGGGAACAGGGAGGGGTAGCTACCCCTTATGGCTAAAATTTCAAAAAATAATCATTTTGCCCTCCCTAAATCATTATTGCCCCCCTTTAATTCCAAAGCTGGCTACGCCCATGAGCATATGCGTTATTTATTAAATGAATAAAATATTAACATGATGTTTTCGGGTATTTAGATGACTCGCATCATCTTTTTCAGTTGATATTTAAGTATGGACACCAAACTGGCATATGATTATATTTTAATATTTTATTAAATTTCACCAAATAGACACATAAATTACAACTAATATTATGCTATATTAAAAATTCCCCAAGACTTCACACTAGTGATGGTGAAATAGCGTTTGACAGGCGCTAAAGCTATAGCACATAGTCACGTGGAGGCGCTACAGTTATAGCACATAGTCACTTGGAAGGGCTAGAGCTATAGCACTTAGTCACATAAGGCGCTAGAGCTATAGCACATAGTCACACGAAGGCGCTTAAGTTATAGCACATTGTCACATAAGGCGCTAGAATTATAGCGTGGCGCTAACATTGTTATAAAATTTATAGGTTAAATTGCATTATTAATTGCATTAATATACGCACATGTAGTGCCACATGTGCGCATAATCATGCAATTTAACCTATAAATTTTATAACAATGTTAGCGCCACGCTATAACTCTAGTGCCTTATGTGACAATGTGCTATAGCTTTAGCGCCTCCGTGTGATTATGCGCTATATCTCTAGCGCCTTATGTGACTATGTGCTCTAGCGCCTCCAAGTAACTATGTGCTATAACTGTAGCGCCTCCACGTGACTATGCTATGTAGATGGGAGGCGCTACATTTGCTGGTGCTAAGCGTTTCACCATCACTACTTCACACTAATAATATGTGTATCGTATTTGAGGACCAACGATTTCTCCTAGCTGTAACTATAGTTGTTAAGTTGCTCATATGCTCCAACTTGGACGTAAACACATATATTGCATATGTGCTTCGACGCATAGGCTACTAGATCAATAGGGGTAAAATGCGTGAGGGGCTAAGTTGTAACAGCAAATACAAGCTCAAGCAGTAAGGAATGTTAGTCTGTTTACCACTTTAAATATATAGCAGTTTTGTACGAGCAATTGCTGAGAACAAGTTGTTTATTTAATCTGCTCTGCGATGTGTTAGCTACTAGTGTGACATATCGTCTATCCCCTTTTCTCTATCTCTCATAGCATGAAACGGTTATTCAATATTTTAAAAAGTCTTTCATTCAAAAATTTTTATCCGGTGTGTTTAAATCATTATCAGCATTAAAGAAAAAGGTGGTAAACTTGTTAATAAAAACAGGTCTAAGTCACATGCAATAATTTTGTACTGAAACAAATACAAATCTTGTTTAACTCAACATAAATAGACTAGGCATTAATCTTAAGTCGGCCCTGATATATTCCAATGCAGGTGTGCTAATCAATAATTGAATTTTTAATTTATTATAATGGCCATTAACTTTGAACTTAAAGCCATAGAGGAATCAGTAAAAAATACTGTGTTGCAGATCGGTTATAATAAAGTGTAATCACAGTAATGTATCGGTTTTTTTATTATTAATAGTTACATTTTATGAATAAAATATAATTTTGTTTTAATTTTGTGTTTTTATATAATACTGTAAATTATGATTCGTTTAATAAAAATAACGTTATACAAGTTTAGTTAATGCAACAATTTATAAGTGTGATTGAAGCAATATTAAAGAAATTAACATTCAATTTTTAAATCCATATTGAATTAAAATTAGTGAACAAGTGTTGCTTTAGCTTTTGCACTCTTCTCTGCACGATTTTGCACATTCATTTTCATAGAGTGAACACCAATCCACCGCTAACTCCTCGCAATTGCTATACTGATTTGTACAAAAGAGAGCTGGAAAATAACAAACGTTTTTATGTTTTACAATAGCTCCCAAACAAATTTTTGTAATAATAATAATAGTATATTAATATCAAAAATTCAATAGAAGTTTTTTGATAACTACAATATATGCAAAGAATGTTTATAAATCAGCTTATCTGTGCAATCCGTAACTGATTTTTTCCTTGTTTTATAAATAGAGCTTAAATGCTTTTATTGCTAACATTGAGAGTTTTGAAGGTATTATGATTGCCCTATAGATAGCGTCAGAAGCTTGAAGTGTTATATGAGTTATTTTAATCATGCTGGGCCAAAAAATGGAAGACAAATGCGGATATATTTTAAATAACTTAAAACCTTTTCCTGGCCTCCTATTTCGTTTTAAACCGATTTAAATTTCTACATAATTTATTAGTATCTGTTTTAACGAAAGAATTGACTTCAATAATTTTAGGGCCTAATAAAATTTTATATATTCTATTTACTAAATAAGTTTGTTTGATCCAAGAATTTAAGCGGTATATGTACCTCACTCTATTTTAAACGATATATTAAGCATAAGCTTGATAATTAATTAAAATTTACATTGCACTAATGGCATTTTATTATATACTAAACAATCAAGCATTTGCTCAGGATATTCATAGGAACGAAGCCTAGGTTAGTTTTCAGCAGATTTGTTAACAAAATTTCTATTTTTATTTATATATTTTTGGCCTAATAGGTGAATTTTCTATATTAATAGGTTGGGTAAGTGTAAAAAAGAGATTTTATCGTGGCAGATATCAAGGCTATAAGTGTTAAAAAGCTCTATGATGTTATATATAAATACAATAATGACTTACAACACTTTTTCAGGAGTTTGCCTTCATAAGGACCTCTACTAGCACACACGGTATCATATAGACAGCCATCGCAACTTTGAACTGACGAACGTTGATACGGCTCATAATATGGAGATAAATTGCCTCTATCAAGAAGACACATTTAGCAAAATATTCAATATTCTTACGGTGGGTAATAATTACAGGCAATCAAGGTAAAATCAGGACATTTTTTCATGGCACAACCAATCTCTTTTGTAGTACCCCGAGTACCCCAAACTAGCTGTTGTTTTTCATTTTCAATATAAATATAAAGATTTAATCTTAAACCTGTGTATAGTGTCCAACGTCATCAAAATTTCCGCTATCTGTTCCATATTTGAATAATTTTACTTCTTCCCACCAGACCATACCCTAACCGCGTCATGATAATCGGGTGAGTTAGTGGTATAAAATACATTTTGACCACCGCCGTCCGGATAAGCTATATTAACATTTTTTTTGAATTTAAAACAGTTCAATCGTCGTTCAAATATTGCAAATAAGTTTAGATTACTCGAAGTAGCCCTATCATCGTATGAATCATGACCAAAGATACACTGTTATCCAGTTATCAGCTTTCACTGCTCCTTCAGAGTTCCAGATCTTGCATTATAAAAGATATTAGATAAATATAATTTTCATAACTTCGCTAATAAACTTACGAGTTTCATCATTGCATTAGAAGGAGGATCTACAGCTGCACGGTAATCGTTGTGATAACGCAAAAGTTTTTCGATTTCACCTAAGTTTAATATAAATTTACATCATAAATATATAATATTTGTTAAAAATAATGAAATTGTAGGAAATCAGTTTACAGACTTAAGTTGGCGACTTCACAAGCAGCTTGGGATAAAGTGATAAATAAGGTGATGGGTTTTACTATAAAATTCAGAAGTTGTTTAATAAAAGTGTAATTTTAAAAAGTAACTTGGCCCTTTATATAGTAATGGCACTAAGGCCTTTAGCCAAAAAACTTAATACAATTTATATTTATTCAGCCTAAAAAGTTATAAGGTTATATTGTTCGTCTTAATGAAGTTACTTTGGCCAACTAACTTTTACTTTATTTACCAAGGTCACCCAAAATCACAATAGTACTTGCCCAAAATGAAGTTCATTATCTACACACAAAAAGGTAAGTTTAATTTAGTATTGTATACACGTTTTGATATTGGCTACCTTCTCAATGTAGTAACCAGTGGTGTAGCATGGGGTAGGAGTCGAAGGGGCCAAACCCTCCCCTTTCCTTTGCCAGATTTTTTAGTCTTGGTCCTCTCAAAAATTTTCTAGTCAATTTAAATATAGATTTGGGTAGTGAAAATTAATTGCGAAGTTTATATTTATTAATTTTTTCATGTGATGTAAGTGACTTGTCCAAATAGTCATTTATTGTTCCAATTCCATTTTACCTTTACGCTAATAATAACAAAACACTTATTTATCGGTTATTAAAGCCTTTAAATTCAAATATTTGCTTAAACTAACAAATCTATAAGGTGAAAAGAACAGTATCAAAGATCCATACTTTTCGAAACAAATATAATTTAGAATTTTTTGAGTGCATACCTATATTGTATGTAGTAAATTGCTAGTGTTTTTGATAACTAATGACTATTATTATTTTGAGTAGAACGCCATAGCTATAAATGTGACTTGCGATTTAAAGAGTGAAAAACTTAAAATAAGAGTAAGAATATACATTGTTTTACAATTCGTATTTTATTTGAAGACTAAATAACATGGTTTAGTTTTTTTCATTCATAAAAATATTAGAAGTAATACTTGTTAAGGGAATAAAAGTTTGTTCTTAAATCCGTGCATCAAAATTTTAAAGAATTTTATATGACACAAAGGTTAAATTTCAAATGTAGAATAACACTCGTGAACAAGTCATGGAGTTATAAAATTACCGGCAAACTGTTTGCAGATTCTGGTAGAGTTTTTTAAGGTGAACACAATATATATTTTAGTTTTTCCATATACGTCAAGTTTCTCAAATATTTGATGCCAAAGTTGCTAAAAATAGCTTATTGGCGTTTTTCCACCGTCAATAACTCGCAAATCAATCGGTAAAATTTTAGTTTTATAAATTTGGTTACAAATAAAGGGAGGACAATGTAACTCTAGCCCTATTAACTTTGATATATATTCAAAATAAATTTATTTTTATCTTCTTTTTACATTGACAAATTGTCTCAGACTTAAGGTCGCCTTCCTTTTCCTTTAACACTAGGATTAGGAATTAAGTGTGTGTTGTTGTTTATCTACTACTACTAGAAACCTGCACAACCCGACCCGGCCCGCGGACGGGCCTAAAAGCCCGGTTTTAAATAAAACAACGGGTCGGGATGGACGAACCCTTATATAACTTAACGGGCTTGGGCAGGGCCTAAATTTACGCAAGGCCCGATAAAAAGTTAATTAAAGACCTGTTTTTATAATGTTCCAATCCAGTTTGTAATTACTTGATGTTTAATAAATTAACAATGAGTTGAAACTAAATAAAGTTGCAGCTGACCATTAAATGGAATATAGGAAAGCACCTCTGACCGTAGTTTTACACCTCCTCACCTGATAATTAAAGTTTAAGGCCCCCAAGGTAAAAAAAAATGAAAAAAGCCACTGGCCCAGTAATAACATAATATTATCGAGTAGCATTTGCGTCCGTTTATGCTTAAAGAAGACTTAAGTTTGCAAGCCTCAGTGTTAAGATCAAGGTAAACAAGAGAAAAATTCAACTAGTTTATTCGAGAATAAATGAATAATCGGAATGGTAAAGGCTTTTAAAGATGGACTAAATTGACAGGCTTAATCGGGGTATACGTCTATAAACGAGTCTAAGAATGTGAAGCTAATAAACGATATGATTACAGTATCGTTTATTAAACTTTCGCAACGATATGCCTTATCATAAACATCTATTTTAATTATAATTTCCTTTCTCCATCACAAATTATATCTCTTATGCTTAGTAAAAGAGCCACTCCCTCTTTACCCAACTATTTAATAAATCATTACAACTTTCTTATAGAAATTTTTCAAGTCGCAAAATCTATTTAAAAATGTAATGAACTTCATGAGGACTAGTTTTACTTTTAGTATTCTAGAGCTAAAGCGTAATTAAAATTTTATCTTTCATACGTATATTTGATTTTCCGTATTCCAATTATTTTATTTAAATAATCAAAGTTTATCAAACCACAATATATATAATTTTGCCTTTCAGTGTCTTAGTTTTAAGTAGTGATGATCAAAACCGTTTTTACTTCCAAGCCTGAAGGTTTAGGTTAAGGTTGGAAAAAGATTTTTAACGTATTTTAAATTCCCCAACCCAAACCTAGGGTGGAACCCCCACTTAAAACCTAAAGATCTTTAATACACCCAATCCTTAACCCGAGGTTGTGGTTAGGTTGACCTGGTGATGTTTTGTAGTATAGGTGTGAAATAAGAATATATTATATTTTATATATTTAATATATTTGTTTTTAGGACAAAATAAAAAAGAATTAAATATATTAATTTAAATTGCAAAGGAAATGTTTTCATATTATTACATATTTAAAAGAGAAAATATAGGTCGCTAGATATATTAAAAAAATAATTTTATAAGCCATTTATTTTCTAAATATAATCATATTTTTGCATAGTGTAACATTCGCTTTTGTTCAAAATAACGACAGTTAATAATACTGACAACCAATCAAATTCATAGACAATTTCGCAACTGAAGTTTATATGATATGTCATATATCTTAAGTAAACAACCAATCATTATAACGTTCATTTTACCGTTTATTTTAAAATTTTACCATATCACAAAGTGCGATATTTTCATTTATTATTCATGCCTACAAGTGCAGTATTTTCATTTATTTTCAAATATATATTATCTAGGCCAGAATGGGCACCCATCTATCTCTGCATCTAATCAACTGCTGCATGGAGCCTTAATTGTGCAGGGACAGCCACAAAGTATATTAGTGCAGAATTTTTGTAATCTTTTTTAGATCAGCAGAGTGTAGCCACTCCTAACACACAAAGAAGCCAGTCAATAGGTGTTTCTACCAACTGTCCGAGAATACTGCCTACAGTTTTAGTTAGGCAGGGACAGCCACAAAGTATTGTAGTCCTGGATTTTTGTAATCTATTTTAGATCAGCAAAATGTGGCCACTCCTAACAATCAAAGAAAGCTATTTGATACCTACTGATTATCCACAAATTATGCATGTTACTAATCAAATGGACAGAGGTATTTTTTGATATTTACACTACTTAGTTTTTTTTATTTATTTCATTCATCTTCACAAAATATGTTTTTTTACCTAAGATTCAACTAATTTATATTTATAAACCTAGTGGCTTATCCAGAATATCTTAGGCCCCAATAAAGAGGAGTAATCTTGTATTACTCCTCATACCTATATATGGCAAGTCAAAAGAGGCCTACTGCCTCTTGCCCTTCACTTCAGAGTTTGAATGGCATATCATTACCTTATTATAAATTTGCCTAGTGTTTCTAATATTTTACATGAACGAGACACAAGTCAAGTCATTATACTGACAATAGTTTACCAAATAAAAGTCTACAATGTATGTTTTTAAGTAGAAATATATTCAGCACAGCATTGTGAAAGTTTTAAAATTAATTGCGCAAAAGTACTACTTTTTAAATATGAAACTTTTAATTTAAAATCTCTGGCAAAAATTTGCACAAAATACTGAGCTGAGATAAGAGTTTAAAGTTTGAAATGCTATAAAGTCTATACTTATTGATATTTCTCGAAATTTTTTTAATAAACATTTTTTATTAAATGGAACTATAAAAAACTATAAAAATCATATGCGAGGTAAACATTCGAAAATTGCGATAGCGTTGAAATGGCAGATAATGATTCCGATTTTCTATATGAAAAAGTTTCCCTTTTGTCAAGGGTATTGGCAGCTATAATTAAGTTTGGTAAAAAATAAAATTTTTCATATTCTTAAAAAAGCTATTGATAGCTACCGGATTTTCACAACCTGCTATAATATTTTCTAATTGGATCTTTTTAAAACAATAACAAGTTTTTGAAGCATTTTTTGCCAGGCTCTTTGGTTAGCATTTAAATGTAAAAATTGGGGTAAGAGTTTCTTCCATCAATTATCTTATATATCAATATAACAGTACATCAATAAGTAAACATTAGTTGAGAAAAATAAAATAGATATAGTTAGGGATTCAGGTATAAATAAATTTGCTTTAAAATAATAGCAAAAACTTAATACAAAAGCTTAATCACATGCACATTGATACAAATCATATTAATAATGATCCCTTTACAACCTTTGAGGATCTAAATTAAGTTATATAACATCATAATTGTATGAATAATTTCTATTTAATCTAATGGCTAGAGAGTATGCCCTTTTAAAATTTAATATGTTCTCTATTAAAGTACAAAAAAACTTTAGTAAATCTCTTATATGTATACTTGCTGAGATTATACTCTAGCTATATCACTTAGCGTTCTAAATACTCCATTAATCAACTTGTAAACAAGAATCTAGAGGCACGGGATAGCACTGGGATGATATCCTTTTTATAATACTTACGTTTATTATATATTGCTTAGTACACTAACCTATACCAAGCAAACGTGTATTTGTTAATTATATAATTTAGTATTTAATATATTAAGTATTTATAAATTGCTTATATATAATTACATATATTTTATTATATAAATTATATACTACCCTATAACAAATAATTTGGATTTTTATATAATTTAGTAGTATGTATGAATTGCTTTTAAATATTTACATATATTTTATTATATACACATAATTATATACCACCTTATACCAAATAATTTGTATTTATTAATTATATAATTTAGTGTTTAATATATTATATTAAATATTTATATATAATTCTATTTATTTTATTATATACATATATTTGTTTAAACATATATTCATATATTTTTGCTAATTTTGATTTTAGATTTAATGTCTAATTTGTTAGGCTGTCAGTATTATGAACTGTCGTTATTTTGAACATGATTCGTAACATTGCATTGTGCAAGAAGTTGTGTGAGGCTGGATTGTGTTATATGCGTATGTCAGTAGTAGAGCTGTTAACTATGATACAAACTAGTTCAAGTTCATAGTTCAATTTGAAAAAATCATTAGTTCAAGTTTATATTTTTTAAAAAGTAACTATTATAGTTTAATTATGTACTATCAATCCATTATAATTTTTTGTAATTGCCATCCTTTATACTATTCTAATAGTTGCTATTGCTTCATTTCTATAATCCCCTTTTGTATTTTATCTTATCCTTTATCTTAAAGTTGTTTATCCCACTATTTCAATAAGTGTTAACTCTCTTGTTCCAACCGGTGTTCGCTATTATTCACCCTCCTGTTTCAACTGGTTTTCATTACTTTTGTTTATAAATTAAAACTTGTCGACACCTTCTCGTTCATTGGTAATTCACATCATTTGTAAGTTACCCTTTTTTTTATTGATAATGGTCGCTGGACGACCGAAATATCTAACCCCATTTCCACCCTCGCATTTTATCAATCCTAAACTACCATTATTGGAAACTAATTTTATAAACTAGTTTAAGTTCAGTTCATTTTTTTAATACGATAAAGTTTAAATTTAATGCAAGGGGGTTTAGAAAATGATCTCTAAATTAAAATAAGTTTTTTGATTTAAATCCTATCCAAAATTTTTAATATACTCTATAGTTTAATATATATGAAAATCTAAATTAATAAAATGTTGATCCAAAAATATGATTTATATAAATAAATTAGGTGGCCCGTCAACTTGCCGAAAACAATCTTGCCGAATTTATTGTCCCCCCGTTAAAAATGGTCGGGAACCCCTCTAAATCCCGAAACGCCAGAATCCCGAAACTACGATTTGGCCACGACTACGATTTCAAATTTCCATGTTTCTGTTTTTTTATTCAAAATTAAACTTTTAAGGTTTATAATAAATTATAAGATGGTTTAACATGAAGTTTATTCTTGGTATATTGGACTCAATCCAAAAAATAAAGAAACTTCATGATAAATGTTAATATATAGAATTGTTTTTGTTTTTTTATTCAATATTAAACTTTTAAGGTTTATAGTAAATTATAAGATGGTTCAACATGAAGTTTATGCTTGGTATATTGGACTCAATCCAAAAAGTAAAGAAACTTGATGATGAATGTTAATATACAGAACTGTTTCTGTTTTTTTATTCAATATAAAACTTTTAAGGTTTATAGTAAATTATAAGATGGTTCAACATGAAGTTTATGCTCGGTATATTGGACTCAATCCAAAAAGTAAAGAAACTTCATGATAAATGATAATATATAGAACTTTATATGATTCCAATCAATCCAAAAAATAAAGAAACTTCATGACAAATGTTGTTAATATATAGAAATTTATATAATTCAAATAGTGAAATAGCATGTTTAACTTTAATGTAAATGTTTTAATTAATAATTAAGTTTACCACACAAATATTTATAATAAATAATATAATTCAAAATAAAAGAAACTTTTCTCACAATGGGGAAAATTTTTTATTGCACAACCATCGTAATAAACTCCTGGTCTTTGGCACCCCTGGGAATTTAAAAATCCTATGTGAAGCAGGAAATTTGTATGCCGATGGGACATACTATGTATGTCCCCAACTCTTTAAACAAGTATATATATTTAAATGAATGTATGTATGTATTTTTGCCCCGATAATTATTAATTTTATCGCCATAGGTCTATACAGTACATTGTTATTATAAAGAGCATATGGTGCGGTAATATTTGCACTATTACCGGACAAGTCCCAAGCCACCTACAATTTACTTTTTGAAATTATTAAGGATGTTTGCTCCGAACATCATTTATTATTGCCCCCTCAATATGTTCAAGTAGACTTTGAGCAAGCTAGTATAAGGGCTTTGAATGATTTATTCCCAAACACTGTTGTGAAGGGTATATTTACAAAAATTTTACTAGTTTAAATTTAAAGGATGTTTATTTCATTTCTCACAGGCCATATTTAGGAAGATGAGGTCATTAGGACGGATTTGTATAAGAATAATACGACTTTTAAAAAATGTGTGCGAAGGGTATTGGCCCTTCCATTTTTGGCGCTAGAACACGTCGTTGTGGTGTATAATGAGTGTGTAAGGCAAAATTCAATGACCTCGGAGACATCTGAATGGTTCGAATATATAAAGAATACATGGGTAGGCCCCAGTGCGATGTTTTCCTACGGCATGTGGGAGAGGTTTGAGGCCGAAGGTTCTCGGACTAATAATCACTTGGAGGGCTATCACCACGGATTAAAATGTCTAATTGGAATAGCCCATCCAGTGATATATTCATTTATCGAAAGTCTTTTAGCCTTACAAGAAATTAACGATATCAATATCGTACATATTAATCAAGGCAAACAAATTTTTTATAATAATATATCAAATGATAAATTTTCAAATTAATCGCTTAATTAATAACTATAAAAATAATATTAATGTTATTGATATTTTTTCTTATACCGATAATGTCGCGAATTATTTACACCTTCAATCGCACGAAGAACCATGAGTTAATTAATATAATAAATTTTTACCAAATATGTTCTTTATTAACCACTTGAGACTTAAATTCGTGGCGTACCACAAACCGCAATAATTATAAACTTGGGTAAAAAAGCGTTTAAAACATTGACATGATTTCTGTAGTTTGTATTGAATGGAACCATAAAATCTAAACCTACTAGTTAGGATATAGCATATAAAAGATATTTTAGTAACCACATAACTTGTAAGATTAAGAATAGTTTAAAGCCAAATGTTGGTTACATTAAAAATTTAGCACAATGATTAACAAAATCTGCCCAAGGATGTTAAGGACATCCAAAAGCTTAGAAAGAAACTTCTTCTAGAGGCATAAAAAGAGGAAAGTGGTGCCTTTCAAGAATTTAAGATAAAAAGACTAAATATTTCGGCTTTTGGTGCCTTTTTAATACTATTTTATAGAATTGAGTAGGAACATCAAATAAAGCAATCAAAATGTAGTGTAAAACTTTAATGTAGTTTTGTTAATAATTAAACATGATTACTAATTACATGGTGCACATTGTTAATGCTTATAAAAGAATTTATATATAGCCATGCAATATAATACATAACATTTTTTCTCTTAAGTATTTAAGCACAACTGCTAAGCATTACAAATTTTTTATATTAGTCCACTAAATTTAACATTATATCATAAATCTATTTGTGTGTAATACAAAGTTAGTTTTTGTATTTGGTTTATATAGTGAAAGTAACCTAATATACTCTCAATAGATTACATTACTATACAATCTTTTAATTTAGTATTATTGTAGATACAAATTTAAAACACATGGTATTTTTTTAAAATTTAATGTGATGCACACATTTACTTGGCTTTTTGTAACTTGGCATTTTGAACTGGATTCGTTGTACATACTACATACTTGGGTGCCAGTAACTTTGTTCTAATTGTGTCTTTCATCTTTGCAGCAAATTTTATTACCTACCCTGTAATGTGGGTCTGCCTACTACATATCGTTTTTGCTTTTGGATTAAACGCCCTCAACAATTCATTGAGATGTTCATCATCACATAGGGAAAATGGCTGATTAGCCATGATAATGTATTTAATTATCGCCATTTGAGAAGTTTAATAATTTAATGGTCTGTCAATTAATATCTGTATAAAGAGGTAGATTGATCGGAACATGTTGCTTCTTTTACGGGAACCGGTCAAAGGAGCACAGAAATAGGAGCGAAACTCGTCATGATTGCTCAGAGTTTTTTGATATGGTGAATTTGTAACAAGTAATATATATATACATAAATTTTTAGAGAATTTATTGGAACTTATCTCATATTATTCATCAGAATTTAACATATTGTCTTAGCACAAAATATTTTATATTAACATGTCCTAGTGAAATCAAAGTAAATATATGAATATATAAAGAATGTATTGGAACATTTATCATCATGCATATCAGAATTAACATATTGTTTTAGCAAATACCTTATCCTGATGTTATACTTATAATAAAAGACATTTATGTATGGAAAGATTTTATTGTATAATTTAGCACTTATATTTTTTAAATACCAACTATGGAATTTTATAAAATTACATATTTTATTTATCCTGATGTTTTTTCTTACTTATAATAAAAGTCAATCATGTATGAAAAGATTTTATTGTATCATTTTGTTTATATACATGTGATATAATTGCATGATGTATATTGACATTTTATGAGATGATATGTTTTTTAAAAAAAATGAGGGACTGATTTCTTGATTTGGGTTAGGGTTATTTTAAAATTAATACACCCTTCTTTGTGCAAATTCTTCTTAGAATTAGGTTTGATAGTTTTGCCTTGATTTATTTTCAATAAACAAAGTGTGCTCCTTTTTTTCCTGATGTGCTCCTTTGACCCCCACTCTTCTTTTACACTATCCACTTCAGAGCAAATACTCGAATCAGGCGCGTAGTAAAGGGGGCGCAAAGCGAGACTTCTACCCCCTTGACCAAAATTTGAAAATTTGTTTGAAGGTCCATGTCAAGGTATAAAAGCGATAGTAAATGTTCTGATTAATGAAGGAAAGAGATTTTTCTAAAGCTGGTTATATAGCACCTTGAAGTTTCGCATATGTTGTACGCGAAATTTATTTTTGTTACATCTATATATATAAAAATCTAAGTCCTTTTTTGAACGCTGATAACTTTTAGAGTTCTTAACCGATAGCCACCAAATTTGGTTAGATTATTGCCAGCATTGTAGATGGTTTATAGATTCTTTTTATCAACCTGCGACAGCGGGAACCATGATTTTTGGTAGTCTATACCGCCATCTAGCGGATTATTTATACTACGTTTTTTTTGCCTTAAACTTTTCCAATTGCTTTGTCATTTGTGTCCCAATTTTTTACTCAACTACCTCCGTTTGTTTTACAATATATAAAGCTGTAACAAATAAATATTCTCACTACCGTAAAACATCACCATTTTCTTAAATAAATATAACGCGCGCTTTTAGAAACATACCCACGTTTCGTGCTTTTTTGCTATTTTTATTAAGTTCGGTTATTAATAATTAAAAGTACAAAAAGATCATTTTAACGGTAAGTTGATATATGCGGACAATGTTTAACCAACAAACTTGAAATGCAGTTATATGAGCTATTATTCATACAAAGTAACATCGCTGCTCGATAAAAGGTAATCAACGGAGCGCGATACGATTCCAGAATCCCAATCCTTTTGTCTCGTACTTTGAGGTTGAACGGTCTCGGGTGTGACATTCAAATTCCAAAGCTCTAAGGCGTGAGTTAGCAGAGGGTCGGAATCATGTGTTGTGAGATTAAAAATTAAGTTTTGGACCGACTTAAAAGAGGAAATAAAAGCAGCTAGCGATATGCTGCCGGGAGGACGAATTCCCAATCCTCCCGATTTGGTTGGAAGGGATGCCTGAACCCAATTATTAGTGTTAAATTTAAAATTTTTACTAATAAGGTTTTTAAAAAGCCTTCGTACGACTTTAAAACTGCTGGGTGTAAAAATGCACCAGATGAGCGAAAACAATGATTAATCTTTGAAATGTTAAAATAGTTTTTGATTATGTAAAATGAATGATGTGCAGGCAAGCATTTTAAAAGTTCCGTTTTAGATTTTAAAATTTCGAGGTTTTTATGAGGAAAATTTAAAAGAGATTTTTCACCGCCAATGGGTGATCCCAAAAGGGATATGTTTTCTCTATCTAGAACTAAAAAAGTTTTAAAAAAGGGAAAGTCAATAGTGTTAGGGGCCTGATAGATTTCACATTTTTCGTGTTTAATTTAAGATTTAGAGTGGGTTCAAAATTGTTGATAATTTCTATAGCTTTACTAATCGCCTCCGGGCGGCCACATAGGGTGGCGTCGTCGAGGTATCAAACATTTAAATCGAGGGTACACTGAGATGATATAGCCTCGACTAAATTATGAATGGCCAAACAAAACAAAGGAGGGCCTAATGGATCTCCTTGTTGGATGCCTTCGGACGAATCAATGACGTATTCGCCGAATCGAAGCTTGGTTGTAGAACCATAGCTTAATAAAATGTAATTTAAAAATTGTGGGAATTCAGCTAAAAAAGTGTTAATAAGGGTTTCTCTTCGAATACTGTTAAAAGCATTGGCGAAATCTAATTTAACAAAGCAGGACTCGGTATGAATATTTTGAAGTGTGATCCGGCCTGCATGACTGATTGCCTCACAGCCGCCTTTAATTCCGAAGCCGAGTTGATGTGCCGGGCTCGGGCCGAGTGATCATTGTGTTTTAGGTTGTGTTTAAAGATAATTAAATTTTTAAAAACTATACATTTACACATAGATCTTAAGAAAAAGTCCATTCATTTTGCTACGTAATTTGTTAAAACAATATGTAATTTAAAAAATTTTAAAAGTGAACCTCGAAAAATCTTATTCTATATATTTTTTAAAATAAAAGTTAACCAAATTTTTGTGTGTCCAACGTGTGCCTTAATATAGAGCGTTTATAATTAAAATTTAAAAGTAAAATAAATATTGATGACAAAATTATTTAAGAGGACGTGTAGGACGGGAGTAAATAGATAGCCCCGGTCTCCCCTACTATTTCTTTGATAATATAATAATTATAATTTTAACGTTAATTCATAGGCTCGGCCATGAAAAAGAAATTTTCAAACTTATAAATCACTCCAATAAAATAAATGAATCACAAAATATTAATCTTTATTACTATTACTACCGGTTTAAATTTATTATGGTACAATTACATATATCAACAACAAATAAAATATCATGCTTTATTGCGTTCGGGATTTTCTTAATTCTTCCCACTTTTTAATTTCGGTCCAATTTTCGAAAGTCAAATTTTCTCCTTTACATATAGACAGATGCCTGCAAAATTTGGTAAAAAAATTAAAACATAATTTATTTTTGAAAAAAATAATTGAGAAATTGAAAGTTGATTTAATCTACCTCGCTAGCATTAGGTATCTTTCCATGTCTTCGGGTGATATATCAGCTACATTACGACTTCGAATCGCTACAAAATCTTTTATAATAGCCTGTTACAAAATTGAAAAACATAATATAAAACTAAAAGTTATTAAAAATTCTAAAAAATTTCCAATTTACAATTTAAACCTAAAACATTTTATTAAAAAGGGTTAGTGATTATTGAGAGATTTTTGAAAGATATTTGCTACATTGCAACTTTAAACAAACAAATTATTTTATGGGATAACATCAATGTAGAGGCACTTATTAGTGCTTTATCACTACTTTGTTGTGTTGTAAAAACGGCTGGAAGATTTTTTCGTCTATTTTTCTTAGTCGACCACTAGGCTAAGTCAAAATAGGAAAAACAGCCAAGAGTTTAACGTTTGTCTTAGTTAAACCAAATGTCGACCAAACAAACCTAGCCGTTTTCGAACACTACTACTTTGTAATTATGGAAAAAATCAGCTGTTAATTCATATATTTTTAAACATAATTTAAAAATATCATTATACTATAATGAGATTATCAATGGGTGAGTTGCCTGCATATGTTTATACATATATAAAATTTTACAGAACATGTAAAGCTAAAGAGAATTGCATATTTTGTGAAGTTAAGATAAATAAATTAAAAAATTAAGAATCGTAAATATTGGGAAAACATTCGGTTATGGCCAATGAATTATATTTACAGATAGTTATGCCGATTTTCTGTCGTATAAAAAAAGATTCGCGATTATCATGGGATAGCAATGAAATTTGTTTCCCTTATTTTTATTAAACCTCACGGTCGGGGTCCAACAAACGACCAAAATTTGAGGTCGATATTGGTTCGCTGATAAGATTTGTGCTAGAAGAATGCACTTGTGCTATGTAGTGTCTAAATTGATTTATTTCATCGATATTCCCTTGGTCAAATATCATTTTAGCGTAATCGCAGTCTGTTGTAAGAACCGAAGACTGGTTATCCAGCAATTTGAGGGGTAGTTTACCAACCTTAACAATAATCTTTTTTAAAGTAAAACCTAGGTTTTATATATTTTTATTTTAATTTATATACATACCTGAATCTTATTAATCGAAATCATAATAAAAGAGCTTACCCCCAAATAGTCAGCCATTTCTTTTGAAGCAAATAGGATTATCTTCAATTTAGAGTCCATGTGCAGGGGGTAATATTTAAAATCGTATTCGAGCTGCCTGGTGTTTAACAGTTGTTTGAGCACTCTCAAATTGGCACGACCTTATGAATTTTTCAAAATGTAAAATTATTCTTGAAATTGTTAATGTAAGTTATTGGAATAACATATAAACAAAAACATTTAACTTAAACCTACAGGCCAATAACGTGGGTCATAGCCGGCTAGACCTATTCAGAGTATAGCAAATTTAAGAATTTAAAATTTGACTATTAAATTGTGAAACTTTAGTCCAATTTTTTAAACTCTCCCCAAATACTTTGGAAAAACCAAATTTAGCCTAGAACATAACTTTTCAACTTTAAAGCAATAACTTTTCCTAAAAGGTGTTCGGAGCATATGCTAAGCTATTTTTACATTTATAATACTTTAATTCCACAACTACAAATGTCTAATGAAGAGATAGAGATGCTATTTTATCTAAATAACGACCGCGACAACAGTGAAATCAAATTTTTTTAACATTTTACCCCACTTTTAAAACAATTTTTCAGGAAACACATTTTAATTTCGATATTTAAGGAGGGGGGAGGGGGGGGGAGTGGCTACAAGGCATAATCATTTATGCCCAGATTTTTTGCTAATAATGCACAGTTTGTAAAAAAAGAAACTGATTTTTTTAAACCTAGTTAATAAGTAGTTGTGTATGATTCAATTTTGCTAAAAACAAATAATAAATTTCTGCATTGTTTTGCATATAAAGTGCATAGGAAGATCCAATTATAACATAAAAAAATTGCATAGCAATTAATATTTTTAATACAAATAAAGTAAAATATTTATTTAAATTTTAAATCAATTGCAAAAATATGATATATTAATTGTTTTGCAATTTATGGGTTTATATTAAAATCTATATGAAACTATTTTTAAAAAGGTAGCTAACCTATCTCCGTAAAATTGTCAGAGGGGTTAATGGTGCTCATGTCTATTGTTGTAAAGGTGTAAGGAGGTAATTGCAACGGTGTAAGACTTAATGTACTGCTCAATTTAATGTCACTTTCATTCATTTCATCAAAGTCATTATCGTAACATTTTTGGGGATAGATTGGTTTTGCATTTATGTCCTCAAGTGACAAATTAATATTTTGACTAATGGGCATTATTATTTGAATCAGAGATTTGATCACATTGAACAATTCTTTTAATTGCTGGCAGGATGTAATAATAGTGAGGTGATGGAAGCAATTATTGTATGTTAGCTCTTTTTGTGAAGATGGAGTTAAGGATTCAAGACTTAAGATAAATAATGCTATGTATTGTGCAATGAGTTCATCATCAATATTCAAAATCTGCAAAATGTTTGTAATAAAAATTTGAAATTTGTTATATTTTTCCTTAAAATTAAGATGACACTGTAAGTCTATTGAAAAAAGATTTATTCGAGTATTTTTGATTAATGCAATTACTCTGGGGTACAAGGTTATGTGCCATCATTATTTCAAAATATAAAACATGTATTTGAAACTTTGGAATTTGGTACCTAAAAATAAGAACAAATTTATACTAATGAAATAAAATATATTTATACTAAGGTAATAATTTTTGAATTACTTATTATGATCTTCATCCCAAGATATAATCCCGTATATTTTCAAAATATCATTTAATTTGATATGGTTTGATTCATTTGATTGATCATACACTTTTAAGATATAACTAGGGCCTTAAATAACAAATAATATGTCAGATTTTTATAAAATATTTAAACATTGATTGTACAAATAAATAAAATAGTTTTACTTCCTACTTCATCTTTTACAGTATTCTGT
This sequence comes from Gordius sp. MW1, assembly GCA_964036665.1. Classification (NCBI taxonomy): domain Eukaryota; kingdom Metazoa; phylum Nematomorpha; class Gordioida; order Gordea; family Gordiidae; genus Gordius; species Gordius sp. MW1. The sequence continues at coordinate 4,274,596 of OZ038533.1, forward strand.
ACCCAAATATTGATCCCAGGTGGATATATTGCTATATAATTGTGTAATTCACTTAATGTGTTTGTCTTTATTGAGCTATTTAAAGACTGACCAATTTCCAAATCACCAGATAATGTCAATAAATCCTCAAAATTGTTTGATATGTCTATATCATTTTTGTATTTTCCACATATTTTTTTAGTAGTGCCATTTAGTTTATTCTTTAAACAATAACTGTCATAATATAATGAAGGATTTAGTATATCCTGAACCATACATAAAGTTTTTACCAAGCTATTCTTAGATAAAGAATTTATATCTAAATAGGGAATCTAACCATTAATTTTTATTTTATAGATTGTTACTTTAGATTCATCATCCTTGTCTTTGATTTTATTACAAAAATAATCAGTAATTTTTTTAGAGTAATTTAAAGAATTATTTTCTAAAAAATAATTTACTCTGTTTTATTATATTACCAAAAAAATCATCAACTATGGCCAAAGGATTTCCAATCCAATCTATTAAAACAGGCATTTCGGCTTCTAGTAAAAAATTTGAAACCAATTGGCGCCAGCAGAGAAGCACTGAATCTAACTGTCAACTTGCTACTACTTATCCATAGACTAAGAATAACACATAGACTAAGGGTGCGTCTTAATACGCGCTTTTGTAGCTAGCTTGAAAAAGCGAATGCATGTTAAAACATAGACGCGTCTTAATACGAGCGTCACGTCATTTTTGTAGTTTTGCCGTATCAACTCAACCGCGATCAACAAGCTACAAGCTATTGAGTAAGCTATTACTGTGACCTAATATGTTTACATAGATAGACAAGATCAAGTAAAAACATTATTAAGAAGTGTGGAAAGGCACATGAAAAGCTCCACATGAATAATTGAATGGAATAAGCCTGGGGTTTGGTGGCCACATAATGCAACTTGGCTGGTAACTAGTATCAATTAAAATACTAACTTTAAAAGTGGATTATTGCAAAACTAAATGGAAAACACTCTGAAGAAAATAGACATAGAGACAGAGAAGCAAAGAATTCTTAGGATTTGGAAAAGACATTCCTTGATTCTCTTCTTCAAGATTTTAAAGCCTTATCTGATCCCAATAAATTTTTGTTAATAAATGTTTTACAAAACTTGTATTTTTACATGAATAAAGTATTTAAATTATTGGAATATGAACAAATATCTCATATCTCTCTAGCTTGTTGGGTTGAAAGATATTTTCAACTGTTAGGTATTGTTATTGTTAATCTCATAATCATATATAGGCAAAGCTTTATTATCAGTACATTTTGTAGTGAACAAATACCCTAAACTATCTTTTCAGCCTTTTTAAGCTTTGTTTTTATAGGAGTTTTAAGTATACTAAATCTTAAAAATTTCACACTTTAAGTCTGGTAGGCTAATAAATTTTTGTTTAAACTAAATGTTCTACATTATTTGAAAACTAATTGATGTTTATGATTTATTTTAAATTAAATACTAATAAAATGGTATGTGTATTTTGAAGTATAAGCTTAATTATAGTTATTTACTAAACTTGACAATCCTAAACATTAATAACAATATATTAAGTTGATATTGTAGACAATAAAATGTATATTTATTTACTAAACTTGACAATCCTAAACATTAATACAATATATTAAGTTGATAATCTATTTTTTATTTTCTAAACTTGACAATCCTAAACATTAATCTAATATATTAAGTTGATAATGTATATTTATTACTTGACAATCTAAACATTAATAACAACATATTAAGTTGATAGTGTAGACAATAAAATGTATATTTATTTTCTAAACTTGGCAATCCTAAACATTAATAACAATATATTAAGTTGATAATGTATATTTATTTTCTAAACTTGACAATCCTAAACATGTAAAATGATTAATACCATGAAACGTGAAGCGCGTATTTGGACAGAAAAAAAAATTGCGGGCTTGAAGTTGTAGCGCGTATTAAGACGTAGCCTAAGAATAACATAGACCGCTGATCAGCTGTTTCTAGCAATATATTATGCGTATATATACGCGTGCACATGTCATTGCCGACATGTTGCCAACATAAGGTACCTATTTAAATAATGCGGTATTGTGCAATATGTAAGTCTAAAGGCAAAGGAGTGTCTTTACACAGGTAAATAAATTGTTTTTTTTATATTTATTTTTAGGTACCCCAAAAATGAAAATATTTTAGTGAAATGGCTAAAATTAATGAAGCCTGAATTTCGTCTAAAAAAGCATTCAAGAATTTGCAGCAAACACTTTCAACCACAAGATTTCAACAAAAAAAGATTAAAAGAAAATATAGTACCATCTCTATTTTTAACCCCTATAAACATTCATCAAGAAAATATTCAATCCCCATTACATAATATCACAAACATAGACAAAGAATCAAATTATCCATCTACAAAGGTAAATAATATTTGTTTATACTCCTTCAATTATTAATCAAACATTTTCCTTTAGTATAAGTAAAACAAATTTTAAGATGAACTTAAAACTAATTTTGATATTCTCTATATATGGGGTCGTGTCATAATAATCTTGAGTCATCTCTTTGGTTAGACTTTAAGGTTTTCAAATGCTCCAAATTTGTATTACAAATTTATCTTTACTAAATGCTGGAATAATTTATATTCCTTAATGTTATGAATATGCAACTAATCACTGAATATAGAAGAAGCTTGGCTTTTTACAATTATATTTGAATAACATTGGAATATTATATCATTTATATATTGTCCTAGCCTTATTCCTTTATGTGTCACAAAAAGAATTGTTGATTACAACATGGCTATAATATGAATAAACGTCCTTCTTTAGGGAAGATGTTCCCACTAATAGCACATGTCCTCCACTACCTTAATATTAATTGACATCATTTTAGAAACTTATTGTTTTATTCCCATTGCCTCTTAATGCTTAGGGACATTTGGGAAGAATCTTTTAAGTTTTTTATGGTTTTTTTTTAAAATTAACACAAGGTCTCCTCCAAGCAAAATTTCCAATAGCTTTTTACTCAGTCAATCAATTGCAATTGCCAAATCAAATTATTTTTTTGCGATGGACTTAGTGCCCATCCTCAAATAAGATGATAATCTAGATATTGGTTAAATTTTTTTTGCCTTTATGCATTTTTTTCAATGTTATTAAATTATTAACATTTCTTAATGCCTAATTGCAATAAACTTTTTAATATTAATAGAAAACATAGTTAGTAGGTTCAAGCCTCGTTTATATCCATATTTAATTTTGAAAATATACTTTAGTAACATTGTTATATAACTCAAACAGTCATCAACTCCTAAAAACATTTATCAAGAAAACAACGAGCCATCACACATTCATCAAAAAAATGCAGAGCCATCTGAGATTTCATTGACTGTAATTTTTATATTTCAATATGAATTACCTAAATCAGTCATCAGCTTCTAGTTTAGACATTCATCAAGGAAATATTGAGCCATCCCAGAATTCAGCATTAATTGATATAACAACATTATGCAAAACTTTGAATACAAGTAAATATAATTTATAAATTTTAATATTTAATTTAGTAAAAAAGGATCATTCATATGCTATTAATACTCTAAAAGAAAAAAAGAAAGAAAATCTCATAAAGCATTTAAAAAAAACTGTCAAAAATTTAAGAAGTAAAAATTATCGCCAAATTCAGAAACTCAAGACCCTAAAAGACCTGGCTGCTCATCTTGATAAAAAATCCTTAATTCCAGGAGAGGGGGGTGATATTATTACAAACTATTTTGGTGATACTCCTCTCACTTCTATACTAAATACACACTTAAGCTCTGGAGGTGTTAATAATCCCTTCAACAAGGCTTATTCTGATGAAATGAAAAGATTTGCAATAACCCTTCATTATTACTCACCCCAAGCCTACAACTTTATTCGGAGTGTAATATGTATGCCAACAGAGAGTACGATTAGGAAATGGTGTGTCAATGAAAACATAAAACCAGGTACACTAACAATTTATATATCCTTTATGTGTATAATATATAAAAAAAAATTTTATAATCTATATTATTTATTTTAGGATTTTTAAAACAAGCTTTTTTCACAATTAAACAATTACAAAGAAAGCAAACAGGGCAGATATATATATCAATTACATTAGATGAGATGGCCATCAGACGTCATCTCGATTACAAAAAAGGCTTTGAAGGGTATTAGTGACTTACTTTTTTTTAAATTAATTTATAGGTGTGTAGATGTGGGGCAAGGTATTCAATCAAATTTATTGCCAGAGGCCAAAAGTGCACTATTTATTATGGCAGTTGCCATTAATAGTCACTGGAAGATACCCCTTGGATATTTTCTTGTGGGTAGTGTCACTGCTGACCTACAAGCAACCCTTGTGTTAGATGCACTTCAGCTACTTAAAGAATGTGGAGTCATTTGCAAAAATTTAACTTGCGATGGTCTAGCAGCCAACAAGAGAATGGCAGAAAATCTGGGGGTATGCAATTTATTTAAACAATCTATTAGTATTATAAAATAAAACTAAGCCTTAAATGTAACTTGATTTATATTTATTGTTTATATTTAAATAGATGGAAATGTCAATTATAATAAATTTTACCATTACATCTCAATCCTTAACATGTCAATTTTTAAGATACATTATCTGATTTTTTTGTAAAACTAAAATACATAAATAGGTATCTTTTGAGGTTGAATCCCTTCGCCCATATTTTACAAACCCCACATGCGTCACGGAAAAAATATATTTTATGTTTGATGCATGTCATATGCTCAAACTTGTCAGAAATTTATTTGAAAGGGTAGATTATCTTGTGAATTATGAGGGAAAGGTTGATTAATATTTTTAATATTATAATGTATGTTTGATAGAGAATCGAATGGAAATACATTGTTAGGTTGTATGATTTGCAACAACATGAAGGTCTGAGGGCAGCAAACAAGCTTACCAAAGAACACGTCTATTTTCATAATCAAAGAATGAAGGTTTATTATTATATCATTTGCAATTATTAAAGGTGAAATTAGCGGCTCAGCTGTTTTCGGAATCTGTCGCAAATGCTATGGATTTTGCGAGGCATATAGATCCTCTCTTGTTTAAGGATTGCCAGGCGACTATCGAGTTTATTCATATAATGAATCAGTATGTTTACTAGTTTGTTACTAAGTTATCTTTAAGATTGTTTGATACACTAAATTCACGGAATGCTCTACATAAAGGGAATAAAAAACCTATATACAAGGATTCTTTAGCTAACCTTAATGAATTCTATGATAATTGTGCAAAATATTTTCGAACTTTGTGCCTTCCAGATGGAATGCCAGTTATTCAATCAAATAAAAAAATAGGTATATTAGGAATGTTAATAGATATGCAAGCAATTCAAATGCTTGCACATGATCTCTTGATCGAGACCAAACCTCCTTTAAAGTAAATATATTATAAATATTTATTATTTATATAATATCTAGATTTTTATTAACCTATAAACTTTCCCAGGATCACCTGGAAAGTTTTTTTGGGTTACTCAGGGCCCGAGGTTGCCACAACAACAATCCTTCGGCAATGCAATTGCGTCACTCTTTGAATAAAATTTTTTTATCAAAAATCTATTATCCATTTTCTGGAAACTGCTCGCCACAAGATTCTACTTGTATTGCAGATGAAAATTTCATAGACATTAATGAAGAGTTTACTGAAACAGAAGACGAGGCCAATATAAATATTAATTTAATTTCTCCCTATATTTCATGTATTTCTTCATACATTGGCGGATACATTGTGAGGCAAATGATTTTGCGCAAAAAAGTAACATGTAAGATTTGTATAAATTCTTTAATTAGTTGTCAACCATTTTCATCTTCAAACTATTTATTGATTAATTTAAAAAACAAAGGTGGATTAGTTGTCCCGTCTACTGATGTTGTAAATATCTGCAAAAAAACTGAGACAGTTTTTAGAATTTTAAAACATAAAAATAAACTTTTTTCTAAAAACATTTTATTTATAATTGAAATTAAGGTTTTTCATTCATTGATTGGGTCTAATATTTTTGCATCTTTAATTAATCATATTGTTGACCAAGAGTTAGGATCCTTAAATCATTTACAATTATTGGTTAAATTAATAATTAATATGTATAGCAAAATTTTACTTCATAATTTTTGCAATATTTCAAACCAAGAATTTAAAACTAATATTAGGCAGAAATTTAATAAAACTATTATTTTTAAAGGGCAATAATTTTTTTTGTTGACAACTAATTAATTTATTAATATAGTCTCACATGCGAAACTTTGATGATGCCCGGTATCGTAAAATTGTAACTTAATATAATAAATAAAATATATTATAGATGGCGCTATTATGTTATTTCTCTTTATCATTCTAAAGTGTTACTTATTAATTATTTCTTTGAACTTTTTTTTGAAATTTTATTATAGGAGTATTTTTTCTTTGCCTAACATATATTTTTTTATTTACTAAAAGTTTTTGTTATGAAGTATTCAGTTAATTTTTAAATTTTAAAAAACGCGATAAAATATAACGCAATAGAACACGTTGACCATAATTAGTACCTTAACATTTATGTTTATGAACTCAACGATTCTTTTTGTGACACATAAAGGAATAAGGCTAGGACAATATATAAATGATATAATATTCCAATGTTATTCAAATATAATTGTAAAAAGCCAAGCTTCTTCTATATTCAGTGATTAGTTGCATATTCATAACATTAAGGAATATAAATTATTCCAGCATTTAGTAAAGATAAATTTGTAATACAAATTTGGAGCATTTGAAAACCTTAAAGTCTAACCAAAGAGATGACTCAAGATTATTATGACACGACCCCATATATAGAGAATATCAAAATTAGTTTTAAGTTCATCTTAAAATTTGTTTTACTTATACTAAAGGAAAATGTTTGATTAATAATTGAAGGAGTATAAACAAATATTATTTACCTTTGTAGATGGATAATTTGATTCTTTGTCTATGTTTGTGATATTATGTAATGGGGATTGAATATTTTCTTGATGAATGTTTATAGGGGTTAAAAATAGAGATGGTACTATATTTTCTTTTAATCTTTTTTTGTTGAAATCTTGTGGTTGAAAGTGTTTGCTGCAAATTCTTGAATGCTTTTTTAGACGAAATTCAGGCTTCATTAATTTTAGCCATTTCACTAAAATATTTTCATTTTTGGGGTACCTAAAAATAAATATAAAAAAAACAATTTATTTACGTGTGTAAAGACACTCCTTTGCCTTTAGACTTACATATTGCACAATACCGCATTATTTAAATAGGTACCTTATGTTGGCAACATGTCGGCAATGACATGTGCACGCGTATATATACGCATAATATATTGCTAGAAACAGCTGATCAGCGGTCTATGTTATTCTTAGTCTATGTACTTATCTGTCGTCTACATACTCGTCTATTGCCTACGACCATAGACTTATGGTTACCTTAACAAACTTAATTTGAATATAGCAACGCGATCATTGGTTACCTATGCAAAAACGTAACCTTTCTCTTTCAAGTATTAACGTAATTTATTATTTGAATATATAAACTCGATCATTGGTTACCTATTCACTAAACCTTTATTATTCGAGCATTTCCAACCCTCACTATTCATATATCTTAACCTTATTAGTTCAACACTCACCTCGCTATATGTGTATAAACACGATGTAAAAACTAAATTTAATTCACTTGAATCACTTTTCTCTTTGGGTTATTATAATAATAGTAAAAGTAGAGAACTTATTTCTCTACAAAATGGTGACCCCGCATTTTCGGGGGAGCTAAATTTTTTTTCACCCTCCCCCTTAAAAATTTAAAACCCAGGTCCACATTGACCCCGACTTTCGGGAATGACATAATTTTTTCCTCCCCATAACAGTCCCTTGAGTAGCCTTTGGTTTTTCTTTATTGTATTCCCAGCACCGCGGGAATATGTAGTTAATTTTAATTAGAATAATTTATTTATTTAACTTTAATTTTCCGCGTTTAACTAGATCCGCCGAACTAATATTAATTGATTTCACCTACTAGTATGGCTACATTTTTCTTTCTTTTATTAAATCACTATTAAACCAAAAAATTGCCAACTACTTAATATGAAATCTTTGTTATTAAAAACCTTTTCTATATAGCTAATTATTATATATTAATTATAATATTAATGTTTATGTTGTTGTATTAAATTAAATTTTTACATACATTTTAATATTAATTTTATGTTTTAGATTTATGGTCTAATTTGTTAAACTATTCGAAGGGATAAAAATTCGGATCATGAGCGATATCTAAGTAATCAACAATATCTGCTAAATCATCATAATAATAATTACGCGATGGTAATGAAAGCAAAGTGGTAGTAACAATCTATAATTTCAAAGTGGTATATGTAAAATCATCGTTACGCGTAAAATCAATTTGATCGTATGTGAGTGGGGTGAGAATAAACCACTTGGCACATTTCCAAAAGTAAAAGAGGTCATAAAATTAGAAGTAAGCGGGGGGAGGGAAGTTTAGAATAAAGCAATATAAATCGATATACCACATTCTTAGTTAAAATTAAACAATTCAGATATAGGGCATTATCTTTTCAATCCGGCATACAATCAAGCTGCAACAAACAATTTCGACCTTAAGGCTAAATTCAAAACATGTGGCTGCTGTGAAAGAACAAACTACCTACTTATCTGATTGTTAATACGAAGAAAACCATGTAACCATATTACACCTCTACACAAGCAACAACATCAACTACCGAACGTAAAAATGTTCCAGTGCCCTGCCATTGGCCCAACTACAAAACATATCTCAAATTAATCAACATCACATGACTTCTTGCAACGAGCAATGACGGCGTTCGGCAAAGCAATAACACTAACTATTACCACTACCAAGGTTCTAATCAATACTGACCGATTAAAATGAGGGGAAAATGCGATTCCAAAATAGATATGTCTGCTCCGACAAATCTACTAAAATGGGATAGCACATTAACTTCCATTAATCACTCACACCTCGGTCACCACACCAGCAAACACTAGTGCAAACACTGAACAACATGGAACAAAAACATTTAACGGTGATATTCTACCACTTGCTTTCTTTCAAAACCACTTTCACAAACGCAAACACGCTAAAACACCTTCAGCCGAGAACTACTCGCCATTTACCTTATGATAAAACATTACAACCATGTTCTCGAAGCACTCAAATACACCGTTTACACTGCCACAAAAACTTAATTTGAATCACTTTCATTTTTAGCACTCCTTGCAAATAGAGGGGATTTCTATGGTTACCTTGGCAAACTTAATTTGAATATAGCAACGCGATCCTTGGCTACCTATGCAAAAACGTAACCTTTCTCTTTCAAGTATTAACGTAATTTATTATTTGAATATATAAACGGGTACCTATTCATACAACTTAACCTTTATTATTCGAGCATTCACAACCCTCACTATTCATATATTTTAACCTTATTATTTCAACACTCACCTCGCTACATGTGTATATAAACACGATCTAAAAACTAAATTTAATTCACTTGAATCACTTTTCTTAATAATAGTAAAAGTAAAGAACTTATTTTTCTACAGACTAATAAAAGACTGCCATTGCCAAACTGCTGAAAATTTTTCAGCAAGTATAGAAACCACCATATCGTGGGAAATTGTAACCAAACAATAGAAGTCAACATTATTTAATTACTTATTTTGTTTTAATTTATAAAATAAGCCAATAATCTTATATATGAACAATTGGCCGTATTCGAGTTATAAATCAAATAAATAAAATATTGATTGGATAATGATCTTCCGAATTAAATGTATATGTTGGACGATGGCCGGGGGAAAATATCCGTGCAACCAATAGACTAGAACGGGTGACGTCTACGGCTAAATAAAGGTATTGGATTAGGGGACGTTTGGTTCTTCGCTTATACTGCCGCTGGACCAACGTGTTCTAAAGATGGAAAATAAACATATCCCCCGCCCCACAGGACTAACGAGTAGAAAAATAAATTTATGATTATATCAAGGTCAAATTTCCGCTATTTAAACCCTGTCGATGCACTTCTCAATGAATGTGCCGACAGTTCGATGTACTACACATCTCCACTAATATGAGGCATGCCTTATACATATTCGTCTGCATCTAATTAGGGCCCATTTATTCACATAACTAATTTTAATATGCAAGATACAACACGCTATCCTTCCTAGCTCATTTGCATAAGCTCATCGGCATAGGTTCGTCTGCTTAAAAGTTAACGAAATTAAATTAAACCACAACTACAACCCCTGTGGTCAAGTTTTTCCTTCAAGATGGCAGCTATAGCAGCCTATGGTTTTATTAGTCTATCCTGACGACTCATTTTCAATGGCCGGCTAAAATTCAAATTGATATGTTAAATTTGATCTGATGATAATTTTCATTATTTAATATAATGTGATATAGTGGCGTAAAACAGCCTGAAGGGGGAGGGGATTTTTCAAAAATGTTGACAAATAAATTCATGCGTTAGGACGATAGTTGAGAACTTTAAACCTTTTCGGGTTGAAAATGGATTACATCAAGGATCAGATCTTCCTTTTTAATTTAATTATGGACCCGATAACGGGAGACATTCAAAAGCCATCGCCATAGTGTGTGTTATATGCCGATAATATAGTACTATGGGAAGAGACAAAGGATAAAGTATTCGAAGAAGCCGGAAAGTGGCCAAAGCGCTTAGCTTAATTAAAAGTCAACAATCAAAAACAGGTATACATGGAGATTAACGTCACGACCACCCCATCGCTAGATTACCATCTAAAGTACCCAAAAGTAGACAGATTTACATACCTCGACTCGATGTTACATCAAGAGGGAGGTTGCGCAATATAAGTAAATGGCCGGATTTAGAAAGGATGGCTTAAATGGCGAATTATATCCGCATGATTAACTAAATAGGCTAAGGTAGTTTGGGCATATACTAAGAAGGGAGACGAATTATGTAAATCAAAAAGGACTGGACATGGGAAGAGAGGAAAAGGACGACCTCCTGTCATGTGGAAAGGGCATGTCGACAAAGTTATGAAATCTAAGAAGATTAATCAAGACATGGAACTTACCCGACCAAGATGGAAAAAACTCATCAAAACAAACCCCACGACTGTGAGATCAAATATTCGATAAAGAAAATGAAGATATGCATTTAATATCTACACTAAGAAAAACACAAAATTGTTTCAATTATGTAACCCAATTCAACATGTGGTCTTGGGCGCACTTTCAAAGCGCTCCTTTAAATTCTTCTGAATAAGCCAACCGGAGCCTTGTTAGAACTAGAGCATGCACAAATTGGCCTATTAATACTAAAAATTTAAAGACCCCGGCCTGGCATAAACCCGTTAAAATTATAGGCCCGAGTCCGTATCGCTACGTTTTAATGCATTTTTTTGTCAATATTAAAACAATAATTTACTTTTCAATAATAAAAATGTTAAATAATTATCAATCATAAACGGATTCTTATTTCTTCCAACAAGCGACCCACCGTTTAGTTCTGAATAGAAGCACTTGTAGCTGCATAAAATTAATTAGGTTAATCATATGTGGAAACTACAAGGTGATAATATTTAAAAAAATAACCTAATTTGGTCAATTATTTAAAAATCACATCTATGAATTAATGATGAATAAAAATTAATATTGTTTAAAACATTTTAAAATTAAATAATTATAAAATTTTATAAACTCGATAAACGAACATGATTTTATATACATTAAAATGCAAAAAAAAACAATATTTAAGTAATTTGCTGGCGGGATCCGGGCCTACTTCTAGCTAAACATAGCCCGATGTCGTTTGGTTACCTCTAGCCTACCCAAGTTCGGCCCGTAATGTTTTAAACAAAAATTACATCCATACTCAGCACGTTTATAGGCCATTTGCAGGCCAGAATTTTAATTTTAATGTTGCCAAATCCAACTATATTTGCTTTAATAAAGCTAGCTATGCCATAATCATGTAAAAGTAGACTTAAAAATCAATTTACTAAACCGTGAGGTTTATTATTTATGAGTTGAATTTGTTAATCAGAGTTTCAAGAAGAAAGATATTTAAAAGTAAGTTTAAAAATGAAGCATCCATGAATGAAGCGTGCAAAACGCTTTGTAAAATTATCATTTAATTTGAGCATTATTAGTATATTTATTATACTATTCTCTAGTAGTACAAAAATTAAATTATTAATTCTTTGTTACAAAAATCTAGCTTGTATTAGCATATTCCTCTTCTATAAGTTAAGATTATTTTTTAGGAAATAATTAAAATAAACTTTCATTCTGAAACGCACACTAGTGACGGAAAATTATTGTGTAAAACAATATAATTTACGAAAGATTCAGTCATATAATCAGGTATTAATCCTTTAATCGCATATTGCTATTACGAAAAAAACTATAATTGTAGAATGAAAGTTGATTTGTAAATCAGCTGTTAAAATTCTGAAATTCGTAAATCATATATTCATTTGAAACAAGCCATCATCCATATTCGGTCTTAACACATTTCGTTTGCCATTCTGGTCTTCACGTTTGCGATATGTTACATTATCGTTTATTTCAGATCTGTATATGGTATTAACGTTACCCAACACATCTCTGACTACATCAGATGTATGCGTGTTTAGGTCAAAACGATTTACCTCCTTCACGTTATGATCATCCATCTTTTCCGAGGGATTTATTTTGACCTTCTGAACTATGTTTTGCGCCCGTTTGATAGCCTGAATTCGCAGCTTGGGGAAGTGTAATTTTTCGTCGGACATGAATTCTGGTGGTGAACTATTCTCATGCTTAAGTTTTATACCTTTCCTTGAGTCGTTCAATTTTCTAACGTAATTGACAGGCACAAAACCTTCGCCGTAGTCGCTGAGAGCCCACATCCAGCCTCTTAGCCCACCGTTCCTAGTAGGTGGATTGCGAAATCGCTTATTCACAACTTCAATCCCATCCTTTACATCTCGATTTAAATCTGAAGTATCTACCTTGGACTCTTTACAAATATCTGCTGGTCCTTCGATAATATCGCCTCGTCTTAAAGTTAAATCCTTAGCATCTCTAGCCACGAAATCATATAAAACAACGTATTTAATCAGTTTGGTCGTAGTTATATCACTGCCTTGGTTATTATTAAGTTGGATATCAAATCGATCGGGATTAGAATGATCAACCGATTCGTATTCAGATTCAACGACAGAATCATAATGTTCAAGCTCTTTTTTATTTTCAATTGATTCAATGGGAGTTGTATTATCCAGTATATGAGGTGCTTTGTCATCACTACAGCCTTCCCTATTGATCCACGATGTTAGCGGTTCTACCCAATAAGGAATAGGAGGCGGAGGTAAATTAAAAACTGAAGTTCGTTTGGGAACAAAACTTCTAGGCCTCTGAGAGGATGACATATCTTTATTAATGCTTGCTTTTTTGTCATTTGCTACACCTTTCATATCTTCATACTCCTCATCAATAAATTCTGTTGAGGTATCAATGTTTTTCGACATATGTTTGCAATTACTTTTATCATTGGATACATTATCAGCCTTGATATTTTCATTTTTATCATTTAACGCACAATCTTTATCCGACATGGAAAAGTCTTTTGATGCCTGAGATGATTCCGAGCACTGATAAAAAGCATTCGAAACATCGCTAAAAGTTTTATTTTCATCCAAGGTTGGTTCTTGGTGCCCGGTTTCGCTTGCAAATTGTTTTCTCTTAGCATGATTATTCTCTTCCAACTTAGTTTCTTTAAATGTCCCCAATAATCTAGCTCTAAACCTTTCCATACCTCTCACTAAAAGTGCTACCCCATTAATAGGCCGGAAACGATTGACATTCTTTTTTGAAGGTTTCTTGATGTTTTCGTGGGAAAGCTTTAAACGACTTGTGCGATAGAGAAGATCATTTTCGATAAAATTATTTCCATCCATATTATAAGGCGACGCCATGACTTGATAAGGTTCATAGCGAATATCTGTCCTAATTGAATGATCAGTCCCTATTCCTTGACTATCAACACTTAATACGTCCACGCTTTTCGCCTTACGCATATGGCTTTTAGGTCTGGAACCTTGCTTGTCACCCTGATTATTTATGTCACCAAATTCGTTACTTGCAACATTGTCACGTTTGGCATATAACTTGCGTAATAAGGCAGGAATGGGAGCGAATAAATAGGGAAAAATGCTTTGGTGTTTATTATGTCGTTTGGCTTTACTTGCTGTTTGTTTTTTGACAACGTGTTTTTTAGGCAAATCGTTAACTAGTGACTGAGACTTTAAATCGCGAGGGACGTTGTAGATGCTTTTGTAATCAATTAAATTGATTCCAGATTTCTTGTCTCTTTTGCCAGTTTTTTTGAGTGAAACGAGTTTCAATTTTGGTTCAACGTGGTTTGTTGCCTCGTGTTTTCTAGGTCTTTTATCTTGTAAATCCTCAAAAGTTGGTTGTTTTTTGATCTCTTTTGCATAGGATTGATTAGAATCGGGCACGCTGGGAGCTGTATAAATACTAGATCCAGAGACACTATCGTCCTTATTATTTTTTATTTTGTTCTCTTTGCTTGTTTCACTAAGGTGGTGCGGTATCAACATAGCTTTTTGAGCCTGCTTATTATTCTTATTTTTCCTATTAACACCGGCAGACGACCACGTAGTGTACTTAATACTTGCAGGTTCATATATTTTGGCATTCCCAATTTTCTTAGTATAACAGCTTCGGTTATATCTACTGTTACTTCCCTGTTGATTTTTGAAACTGCTCTTTCTCTGACACTTAATAATATTATTGTCCACGACAGAGCTAACGCGATGTCTTCGAGCTCTATCGCAGCGTTCTTTTTCGGAGTTAGTTTTGCCGATAGCAGGCACTAAATGTTTCTTGTATTTTTTCATCTTGGTTTGATCCGATTGCTGATTGTCTATAAATTTGATCGAATTAAATGTAGGTTCAGGACAATTGGGATTTACATCAACTACTTTGTGACAATCCTGAGTAACAAAGGTCGAGGGTGGAGCTTCGAAAGAGGAAGCGCTATCATCTTCTTGGCTATTGGCGTTTAAGAATCCGCTATCAATATCGCTACGACTATTAGAATGTGGCGCCACTATTTTAGGTTTTTCATGCGGGGGCAGCACTGATGCTGATGGTTCATTCTGTTCAACACTTTCTGGTTCCAAATTTTGTTCGTTATCGTCGCTAGCTAAGCCATTTTGGGAGCTAAAATTGGCTCTTCCTTCAAAAAAACCATGTGGAAAACAACGTGTATAATCGAAAGTGGTTAAGAATCGACACCTATCCATCGGTACGAAACCGGTACATCCTTTAGCTGTGCGAATGTAAATGTAATGATCTCTTTTGTACATCGCGCTAACCAGCTCCCCCTTTTTCAGTGATGTCCTTCTAGGCGTTATCCAACCATCCATAGGGCCTGTATCCAACGTAATTCTGAGCGGGACCCTGAAATTAGTGCTATCATCCCCAGCATCTAGTAGCTCTAGTAAGTCTGTAACCAAGAAAAAGATGCTTTTCGTATTGGGCAAGCTGGTTAAACTTCTATTAATATCATTTTCTTCTTTTCTCCTTCTCAAAGATTCTCTAGTAGCTTCCCCACCTGCACCTAATTTGGGCTCTGATAAAATAATTGGAACTTTAAGGGTGGCCGGTTTGAGTTCATAAGGATTTTCGTGTTCCACGTATATTTGCTCATATGATTCCGCTTCAAATTGTAATTTTTCCATTGCCTGATTAAAATAATTTTAAAGATAAAATAGAAGACTATTTATAAACTCGTGCCTTCGGCCCTCGTGGGAAGGGGGAGAAGGGAAGGGAAGAGGGGAAGGGAAGGGGGGACGACTCATCTGTACTTCGTATAAATGTATCATATTTGCTATGCAATTTATGGGCGAGAAAGGTGGGAAGGGGCGAGAATGCCTATAGGGGGGTATTAAATGCCTAATGATTAATTAAACAAATTTTCCATTATAGGCAAAATGTAATATAGGCAAAATGTAATATAGGCAAGGGTTAGGGTTAGATTTAGTGTTTGCATCTAGTTGCGTAATACATGTTATATTATGCCAAAAACCAATCAGAACCTTTAAAAATATAGCCGGTTTATGTGTATTTATACGCCGTGTCAAATAGTTCCCAAAATGAGCAAAATGTAATATAGGCTTAAAAAAATCAAAAATATATTATAGATAATTTAACAAATATCAACAAGAACAAAATATTTTAATTTAAACAATTAATAGGTACTTGTAGGGGAGGGCATAGGGTAATTATCAATAGTAACCTATTCAAAAACGAAAAATTTTCGATTTATTTGGCCAATGATCATTTTTTCATTGGTCAGTAGCCAGCGGATGGTCAAAAAAATGTTATGCTATTTATAAGTGATATAATATTCAAAAATATTTTGAGGTCTAATAGCTCAGTGGATTGAACGTCTGACTAGCTTCAATGGTTATACAATATATAAAATTTGGCCAATGGTCACTTTTTCTCTATTGGTCAGTACCAACAGATACTCTATAAGTCAATGATAGCCAAAAAAACGGAAAAAAAATTTTGATGCTCACTTTGGCCAATGGTCATTTTTTTCCATTGGTCAGCAGCCAGCACACGGTAAAAATGGATATAAATTCATAAGAGTAAAAAAAAACGAAAAAAAAATTTTCGAATCACATTTTGGCCAATGGTCATTTTTTTCCATTGGTCAGCAGGACACGGTAAAAGCGGATATAAATTCATAATAGTCAAAAAAAACGAAAAAAAAGTTTTCGAATCACATTTTGGCCAATGGTCATTTTATTCCATTGGTCAGCAGCCAGCGGACGGCCAAAAAGTCATAATAGCAATGGTAGGAACAGGAACAATCATAATAGTCAAAAAAAAACGAAAAAAATAATTTCGATTCACATTTTGGCCAATGGTCATTTTTTCCATCGGTCAGGAGTTAGCGGACGGCCAAAAAGTCATAATAGCAATGGTAGTAACAGGAACAATCATAATAGTCAAAAAAAAACGCAAAATTAACTCGGATTCACATTTTGGCCAATGGTCATTTTTTTCATTGGTCAGCAGCCAACGGACGGCCAAAAAGTCTTATTATCAATGATAGTAACAAGAACAATCATAAGAGTCAAAAAAAACTCCGGGATTCTAACCCAAAATCTAGTTAAATTGTATAGCAATTAAAAGTAAACAACTTTTATTTATGTTTATTATATAACATTGGTCAGCAGCCAGCGGACGGCCAAAAAGTCATAATAGCAATGGTAGAAACAGGAACAATCATAATAGTCAAAAAAAACGAAAAAAATAATTTCGATTCACATTTTGGCCAATGGTCATTTTTTTCATTGGTCAGCAGCCAGCGGACGGCCAAAAATTCTTATTATCAATGATAGTAACAAGAACAATCATAAGAGTCAAAAAAACTCCCGGATTCTAACCCCAAAACTAGTTAAATTGCATAGCAAGTAAAAAGTAAACAACTTTTATTTATGTTTATTATATAACTAGTTAAATTGCATAGCATTAAAAGTAAACAACTTTTATCTATGTTTATTATATAATAGATAATTTAACAAATTTTATATATAACACAGATAGAGATGAGGGGTGGGGCACCTCTTTCTCATGCATTAATTTAAAAAAGCGATAACCTAATATACCCAATGCAAATAGATAGGGAGGGTAACGGACAACGGACAACGGACGGACGGACACCAAAAAACGAGCCCATAAATTGCATAGCAATTAATATTCGTACAAATTTATTCTACACGTAAAATTATAAAACAAAATATTCGAAATTCAATTTTAGAACTGGTCTTTAAAGAAAACGATAATGTTATTTAATTGAAGGGTTATAAATGCTCCTTAAATTTTTGCTTGTAATAAATAAAAATTTACAATTAAATAATTTTTATTTCACAAATTCGCTAATTTTTAACCATATTATGAAAATATATGGTCCAGTTTATTTTTACACGCTTTACATATTACATTTTTTAAAATAATGAATAATTATACCTAAGAACGTCTCCTGTGCATCGAATAAAATTGAATCAAATTTTCTTAAAAAAATGGGTAGATCTTATAATACCAAGACAATCAATATTTGCGTTAGATACAAAAAACAATCTTTAAGAATTTCTAATTTAGTTGAGATTTTACCATGGCACAAGACGGAAAAATTCCGAAGTCTTCTGAATCTCAGCGTTTTCCATGAATCTAATTAACCTTTCATTGGAACCTAAGATGCAGGGCAATACATCATAATCAGTTCATCAGACCACAGGAAGAGTTTTGATATAAAAATATTAAATTGTAGGAAAACTGTGGAAATATATAAGTTTTGTCATTGAAAAAAAATTATAAATTCCAAGCTTATTAGGAATTTGTGAATGACTTTTGCTTTGCCAATCAAATAAAGGTCATTGCGTTTAATCCCTAAAATAGCCACAGGCTTTATAATGTATTCAAGTTAGCAACTCTTCACGTTCACATCTAAGTATTTACAACAAATGTTTGACTATTTTTAAAAACTAAAATTAAAACTATCACGTGAATTTCGAAAAAAAGTTTAATAGATCTCAACGGGGCCCGTTTTAAAGGATAAAACACTGTTTTAATTTCCTGATTAGATTAACATGTATTGGAAATTACCAATGAATATTGGAATGTACTATAAAGAGGGTAGGGTCAGGGGTCTATAATGCCATTAAATTATATTCCTATGTAGAAATTTATATCATATAAGCACCACCATTTTTCCTCTTTGTTTTGACTTTTTACCTACATCTGCTGTTAAGTCTTAACATCATGGCATTATACATATAGATGACACTTATAAAAACATAAGAATTGAAGGTATGGAAAAAATAGAATGAAAAATTTGTTTTCTTGGCTTTTATTTTAAAATTAAAATAAAAACATTGTCTATAAAACCACATTATTTCTTAGAAACAATAAAACGCGTTTGGTAAAATATAATTTAAAAACCATTCAGAGAAAAAGACAGATTTTTTTTCCAACTTTTAATTCCTATTAACTCTAGAGAACTAGATTTAATTCGGAGATTTGTGAGAATATAAATCAAACACTTTAAACAATATACATATGAAAAATTAAATATAAAATTTATTAATTTTATGTTAAAAAAACAGATTTTATCTTCGATAATTCTTCTTATTTATTATTTTTATAAAAAAATTACATATTTTGTGAAGGTGAGATAAAAAAAAATTTACCTTGTTCAGATCTTTATTAAAGGAAGGGGAAAAAGTCTAATAAAAATTGAGGGTAGGGCAGAAATGTTTGTTTGACATTTTACTCCCATTCCTTAAATATGAGATTTTTGGATATATGAAATGGGGGCAACTGTTCCTTTATAAATGAGCACAGCCATCATATAATAGCTTTACAAAATCCTGTCCCACCCCATTTATAATCATTTGTTATTCCAAATTTAAAAATGTTATTCCCATTTATTATCAGATACATCTGTATCAGAGGCAGATTTGTTTGGGATTTTCTGCCCAAACCCGGTCCGGTTCAATTTTTTAACTTCACTGTTGGTCCGGGCCGCCAGAACTCTTCAAAATGTCCGCCCGAGCCCGCCCGAAACATTAAAATTGCCCTGCCCTAAATATTAAATTTGCCGGTTAGGCCTGAAATCATGCGATCTCAAATCTTTTAATCATTATTGAGCATTAAAATAATGGCATTTTAATTAAAACAAATATAGCAATATTGTTATCACTGACTAAATCAAATTTCCTAATTATTTAAAAATTGATTGATATACAATTTTTTCAAATAACTTTTAATCCTTAATTTGAATCCTATTACGTCAAATAATAGTAGTATCAGGTATTTCTAAAAAATTAGGCAAGAGTTTCATTAAAATATTATGATATCACTAGCAAAGCCGCTCATAGGTCACAAAATTTTAAGATTAATTGCTAATACATTGAAACATGATAGAACGTTTACAAATCATATAACAGCAAAATATTAATTAGATGCAGTCGATGTCCATGAATATTTATGGAGCAATTTTTAATTAAGTTTAAAGGATACATATTGCACAAATAATTTTACAATAAATAAATAGACTCAGCTTTTGGGTAAACCCGTTTATGACCCTACCCTAAAAATAAACATCTTAATGAAAAAAGTTATAATAGTCAAATTTTGTTGATAAAACAATAGTTTACCAATATTTAAATGCAATTTATGGAGAATATTCTTTATTTAAAGCAAAAAAAGAAAATTATGGAAATTTATTATTATTATAAAAATTAGCGATAGCGACGAGTGATAAGGGAATAAAAGGGTGAATTGCGAATTGGGGAATCTTTGTTGGTAAAAAAATTAAATGGTATTAGAATAAAATTTAACACTTGCATGCATCGTGTGTTGGGCATGACGATGACGACGCTTTTGTATTAAGTCTAGACAACATATGCGGATTACGAACAATGAAAGGGCTACATAAGTATAAATATTTCAATCCTTTCCATGAACGTAGCTAAGGACTTGATGGAAATAGAAAAGTTCGGGGAAATATTATAGATATAAATTGGGGAGGGGTGGAAAAATTAAGTTTCTTAACTCTTTTAGCATTTTCCATTAACAATCAAATAAAAAGTAACAAAATAAAACACTATCTAAAAAATTTGATTAAGCCCGAATTGCCCGAATCTTATCGTGCCCGCCCGGTTTCGCCCGCAAATAAAAATCTACGACAGCTACGCTGGGCCGTGGGCTGGGCGCCAAGTTCGGGCAGAGGGCCGGCCATGGTCTCTGATCTGTATCAGAATCTAAGCTGTTAAATACGCTTTACATATAGCATTATTTAAGTAGCAATAGCTAAAGCATGCCACTTTTTAAAAATGAGTAGCTGTAGGTGCGGTACTTTTTTTAATGTAGTTACAAAGGAACGCGCTACATTTTAATTAATTTGTTAGTAATATTTTTGCTTTTATATATTGTTTTTAATTTTTAAAGAAGGACTGAAATAGGACTTCAATAAGATTATGTTCAACAGTCTGCAATTTCTAATATAGTTTTGAATTTATATATTACTAGATGAACCCGGCGGGTGTATTAAATTATGTTGGAATTTTAGGGCATATATGATGATAAAGCGGTAATTAAAGTAAAAATAAAGTTTAATGTCTATATGTTCAACTTCTACTGTTCTATTTCTGTATACAGTCCAACGCGTAGGAATAAACTGTGAAGTTTTGAGCCAAATCGGTCTGGTAGTAAAATGGTGCGAGATAAACTAATATTTAAAATTTATGAAATGAATTTAAATTATTTAAATTGCTTATTAATTGCAATCAATCATATTATATAATGGCACGATAAAATAAATTTTAAGATAAAATTTGCTATAAAGTTAGAACTTAATAAGATCTTGGGTCAGGATAGGAGATAAATATATAATCGGTTGAGGCTAGTGTGAGACCTAAATAAAAATAATCGGACTCGTTGTTAATTCAAAATGACTTTTCGACAGATTATTAAAAATATAGCTCTAAAAATATTCTATTTTGCCTTCCAATTGTAGAACATTTTATTGGAAATTTAATCAAAAAAAACTTTTTAATTTTATTAGGTAATGGTATTAATATTTTTAATTCGTTTACATGATAAATATATTAATCTATTCAAAATTAGAATTTTTAAAATATTTGTTAAGAATTTTAATCAATCACATTTCAATTAAAGAACAAGTGACAGCAAATTCGTAAAATAATTTGGCAATGAATTACTATTTTATACATAATTTAATACAAATTGATTTAGAGACTTATAAATCTATGATTCAAATCGTAATGTACCATATATTTCCACAAATATATATAATAACTTATTTAAATAAATAAGAAATGCATACGCAACCCATCATTCCTAACAAATTAACATGGCGGTGAATGAATAACTCGATTATCATTTATAGAGCGCTGACATTTTAATGACCGGACAAACTAAGGATGAACACGATTTAACATCTTATCAATGTTCACAAATTTATTTAATTAAAAGGCGTAAAGTTTCAAACAAAATATCTATCTTTGAAACTGAAATACTGTATTTGGGTTGGGACATATTTTAAGCAACAGTGATAACTAATCTAAATATGACAAAGTAATATTAAGATATAACAAAGAAAAAAAATCCATTACAAGCGATATTGATCTCCTAACAGATATCATTTATTATCCTGGTCAATTTCGAAATGAAAGCAGACACATTTGCACTTTCCTATATAATTTACTATACCTACCTATTATTGTCTCATTTCATTATAGGATATATAATCTGTCTTTTAACATTCTGTTAACCCAATAACACATTTCCCCCTTATATTCACACATTAAATCATAGACTAAATAGACTGCTCATTCGCTTTAAAAAAGTAATGCCAATTTTGACCGCCATTTGTAAGTACTACAACGAGAGAGTCTATTCTAACGTTATAATGGATTTATATGTACTCTCTATTTTTTACCTTCTTTCTCACCAGGGGAGGGGGGTGTTTTGCCCCCCCCCTTATTTTTTACCCTCTTTCTCACCGGTGGGGGGGGGGGGGGGAATGGGGGGTGTTTTGCCCCCCCCCCCTAATTTTATACCCTCTTTCTGATGCGGGGGAGAGGGGGGGGGGGCAGGGGGTGTTTGGCACCCCCTTATTTTTTACCCTCTTTCTCACCCGGGGGGGGCCGGAAAGCCCTTTTTAACCCTTTCAAAATGTTTTTGTGAATTTTTACGGTCACCGTGGTGACATATGTCATAATCAACATATTCTATTGGAATTTATATTTTTTTTTAAATTGACTATCACCCCCCCCCCCTCTCCCCGGCATCAGAAAGAGGGTAAAAAATTAGGGGGGGGGGCAAAACACCCCCCCCCCCCCCCTTACTGGGTGAGAAAGAGGGTAAAAAATAATGGGAGGGGGGGGGCAAAACACCCCCTGCCGCCCCCCCTCTCCCCCGCATCAGAAAGAGGGTAAAAAATTGGGGGGGGGGGGGCAAAACACTGCCCCCCCCTCTCCACCGCATCAGAAAGAGGGTAAAAAATTAGGGGGAGGGCAAAACACCCCCCCTCCCCGGGTGATAAAGAGGGTAAAAATTAGAGAGTATATATAGAATCCCATTATAACGTTAGAATAGACTCTAGTTGTTGTATTTACAAATGGCGGTCAAAATTGGCACTTTTTCGGTACGTGTGTACGTATAATGAGCAGTCTATTTAGTCTATGCATTAAATAGATTAGGTTGTATTTTAACCAATTATTCACCAACTTTCGCTTTAAAACTTTCCATTATTCATTTATTCTGCCTATTAACCTTAGTCATCTCAACTATAACATTTTGCACGTCATATTTGTTATATTTCCATTCTCCCTTTTTATTTTGTTTCTTATAGATAAACCAATTCAAACGAAATTATAGAATTCTTTTTCCCTAATCTTTTCATCAAACCAAACCACAATCATTTGTTTATAAAAACTTTGTATAGAGGATTGGTAGTCAATAAATACATCGTAACATATGGTTTTCGTTTATTATTTCACTCATAGTTTATAAAACATTGTTTATCATAGCTAAAGTGAGACTAACAGAAACTTTTAAAGCATTGGTGTAAAAATTACATAATTTATGATACTAAATTTAAATATAAGATTTTAATGTTTTGCAACTAAAAAACTTAAATTATATTTTAATACATTATTTTTTAAATTTTGGTGTGTTTTTGTATCCACACTTTGTAAGATGGCACTTTCGTATATACAATTGGTACGTGGTCAGATGTATTGCAAGGTCCTCCCAATGACACCATACTAGAGCCCTGCAAAGTCACTTTTTTTCAACCCGAACCCGACCCGACCCGAATGCGTTGTAAATTTTTCAACCCGAACCCGACCCGAAAGCTTTTTAAAATTTTCAACCCGAACCCGATCCGACCCTAAAGCTTATTACGCCAAACCCGACCCGACCCGACCCGAAAGTAAAAAAAAAGTTAATATTATAAAATTGATTTTAATGGATTCAAATGGCAGCAAAATATTCTCTCCCAAAAATGGACAAAACGTTATATGTCTATCATTTCCGGGTCACACGCTAAAAAAGATAGGTTATATACATATTTCTAATCGATTTAGTCTCTAATTAAAATTGCTTATAAATGGCCCATAGAGTATACTTTTAAGTTAATTGCGGCACTCCTAAATGTGGTTATTATTATTTTCTTCAAAATATTAACGAACCCGCAATTTTTTCACGTATAAAATGCTTATATTCTAATTAAATGAGTTTGTCTGTATTATCAGGCACATGTGATTTTAAGGCTAATAACGGTTGTGGCAATATTGTGCCAAAATGAAAGGATAAAATTTGATTATTAATTCAAAAATTCTTATTTTTTAAATCATGTTTGTAAAATATGATAAATTAATTTTATTCTAGTGTCTAAGTTAGGCGATAAAACAAGTTGAGACATTAATATTTAAAAAAGAAAAATGGGAATTAAGAAATCATAAGTTTTGTGATATCAATTAAATGTTCATTATGATTTAGAATCCATCAAGATATTTTACTTTTCTGAGTTTAAAAATGCGCAATTCCAAAATTCAGATATAACTTAAAAGAAATTGATTTAAATGAATGTATGAGATAAATTAATCAAACATTTCGCCGGACCCGACCCGAGTTTAAAATTTTTCAAATCGAACCCGACCCGAAAGTTTTTTAAAATGTTCAACCCGAACCCGACCCGACCCGAAAGCATTTTAAACTTTTCAAGGTTCGGGTCGGGTTTCGTGTCACCCGTGCAGGGCTCTACACCATACAGGTACCAAGTGTTATCTTTAAAACAAGCTAAAGGTCCTCCCGAATCTCCCTAAAAGTAAAGCAAACATAATATTGTAGTAATAAAATTTTTTTTCTATTTAGATTAGACACAATTGATTAAAATTCAAGTATGGCTAAATCATGATGAACCACGCCATCATTTGTTGTTGTAAAGTTGGGATGTAGAATAACATTTTTTACTTTAGATTTTTCAGCATTAGGTGCTCTTTCAAAAGGGGGCCTTTGGGTAACACCAACGTAAGCTCTGTTCTCTACTAATCTAAATTTATCTGGTATAGACAAATAAATACAAGTATTTTAAATGTAGTACGTATAGAAAAATAATATATAAATTAAATACAGCCTAAAGATTCCGGACTATTTTAAATGAGTCTCTAGATTTGCTTCTTAAATAATCTGGGGTATACCCTAAGCAAAGGAAAGAATTGTTCCTACCTTATCCACTACAAAAAAGGTATGAACAGTTTATTAGGTGAAATTTAAAATAGTTTTTAATGTGTCGCATAGCAATAACGCTTTAAGATTTACTCATGTACAGCTCTCCAAAGTGACAAAATCTAAGACTCTTACGTATAATCAGGAATACAGTGAGCTGCTGTGAGGCCATAATTTGGCTATATTAAGGAAGCACTGCAAATTTGTTGAGATCCATTACTCCATATTATGAACAGGTAAATCTGATAAAACAAATAATTATTAAACTATGTAAGCTTGGTATACCTGCCATGGCCAAGCACCGAGATTAGCGTTAGAGCCCCCCCCCCCCCCAAAAAAAAAAATAGATTGATAAGCTGCGGTGCAATTCGGTGTGTTTATTTTCCCTTGAAACTTTCAACATCCTTGTTCCAAATAAATAATCCAACAAAGTTCTAATATTTTATGTTTCATATAGCATATTATAGATTTGTCACTTTCTAAGTCAAATAAGGCGGTCAGTGAGAAAATTCATACTACCTGAGACAGTAAGAGTGCATAAAACGGAAGAAATCAGTATAATTTGTGGCGTCTTAGACATTGGCGACATCAAGTAATGAATTGACATTTTACATCAAATTGGAGTCTTCTGTATTTTTCTATCCATCGCAATTCGAATTATCAACATCCGCATTACCTTTTACACATTCGGCATAACTTTAATATCCTCTTTCACATTCAATCTCGCTATTCATTCGTATTATATATATTGTGTGTTTGAAATAAAGTTTATAACCCACTCTCCCTCTTTACACCACATTATTATGCGATCGAACCACATATTTTTGTATGCCACATTCATCATTATAATTTGTGTATAAATGTATGTGATGGCGGAATTCGATTCACCACTTTGGACTTATAATATATCCTTCATACACGTATATAACTACAAATATTTATAGTTTAAACTGGGTTTTAATTGTTTACTTTATCATCATATTTTCAATAATGTTGAATATGCCCAGCCCCGTTGCATTTGGCCGCCAAAAAGACAGGTGATTGGAGACCCTGTGGAGACTACAGAGGCCTGAATAAAGTCACAATACCGGACAGATATCCTATACCACACATACACGACTTTACTGCCAATCTTCACAACAAAAACATATTCTCCAAACTGGACCTCGTAAGAGCTTACCATCACATCCCCGTTGCGCCAAAGGACGTCTGCAAAACAGCCGTCACAACACCTTTCGGCCTGTACGAATTCGCAAGAATGCCGTTCGGACTAAAGAACGCAGCACAGACGTTCCAACGAGTCCTTAGAGGATTAGAAGCATTTACGCGAACATCGATGATATCCTCATAGCCAGCGCATCGGAGCAGGAACACGAACAGCACTTGAGAATCGTTCTTCAACGATTGCAAGAGTACGATCTTAGAATCAACCCTTCGAAGTGCAAATTCGGAGTAGAGGTGGGCGCGGGCCGTGAAATTACGCGTGACCCACCGTGTCACGGTGGGTCACGGCGTGAATGTGAAGAAATTTTAGGCGTGACGGGCCTTTCCAAAATTTTCCCCGTGCGTGAGTGGGCGTGAACACAAATTTCCATAAATCACGGAAATTTTAAAATTGTTTTTTATTAATAGAAATTTGCAGATTTATAATTTTAAAAAATATATATATTATTTATTATTTAATTTAGTTTTTTTTAAAAAAAGATTAGTTTTTGAAAACAAAAAATCTTTCGCATTTTATAAACAACATCCGAGTGAACCTATTTTTACTTTTGCTAGCTTTTTCTTTTAAAGTTTATATGTTCAAATTCAAATATGATATGAATAAGTCAATGCCAAAACCAACTATTAGCTATCATAATTCGTCCTACACTCACAAGAAACCTAATATTCTAAATGAAACATTTAGAGAATTTCTAGATGATACTGATGAACCCTCACCATCTATTGAAGAAAGCTGCGAGGATGAACTTAAAAGATTCATCGCTCAAAAGACGAATAATAATGATATTATTTTGAAGTTTTGGAAGCATGAAAATTCGTTTCCTTTTTTGAAAAAATTAGCGAGTAAAATTTTATCCGCCCCTGCAAATTCGGCATCTAGTGAAAGATTGTTTTCTGTAGCCAATCGCTTGTTGGAGGAGACGTACTCAATTAAAATCAAAAAACATGGATATTATTCTTTTTTTAAATAAAAATTTCGATTTATAAATTGTATTTATTTTTTGTTATGGAATTATAGAAATAAATAGAATAAATTCAAAAACGTGTATAAATAGGTTACCAATTTTTAAAAATTTAAAAACACCGTGAATTTTCGGGCGTGACGTGCGTGAATCAAAATATTGCCTCTCGTGAGCGGGCGGGTCGGGTCAAAAAATTTTTAGTGGTAAGCGTGAGTGGGCGTGAATTTTTTTTATTACCACCGTGAGTGGGCGGGCCGTGAATAAAAAATTAGGCCCGCGCCCACCTCTACAGTTGTTTATAATATTTTTTAAGTAATTTAATAATCATATTTAGATAATATTTTCGGAGTAGGCGAACTCGAATTTCTCGGACACCAGGTATCAAGCACGGTATTGCCCCGCTACTAGACAAAGTCAAGGACGTCAACGAGTTTCCCCTGCCTGATTCACTAAAGAAGCTCCGGAGATTTCTAGGAATGATAAATTTCTACCGTAGATTTCTACCCGGAATTTCCCGAACCCTTAAACCTCTGACCGATTTGCTAAAAAAGCCCAAAAAGTCCGTAACCTGCATCAACGTTCAGGTCAAGGCATTTGAAGAAAAAAAGCAGCATTAGTGAATTTTAACACACTAACCTTTTTGAATACGGACCCCCTCACAAAAATCACACTAACACTGATGCATTAGACACGGCGGTCGGAGCAGTTTTGGAGCAAACCATTTCGGACAAGATATACCCATTAGCATTTAACATTTTTAAAATATATTAAAATGTTATTAAATTCACGGAAATGCCATCCTGGATTCAATTTATTTGTCCATCTCACATTCTTATTGTTTAACGTATCTTGCATATTTTACTGCACTACATGCACATATAGAGCCAATGATTTTCGAAAAATGGTTTGGACACAATTTTTTCCCCTTTATTAGTGAATTTATATTAATAAAAAATTCCTGAATTTTATTGACAACTGTTAATGCATCAAAACATTCAAAGGATAAAAATCTTAAGAATTCTTTATGTGTGTAATTGGATTGAACAAAATGTACACAAACACTAAGTTGTTCTGTGCATCTCACATATCTAATTTCACCTAAAATTATTAAACAAAATTTTGATTCATCTAATTTTGTCATAATATTTTTAAGGATTATTTTAGCCGTTAAATTTATTAGTTATTTGAAATTTTTAGTAGTGTATGGGGGATTTATGCAAATAAACCTATATATCATTAGAGACAATAACTTATAAATACTCATTCTCGTATTTGCGAATTTTGATTTCACAATTAAGTTTTTTGTATTTTATATTATGTTATTAGCCAAGATTTTGTTCGGGTGTGGCAATTCAAGACTTTTATAAAAGTTTTGTTGTATATAGTTTTTTTTACTATTTGTATTATTTTTAGTAATATCAAAGTTTTCTTGCCAATATCCCTGTTTTACTTTGTGCTCTACAATTAATTTATACACAAACTTAATATACTATATGTTAAATTTTTTTATTTTTTGATATAATCGTTTCAACTTCATTACTTTGTTTCATTTATGAATAAATTATATTTGTTTTATGCACTATAAACATGAGGGATCTGAAACATGGACTTAATTAGATAAAACTTTATACGAGTGTGATGTCATAAGAAAAAATTCACAAAGCAGTAGCGGAATTTTAAGTTTGACCAACGTTTATGAGGGAAAAATTTTTTGCGTTTTACCCCTTCACACTTGTGTCAAATCAAGGCTCGGCCCCTAGGCAAAATGGCTAGCTACGCCACTGGTCACCTTCACCTTCACGACTCTACCTGGACACAGCAGATCTACCCTAACTGATCATACACTAGAGCCCTGCAAAGTCATTTTTTTCCAACCCGAACCCGACCCGACCCGAAACCGTTTAAATTTTTTCAACCCGAACGCGACCCGACTCGAAAGCGTTTTTAATTTTTCAACCCGAACTCGACCCGACCCGAAAGCGTTTCAAAAATTTTCAACCAAACCCCACCCAAAAGAGTTTAAAAATTTTTCACCCTACAAGACCCGAAAGCGTTTTAACAATCCCAACTGACACAAAAGTAAAAAAAAAGGTTATATTATTTACATCAATAACCTAAAAGTCTGAAATGATGGAAAAGCAAAGAAGATAAGTATATTAAAAACATTATAAAGAGCTTTACAAGCTATATGGCTAATTTATGTATCTCGAAGTGCCACTTGTAAAAAAAAAAATTCTGTAGGCCGCCTAGAGAACTGCAAAGTTACTTTTTTCTACCCGAATTCGACCCCACTCAATTTTTTAAAAATTTTCTTCCAGAACCCGACCCGACCATAAAATATTTTAAATTTTTACCGAACCCGACCCGACCCAAAAGAATTTTAAACTTTCAATCCGAACCCGACCCGGGTCGAACCAGAAGCGTTTAAATGATCGCGTTTAAAATTTTGGTATACGCGAGAATAAGAAAAATTGCCGTGTATAAAATTTAATCGACAAATTAACGAGCGATTTATCAAACTACTTAATACCAAGGTTTTTGATTCCTAAATCTATCTGAATGATTAATCATAGAGATGTATAAATATGATAGCAACTCCAATATTGGGTCACATTTGATTTGAAATATATAGAAGAGTCAAAAATTGGCGTCAAATTAAAACAATCAGATTTAAAAAAACCAAAGGAAGTTAATTAACTACATAAAAGATTACATTCGATATTATTAAAAAATATTATACATAATGGCATTAATTAAAAAGATATGTCCCGTGTATTTTGCAATGTAAGATTCATAATCTTTGGACCGACACTTTAAATCCAACCCGACCCGGAAACATTTTACAATTTTTAACCCGAACCTGCATTTTAAAATTTTCAGCCCGACCCAAAAACTTTTCACAATTATTAACCCGAACTCGAGAATGGGATTTTGGATCACCCGTGCAAGTACCTAAGGTCACCTCTCAAAATATAGAAGATCTCATTAGATCGGGGATTATTAATTTATTATTTTACAATATTTTTATTAACATTTTTAACATAAACACATTGTTTACCATATAGATAAAAAAATTAAACAAAAAATAAAAAAATTTAACGGGCCCGGGCCGGGCTCGGGCTTTGCATAAAATTAGCGGGTGAGGCCGGGGCTTAAAATTTAATATTTTGACGGGCCCGGGCCGAGCCGGGCTTTTAAAATTTAATTACGGGTGAGTCGACTGACCTAAACAGGCTCGTTGCAGGTCTCTAATTTGAACTAACGTTAATAAATTAATATTATACATAATATAAATGGCGCTATAATTATTAAACAAACATGTTATTTATTTTAGAATGCTGTTTTTGATATCTACCCATTTCAATATTTTTTATTTACCTTTTTAAGATTATTTAATTTGCGAAAAGGACTAATTTCTATATGATCACCACTTTACCATGTTGACATCAAAATGGTGGAAAAAAGGGTACACATAGCAAGTCAGACAATTAATACATTTCAAATGCTTGTATAAATACCAAGAGACAGTCTATTAATACATAAGAGCCAAAAATAATGAAAAAAATTTTTTTTGATTAACATTTTGGCCAATGGTCATTTTTCCATTGGTCAGCAGCCAGTGTACGGCCAAAAAGCCATATTAGCAATGGTAGTAACAGGAACAATCATAATAGTAAAAAAAACGAAAAAATTAATTTCGATTCACACTTTGGCCAATGGTCATTTTATTCCATTGGTCAGCAGCCAGCGGACGGCCAAAAAGCCATATTATCAATGGTAGTAACAAAAACAATATATTAATTTAAAAAATTTTTTGACCTCTCCGTGATTCGAACACCACATCTGGAGAGGCATACGCCTTTGTAGGGGGGGGGGCACAGGGACCCATAGCATTAGAGGCTAGGCTGTAGGGGAGGGCATAGGGTAATTATCAATGTAAGCCAAAAAAACGAGAAAAAAAAATTTTGTTTCACAATTTGGTCAATGGTCATTTTTTTCATTGGTCAGCAGCCAGCGGACGGCCAAAAAGTCATATTATCAATAGTAGTAACAAAAACAATATATTAATTTAATTTAAAAAAAAAAAATTTGTCCTCTCCGGGATTCGAACCCAAGGCCTCGAGAGGCATAAGCTTTTGTAAGATGCGGGCGCGTTCGGTGCGGACATGACGGTGCGGGGCACGTTCGGCGTGACATCGGAAAATGGAAAGTGAGCCCATAAATTACATAGCAATTATTAAGAATATCTCGGCACAGCATTATAAAATTGCATAGCAATTAAAATCTAGTATCAAACCAGCAAGTCATATACAATTTCAAATGCTTGTATAAAAACAAATTTTTCGTATATCGATCAAAAGTTAATTTTTCGAAAAACAAAAACATTCCAATTTTGAACTAAATAATGTCAGAATCAGAGTTTTCAATTATTTTGTATCTATATATCATTTATATAATAATAAATAAATTGTCTAAAACTAACATGAATTTAACTTGATATAATAATTCCTTTCTAAGGGGTGGCATTCAGTGGCGTAGCTAGGTGCCCCCCCCCAAGAGCAAAAACCGGGCCTCATGGCCCCCCCCAAGGGAAATATCTTGGGCCCCTGGGCCCCTTAAGCCATTTTTTTTTATTTTATCTTAATTAAAAAAAAATATGAAGATTATAATTATTTGTTTTTTGAATAGAACTTTTAATTATAATGTAAAGCCCAAATATTTGTTTAATAAATGCAATTTCAACGGTTAATAGCCTAATATTAACTTTAAATGATAAGAGATGAGGATCACTATCAAATTCTTTATAATAGGGCGAAAGTTTAGCTTCAATTTTTGATTTAGTACCTTCTAAACGTATTAAAAAACCAAAAAAGTATGACACTTTTTACTCTTTTGAATCTACCAATTCATTAATTAATTAATATTACCCTATCATCGATAGAATAATAGCAGAATTAAACATAAGATTTTCGGAAATTAATTATAATTTATATAGGTCCTTAGAAGGTTTCATGGGCGTAGCCAGCATTTGAATTAGAGGGGGGCAATAATGATTTAGGGAGGGGCAAAAGGATTATTTTTCAAATTTCAGCCATAATTTTAATAAATTTTAACAAGTTTTTGGGCCCCCCCCCCCCGGCTACGCCCACGGAAGGTTTAAACCCTTCATCCCCTTTTTTTGCGATAAATCTCTTTTATCAGAAGTAATTAATCATTATGAATTAAAACTGCAAGATACCGAAAATGGCAAAAAAATATGTAATATATTATAATTCTTTACTTCGAATCAAATAAAATGCAATGATAATTCAATTATTAAAATTCTGCCCTCAATAGTGTTTCCAAATTTTATTATTTTGATTAAAATAATTTTAACTATCCCAATAACTCCATGTTCATGCGAAGAATCGTTCTCATGGTTTAAATGGATTTAAACTATTTTCGTTCAATTGGACAAGATAGGTTATCTTCCTTAGCTTTATTGAGCTTAAAACATGACTTTATAGTTGTTATTCCCGCGGATGATATAATAAATTCGTTTGCAACATCGAGCAAAAGGCGTAATGAACTACTATTAAAAGACTAATTTTAATATTTAATGAAAAATTATATGGGCTTTTAAACTTGTTTTAAACTATTTAACACTTACAAAATATATTAAAATATTATTAAATTTACGAAAATTCCATCCTGGATTCAAATTATTTGTCCATCTCACATGCTTATTGTTTAACATATCTTGCATATTTTTATGTACCACATGCACATATAAAGCCAACTATCTTCCAAATAGTTTGTTTGTACACCATTTTTTCCCCTTTATTAGTGATATGATATCCCATCAAAAGTTGGATAAACTAATATTAATAACTAATTCCTGAATTTTTTAAACAATTGTTAACGCATCAAAACTTTCGAGGGATAAAAATCCCCAAAACACTCTTTTGGTGTGCCATTGGATTCAACAAAATTTACACAAATGCTAAGTTGTTTTGCGCATCTCACATCTCTAATTTCATCTAAAATTTATTAAGTAAAATTTATTCATTTAATCCTGACAGAATATTTTTAGTTTCATTTAGCCGTTAAATTTACTAGTTCATTTTAAATTTTAGGTGATGTAAAGAGGGGGGGGGGGTGTGTGCAAATATATCTATAATATCATCAGGGGCTATAACTTCTAAATTTAAATACTCATTCTCGAACGAATTTTAATTTCATGATTAATTTTTATTTTATGTTATAATTACGCCTTTTGAGGATCTAGCCTTAAAAAAGGCTTTTAAATGTTCTCATTGTTTTCCTGATATAAATGCTGCCTGAAAATGCTGCCAATATTGCATATGTAAAATTAAAATTTGTTATATATATGGCCAAGATTTTTTGGGGTTGTGGCAATAAAATATTATTATAAAAACTTTGTTGTATAGTTTTTTTACTATTTGTATTATTTTTTAAAATGTCCACAATTTCTTGTCAATATCTCCGTTCCACCTTGTGCCCTTACAATTCATTTACACAAAAACTTATTATACCAAGTGAAATTTATATTGTTTCAAAGACATTACTTTGTTTTATTTATGAATAAATTTTATTTATTTTATGCCCTAGAAACATGCGGTCTAAGACATACCAGTGTGATGTTATTAGAAAAATACACAAAATAGTAGCGGAATTTTAAGTTTGTCCAACGTTTATGAGGGAAAAATTTCATTTGCGTTTGACCCATGATCGTATCCAGGTTTTGGATTAGGGGGGGGGCAAAACATATTTTTTTTTAATTTTTAAGTATTTTTGTAGTTAAATTTTTTTGTCCCCCCCCATGGCTTGACCAGCTCAGCCCCCCCAAGGCAAAAAGGCTAGCTAGGCCACTGGTGGCATTTATATATAAGAAAATTAACCCCTCTACAAATTAACCTGGGTTAGGGTTTTAGAGCTTAATAAAAGATATTAACATGATTGTATTAAAAATTTATTTAATTGCTATGCCATTTATGGGCTCGCTTTTTGTTGTCCGTCCGTCCGTTTGTTGTCCTCCAAGTTATTACACCAGCTTTCAACTTTCTGACTTGCAGGTTCGAGTTCAATCCCCGGAGAGGACAATTTTTTTTTAAATTAAATAAATAATTTGTTCTTGTTAATACCATTGATAATATGACTTTTTGACCTTCCGCTGGCTACTGACCAAGGAAAAAAATGACCATTGGCCAAATAAATCGTTTTTGAATTGGTATATTAGGTTAACATTGATAATTACCCTATGCCCTCCCCTAGAAGGGCCTATGCCTCTACTGATATGGGTCCCTATGCCCCTACAAAAGCCTATGCCTCTACTGATGTGGGTTCGAATCCCGGCTAGGGCAAATTCTTAATTGCTCTTTCGAATCCAGGAGATGGCAAGATTTTTATTTTTTTTTAATTAAATTAATATATTGTTCTTGTTAATACCATTGATGATTTTTTGGCCGTCCGCTGGCTACTGACCAATGAAAAAAATGACCATGCCAAAGTATAAATCGAATTTATTTTTCGTATTTGAATAGTTATATTAAGTTAACATAGATAATTACCCTGTGCCCCTCCCCTAGAAGGACCTATGCCTCTACTGATATGGGTCCCTGTGCCCCTACAAAAGCCTATGCCTCTACTGATGTGGGTTCGAATCCCGGAAGGGGCAAATTTTTTTTTTTTAAATAAAATTAATATATTGTTCATGTTACCATTGATAATATGACTTTTTAACCGTGTCCTGGCTACTGCCCAATGAAAAAAATTACCATTGGCCAATCTGTGACTCGAAATTTGTTTTCAAATTAATATATTGTTTTTGTTAATATCATTGATAATGTGGCTTTTTGGCCTTCCGCTGGCTACTGACCAATGGAAAAAAACACCATTGGCCAAAGTGTGAATCGAAATTTTTTTTCGTTTTTTTTACTCGTTTGTATTTATAGACCGTCTTTTGTTACTGACCAATGGAAAAAAATGACCATTGGCCAAATTGTGATTTGAAATTTTTTTCGTCTCTTATGTATTTATATCCTTTTTGACCGTGTCCTGGCTACTGACCAATAAAAAAAATGACCAATGGCCAGATTGTTTTTTATGTAAAGGCTAAAATTTCAAAATGCTCCTCCCAAAATCATTATTGCCCCCTGATGATCTTGTTCACTCGGTTTTGATGTTGCTTATCATTATTTATTTATTTATTATATATTTAAGAATCATCTGGCTGATAGCCTGTGTATAACTCCAAGTTATACGTATGACAAGTTTTTCATCCACAAGAGAATAGTTGAGCCCATATTTGTAAGGCTTATTTGTAATTCATTATCAAAAAGTTACCTATTTTAGCATATAAAATATTCTTGATTTTCTATACCATATAAATATTTTGTTTTTGCAAAGTCTGTCCTAGTTCTTTTAATTAAGAATTAATATAAGAAATAAATTGAATAAAAAAATGTTTTGGTCAATAACAGTCAATTTACCCTCCTTAAAAGTTTATATATTTATTATTTTTTTTCTATATTCTGATCACCGTGGTGCAAATCTAATGCAACTAGATAGTGGCAGATAATTATCCGCGAGTTCTTATCGACAACCCAATAATAGGTTATGTTGTAGTGACCTTGATAATTTATAAAAAAAAAACAACCAATCATAAAGCCTCACCCTCCACTCCCTCTCTCCCCATTATAATATAGGCGCGGTAGAGTAACCCCAAAATTAATCGATATTGCATATACCGAGGGTATGGCTCCATTTTAGTTTTAGGTGGTGTAAGGGGGGGGGGGGGGGGTTGTGCAAATATATTTCTATAATATCATTTTATAATGCTGTGCCGAAATATTCTTATTTATATGACTAGGACCATAGTAAAGTTTAAATTAGAAAAGTTAATCTTGATTATATTGTATAATTAAAATCAGCATTCAAAAATATCATAAATTTTATTATTTTATTATTATATTTAAGGCCTAAACTTTGTACTATTTTAAAGTTAAAATTTGAAATGTGGATTGATTGAGCCTATACTGTAAGTAAAATTTACATGGGCGCAGCCAGGGGGAGGGAGGGAGAGGCGGCCGCCCCCCTCTAAATCCAAAAATTTGTTGAAATTTATTAAAATTATGGCTAAAATTTGAAAAAATAATTATTATGCCCCTCCCTAATTCATTATTGCCCCTTTGTAATTCAAATGCTGGCGACGCCCATGAAAACTTCTAAGGACCTATATGAATTACAATTAATTTCTGAAAATCTCATGTTTAATTATGCTATTATTCAATCGATGATAGGTTAATATCAATTGATTTTGAAATCAATTTTGAAATCATTTAATGAATTGGGAGATTTAAAAGAGTAAAACGTGTCTTTTTTTTTGGTTTTTTAATACGTTTAGAATGTACTAAATCAAAATTGAAGCTAAATCTTTCGCCTTATTATAAAGATTTTGATAGTGATCCACATTTCTAATATATCATTTAAAGTTAATATTAGACTATTAACCGTTGTAATTGCATTTATTAAACAAATATTTGGGCTTTATATTATAATTAAAAGTTATATTCAAAAACAAATAATTATAATCTTCATATTTTTTCTTAAGATAAAATAAAAAAATGGCTTACGGGGCCCAAGATTTTTCCCTTGGAGGGGGGGGGGGCCATGGGGCCCGGTTTTTGCTCTTGGGGGGGGCCTGGGCCCTCACCTAGCTACGCCACTGGGACCAAATATACTAAAGACTAAATTCTATTTAACTAATAAGCTTTTGACGTTGAACTTAAAAATTTTGTATTCATAAATTTAATTCTATTTCCGTGATCGACAGTTGGCACTGCTTCTTGCTGATATTTGTTCTATATTTTTATCATTTTTGTAATGTTTACAACTTCAAATAAAATTGAATTTATTAAAGTGTGCATGCCTAGGGTATCACCTGGCCTATGGATGCATAAAGTAAGATGGCGCTGATATTTTTAAAAGAATAGCTACTGGGTTTTAATTATTAATAAGCATCATTTGAAGATGCTACATTTCCGGTGGGAAGGTATGCTTTTTAATACCTTATTAATACCGCTGGTAAATAGATTCACTTTTAACTTAAAAAGAAACATAGATTAAAATGACGGAGCTACATTAAAAAGTATTTATTTGCCAAACTAAACA
The DNA here is from genome assembly GCA_964036665.1 of Gordius sp. MW1. Classification (NCBI taxonomy): domain Eukaryota; kingdom Metazoa; phylum Nematomorpha; class Gordioida; order Gordea; family Gordiidae; genus Gordius; species Gordius sp. MW1. Next base: position 4,312,394 of record OZ038533.1, read on the forward strand.
CTTTACCCTAATGTAGTTTTTATTGTCCAAATAATAAGAGATATATTACATAATAAAACAGATAATATAAAGCGAGCGATTGCAAATAGGAAATCTTAAAAGACGATTGCTTACAAGAAGAAGGCTGAGATAAATAGGAGTAATTTAAAAAATTCAGCGAATCATAGCTATTCAAAATCGCTATAATAATTTCATTTTCTATAACTTGATCATTATAGCTATCTATATTTTCACTGATGCCATTACAATGGATATTCATTTTTAAAGGATGGATTTTGTGATCAATTATGTAAATGACATTTCCTCTGAGATTAAGATACTTTAATCGATTCATTTTTATAAAGATGTCATAATTTAAAATGCCTATATTATTTTGGGCAAAGTTTAATTCTTCAACTGTAGTCGGTTTGAGACTCTTTAAACATTGCAAAGATACAAGCTCATTAGCTTCCATATTTAATATCTTTAAAACTTGACAATTGTCCATTAATTCATTATTAACTTTGCTTATGCGATTGTGATCCAAGTGTAAAACTTCTAATTTCGACATTGCTAGTGATATATTTAATGTTGTTATATTGTTTCTTGACAAATCCAATATCTTAAGAAAAGGTAATCTTAAAATATCACTCCCAATATAATTCAATCCAATGTTAGATAATCGAATACATTTTAGAGTTCCTGTATTTAGAGAAATGTATTTTAAAATATTGTCTGGTTCTTTAATCAAAGTATTTGCGATAGTTAATTTAATAAGACTTTTTGGTACTCCAAAAATATTTTCAAAGGCGTTGGATACATTTTCCAAAATTAAGCTTTCTAACCCAGCATTGTTAAAGGCGTTCCAAAAGGATTGGGTTAACTTATTCATATTTATACCATGAATCTTGAGTTCTCTATAATTGGTAAAATTTTGTATTTTCTCATTAATTTGTCCATCCTTTGCATGCACTTTATTTTGACATTTTAAAGTACTTCTCGAAGGAATTTCGTTATAATCGCAATTTATATGAGAAAGGGCATTAAACTCTTGCTCACCAAAAGTGAATTTTATATGAGCGATGTTGATGGTTAAAATTATAATCAGAACTGGAAAGAATAGATCATTCAGCTTCTTATGTATTCCAACACATAACATGAACTTTGTTTGGATCCTTCATAAGATATTTAGGAAAGAAAATAATAATAAATATAATATTTATTAATATAATAACATTACGATGAAAAACATTAAATAAAGGGTTCAATCGCCTGCAACAATCTAAAACAGCAACTATAGCAATTTCACTACTTTATTTTTTATAAAAAATAAATGAAACTAGGTTAAATGTTTTCAAAACAAAACAAAAACTAGCAGTTATTAAGTCTTATTTAAATCAGTAGAAACTATTCAATTAACTAGTTTTGCCAAAACATCGGCCTTCGACAAACTGTGAGACGAGCAGAGTAGTAATTTATAAGGTCATCTCTTTTAACATAAGTTTTGAATCTAAGGTCACTATGAACCACAGAATGTCTTATTTTGATGCTATTTTATTTAATCGTCAACGTTTTAAGATATTCCGTAATGACATATTAATCATAAACCTCTAAAATCGAAGTATTAATTAACAAAAATCATTCATACATTTATTATACTTCAATTACTTAGACTTAAGCTACATAAAATTTTTTATTGATATTTTGAAATTTTTGCTTTATATTTAAAGGTTTCATCGACACCATAGGCAACTCAAAGGATTTAGTTGTTTTATTTGCTTATTTTCTTTTATAAACTACCACCATCTATTAATAAAACCACCGCACTAATATATATTTAGGGTGTCTACAATGGAGGAAGGGGGAAGGTGTTTCGGATTAGAAGGCCCCCCTGCCCCCATTAGAACTGAAATTTAAATTATTTTTGCTAATCGTAAGGACAAACGGTTATTAGTTTGCTAATTTTTTTTGAATGTAAAATTTTCCCCTATCTATATTAAATTTTTGACGAAAATCAAATCTACGTTTATATATACAACGCTTTCACAGCCATCATTAAAATAAATTTTTATGATTATCATTTCATCAATTACTGGCACAATAGAGGAAGATATTAATAAAAGTCATCAAGTTATTAGTGCCTAAGATAAATAAGCTATTTACGATAAGTTAATTATAAATGCAGTTATTAAACTAACTTCTTTAACCAACACGTACTATTGCGAAATAAATAAAATGATTACTTTTAAAGTTTATAAAATTCTCTTAAAGTTGCGTAACCAATGATGTGCAATGCAATTGATGTTTCGGAAGGTAAAACAGACCAACAATAAGTCAAACATTACATCAATCTAAGAGAAAACGTTAAAAGGTAAATTTATGTTTGCTTCGTGTCATTAAAAAATTTGATGATCTTCATGTCAAGGGAATGTCAGTTGCCAAAGAAAATAGCAGATTCAGAGATGATTTTAGATTATTTAATTGTTTGTAGCAGACCCAGCAAAAGAGAAGTCTTTGGAAGTCAAATTTTCAACACAAACCTAATTCAAAAATAAATGACGCGACTGACCATAAATTTTCCAGATATAAAATTTTAAAACAAAAAATAAGTTAAACACATTACTAAATAATTTAATTAGAATTTTTTATTACGATTTATTATCAAAATGTAAAATGCAGTGCAAAGTATAGCAAAAACAATTTGTTTAACTGGTCACCCATGGACTCTGCGAGAAGGCGCTTCTTCTGATTAAAAAGGTTTGATCTAGATATTAATAAAAAACTATATTTAATTTTATCTTATTTGATGCTTATAGCCTTACTTTATTACAAGATATTTCTTGATTAATAAATTTTTTATTGAATTATGCCGTTGTTATCTATCCCCTGTATTGCATCAGTTGAATTTTAACTTAAAGTTTGGAGATAAAGCTTGTTTAATAGATACCCATTTGAATATAATATTATATACATTGTTAAAGTAAGATAGCAATTCATTAACCGTTAATTTTACACATAATAGTTACAACATATCATTTTAATAAATACCTTTATTCATTTACATAGAATATTAGAAGAGACAGGAACTTAAATTTTTTGCTTTTGAAATAGTAGGGATTAGGAACGAAACTAGTTTAATTTAAGAGGAGGAGCGATGAATTATAACTTTTTTTGAGGATCATTAATAAGCCAATGCTTTGTGTTTGTTAAAGGTCTAAAAATTTTCTGTCATACAGACCTAAAATACCAATGGAAAATTAAATTTATCAAATATACTTGAGATAGACATAACCTAAATTTCCAAATTTATATGCAGATCAGAGAGATACGATTTATCTTAATATAGAACTTGCAGAAAAGTTTATAAATTGTTCAATAGGAAAATATCATTTACCAGCCGATTTATTATGTGTAATAATGCTGGCCACTTTGGCCCCCACAAGCAATTATTCTATATATCGTATTAGTTAATATTAATTATTTTTATTAGTTTTAAATATGTAAATCTTTTAATTGAAGAGATGGCACAGGGGGGAATATTCCCGGGAATATTCCCATTAATTCCCGGGAATATTCCCGAGGGAAAATTGAATTTTCCCTATGATAAATTCCCTTAAAAAAATTAATGTTTTTGACACAAAATTTACGCAATATTTTATTTTTAAATTGATTTTAATTATTTAGAATTTTATATTTTCCTCGTGGAAACTTCTATTAGCATTTTTCCGCCTATTTAAAATTAATTAAAACCTTCTAGTCAATCACCTAATTCAAGTAAAATATAAACATCAGAATTTAAATTTTTAGCTTTTATTTTGGAATTTGACTTGCTTATTGTATATTCAAAAAGTTTACCCTATTTGTTTGACTCATCTAAGTAAATAAAATACATATAAACAATTTTATTTAAAGTAGCTTTTAGCTTGTTTGAATTTGAAATATAAGTTGCATGCAAATCAACTATTTAGGTATTATTACACCTACACCATTAAAATTTAAATTCTGTATTACCCTATAATTAATCTAGCACTATTTTTTGTTTCTACTTTACAAACACACCTACAATTTTAATAATATAAACAACTTAATTTAAACCTCAGGTAAGATTATGTATAATTAAATTTGAAATTTTTTTAGCTAAATCTATTTGACATTCAATTTAATATTCTATTTAATATTTTAAAAAACACTTACACTTAAACTCAAGTAAAATTATACTAGCATTTTATTTTTAACTAGCTTTTAGCTGTATTGGATTGGCCTATATTTTAAATCATTAAATAAATTTTAATCTGGTAAGATGCCTAGAAAACCATCTGATATCTGGAAACATTTTGGTAGACATACATCCTCCAATAAGAAAGGCTTTATTGCCATCTGCAACTATTGCAACCATAAATATGACTTCCCCAACCCAACAAAAATGTCTATCCATATACAAAAATGCCCAGAATATGCAAGTGAAACAAAATGCTCAGAACTAGAAGTTTTTTCAATATCCTCAGAATCATCTAAAACTTTTTCTGCGTCAGAACACAAACACCCCACTGTAACAACACCTGAGTTAACAACAAATTTTAACACTTCAAAACAATCCACATCAAATATTAATCAATATTTCGATAGCATGACTCCAGTGCAACAAGAAAGATTAAATGAAAAGCTTGCACTGGCTAACTATATGTCAAATTGTCCGTTTAACATAACAGAAAATTATTATTGGAAGGACTTTTTCAAATCTATAAAACCATCCTTCAGAATTCCACCAAGAAAGGCAATAGGAGGTTCTTTGCTAAATGACCAATTTGACAAGATCAAAGCAGTTATAAATGAAAAACTAGAATCAGGTTCTAATTTTACACTAATTAGTGATGGTTGGACAAACATTAGGGGGGAGTCCATAATCAATTTTATAATAATGACACCGAAACCCATATTTTTTAAATCTATAGATACAGGGACGAATGCCCATACTGGGGATTATATAGCTGATCAATTCCTAAAGGTGATGGAAGAAATTGGCACTCTTTGTTGCCATAGTTACTGAGAACGCTAAAAATATGAAGAAGGCTTGGGAAATAGTTAAGTCTAATAACCAACCCTTATCTGAAATTGCCGTGAAACTCTTTTCAATTCCAGCTAGCAGTGCTGCCACAGAAAGAATTTGGTCCACATTTGGTTATGTACATTCTAAATCAAGAAATCGAATGAAAAACGACAAGGTGAAAAAGCTAGTGTCCATAAGGCACAACATGCACTTGAAAAGTAGTATCAATTTTAATGCAAAAGCGCGCTCAATATCTTCATCTGATGAATCAATTTCATCGCTAAATGACGATAGTGACAGTTTAGATATTGACAATTTTTAATGTATATTTTTATGTAAATTTGTAATGAAATATTGCGTATTATTGGAGAAATAAACTTTATTAGCATTTCATTTTACACCCTAGCATCTTTTTTTCATCTAAGACTATATATTAACAATCAAAGTATTTATTTTCCCCATGAATTCTCCAAAATTCCCGCTATTTCCCAAAAATTCCCGTTATTTCCCCAAAATTCCCCATTTTCCCTGGGAATATTCCCTCGATAAAAATTCCCGGGAAATTACCCATCTCTAGAGCTAAGTTATTTATATGAATTGCTGTGTCGTTTATTATTCTAAAACTTAATTTTTGTAAAAGCTACAAACAATAGCCTATGTAGGTATATTATTTGGAATTGAGGTAATATACCAAATTGTTATAAAGACAGTCACTGCACTGGGGTCTATCAATTTATATTTTAATGGGCACGAACACGGCCCATGGTTTATATATTTGCAACGGGGAGGGGGGCTGATTGACTTAAAAGGTCCGTGCAAATCTATAATTTGGCATGCTCATGTGTAAGTTGAAGGTAAATGAGAGAGACATCTCAGATTTAGGAACATAATATTGACATGGATTTATAAATGTACGAGCTCAAGTGAATTTTTAAAAAATTACACAAAGGGTTGACGAATAAATAAGGAATTTTTCTAATCGCCAGACCCCTCCCCCACTTGTGTAAAATGTATGTTTGGCCCCTCCCCCACGAGAAAAATGCTATCTACGCCACTGGCTTAATTAAACCTGGTAAAATACTTAGTGATGCGGAAAAACCGAGAAAAATCTCGGTCTCGTCTCGTCTCGAAAAACCGAGACGAGACGAGAATTTGAAAAATGGAGTCGAGATCGAGACGAGAATTTCGATGTCGAGACGAGACGATACGAGATTTTTTCGGCGAGATCTCGACTTTTTATTAATCGTTAGATTTTAGTAAATTACTATATATTTTAATTTGCATTACTTACATTTTAGGTATTAAGTGTAAATCAATATGTATGGAATATATTTGATATTGAAAAAATTCCTAAGTGTAATAAATATAATGTATTTTTGCAAACAAATTTAGAAATTAGCAATCATTTACTTACTTATGGTTGACACCTTAATGTATACGATTTCAAAAGTACAATAGAGTAAAAGTTTTCTAGAAGTTTTTATGCTTCAACTAATAGTATGCCTCTCATATTTTTGAACCTTAAGACATTATGTGAATACATAGTTTTGTCATATGCATTACTTTTCACATTATAAGTTGGGTTGACAGGTGCATTAAAATTTACTATACTATCTATAATTCTGCAAAATAAAAAAAATACACGAACCTATATTGTACTAAATAAATTACTATTTAATGGCATAGTTAGTTAGATTAGAAGGTAATTATTTAGAATACAAATTTGATTATAATGATTTTTGTCATAAAATTATACGTGCACTTTAATTTACAGTTTAAAACCTTATGTCCTTGATCTTTAATAATTCTGCTTTAATTGTTGGTTTTACTACGTTTTCATATGTGCAACTAATTATCAATCCGTAAATAATAATATTCGTATTGAAAGTCATTTGCACTTGTGGTTTATAACGTTATAGTAAACACACAATCTCCATGGGCTATAATTGATGATGGTAATATCAATGGACTTAAACGTTTGCCTTAAATATGTTAAGGTCTACTTTGAAGCTTCAGAGTTAATAAAGAATTGCAATTTGCTCAATTATGCAAATAAGTAACTTTGGGAACTTATAATTTTCTAACTCTATTTATAGTTGACTAACACAGTGAATTTGATACAAATGTTATAAATTTAATTTTCTATACTTTAAATTTCTTTATAGTTTTTTTAGTCTGCACTTCATGGAATATGTTATTTTTATTAATTAATTTATATTGTCAGTGAGATGTCGTATCCCGCTAAATCTTTAATTGTGTATTAAAGTTTTTCAAAAAATATGAAAGTTTGCCATTTGGTTTTTCAAACACTTATTTAAAATTTTAATAAAACAGGAAAAATTTTTATTACCTATAGTATTTTTAAAAAAGTTGAGACGAGACGAGAATTCTCGTCGAGACGAGACCGTGATTTTTCTAGACCGAGACGAGACGAGATCGAGATTTTCATAATCACTCCCGAGACGTGACGAGATTTTGTTTTCGAGACCGAGACGAGATCGAAACACTAAAAATACTGTTATTATAAGATCTTAAGGCTTTTTCTAATGTCTCAATTTTGCGAATATATATTTAATGTGGGGATTATTAATGCAGAGTGGGTACAAAGTTTTATTAAATTTGCAATAAATTTAAAGCACATTCAATTTTTCTTTTGATTTTTCTTTTCAAAGTAAAAGAATGGTTTAAAACAATTGGGCGCACCATATTTACATAAACACTTTATTTATTTAGTTGTTTCAGTATATACAATAATAAGTTAACTCTAGATACTATAGATAACATGGAATTTAAGCTTAATATAAAGACTGAATTATTGCACTTTAAATCGCTTAAATAAAATATCATTATTTTCTTCGAGGATTGTTGTTATTAATACCAAGCACCAAGCGATCCATAAAACAAAAAATCCGTTCGCCGATTGATTTATAATGTATGGAACATAATAATGCAATCGTCTAATTTTGATTTCAAGCAAAATCAACGTCCGTTATTTTATAATACAATGGCAGGAGTAAACCCTAATTATCTTCAAAATGATTCAGCCACGTTTACACCAAGTGCTAGTGGTATAAATGCATCGATCAGAAATCCTATGAAATTTAGTAATCAATCAAATTTTGATCAATTTACAAGGCAGGGCCCTATTCAGAGTTATGAGGGATTGCAAGTAGGAGCAACAAATTTGGGCATGATTAATGCTAATAAGCAATTGGGAGCATATCAATATCCTTCTGCCCAAAATTCTGGATTGATTTTGAATAACAATTTAAATATTTCTCATGGAGAACACCCTGGAAATTTTTTGTTCAATAATTTTCAAAATCAATCATTTCAAAATTCTAATAACTTTGTTGGTCAGTCATCCCAAAGTTTTTTAATGAATGATCAAGCAAAACTGGAAACCAATTTATTAGATAAACAGGCAAAAGGATTTGTTGAAAATCCATCATGTAATGATATGTTAAATATTGTGAATTCAACAAATATATTAACTCATGATAATATGTCTCCATATAATGCTATAAATGAAAAACCAGACACAGCAATATCTTTCAATATTAATAAAGAAAATTTGGATGTCCCAAAAAATAATGCAGGAAATTTTATGGGGAATCAAAATCAAACTATTCCATTGTTATTTGGTGGCTCTAGTAATAATCAATCACTTAACCCAACTACACCAAATACCGAATTCAGTTTTTCCAATGATCAGTTACATCTATTAAGGGCCCAAATTATGGCTTATAAACTCTTAGCTAGAAATCAACCTGTCCCTGCTAACATTATGAATTTCTTTTCTCAGAATCTTGTGCAACCTTCATTAGCACCCAAACAAGAAAATTTAATGGGAAAATATCCTGTATCTTTTGGTAATTATTTAAATGGCATTTAATTTATTGGATTATATATTTCTTTGAATTAACAATTCTTATAAATAACATTAAATGTTTTCTATCTAACACATGTATTTAGGGCAAGAATTAAATGGTGATAGAAGTTTACAGCCTCAACCATCACCTATGACAAATCAATCTGTGAATCCGATACAAAGACAAAATCTACTTTATTCTTCACTCACTACATCTAGCCCACACCCTATGATAACAAATGTTGCTTCACCACATATTATAAGATCAATGGGAAATCCTCCTGCCTATTCATCTGCTTACAAACCAAATCTTGGTACCATTTTATAAATCTGTCTGTTTACAATTATTTATTTGGATTTAAAGCATTTAAGATTTTCTATGAGAATCGAAGTGTAATTCAAATCATATAAATGATACTAAGGATTTAGCAAACTTTTAAATTTGAAATAACAATATTTTATTGAGCTTTATTTAACATTATGTGCACTGTATTTTTTTGTAGAAATTTATTAATTAAAAATTTCAGAGGAAATTTAAGATCTCTAATCATTTATTTCATATAAACTAATATTTTGTTCTGCTGGGGTTAGACAAATTAAAACAAATAGTGGTCATTATATATTGTTAGACAAATATCAGAATTGTGGTTTTCCATTATAAACCATTGAGTTAAGCTTTATAAAAATAGAGACTCAAAAATAAAAGTATTGTGGCCTTGGGCCACAGTAAAAAAAAATTAGTTATTAGGTATTATTTAGAGACAAATAGTTTTTTTAAGAATTGTAATTATTCGTTATTATCCTGAGTTGGACAGGACACATCAGGACAGCATGGGCATAGCTAGGGGGAGGCAGAGAGGGGCAGCTGTCCCCCTTTAAATCTAAAAATTCTTTAAAACACATTAAGTTGCTGCTTAAATTTCAAAATATTATCATTTTGCCCCCCCCCCCTCTAATTCCAATGTTGGCTACGCTCATGCAAAACTAGACTGGACATGTGATTAAATAGTTTAGTGATATGATGTATGTAATCATTGAATGTTTTAAATTATGGTAGGGAGTGATGATGGTTCGTATGTACAAAGTGTTAATCCAACAACGTATGCCTATCCCAATCCTCTCGTTGCTAGCAAGGAAGCTCCCCCTCACCCCAATTTTGGTACATTTTTAATTAATTGCTATATGCTATTTATGGGCTCGCTTTTGGTTGTCCTGTCCTGTCCAACTTGTAATTTTTTAATAAATGTCATGGAAACTTTTACGGGTTATTTGCTTCTGTAAAAGACCTTTATTTCGCTTTCGCAAATACACGAGCTTATGACCGCTGATTGGCTTTACTTTTTTTGCCCTCGCCCGAGCCCAAATTTCATACTTGTTTTTGTGCCCGACTGATTTTATGTACATACTTTGAGTTTATTCTATAAAATTATTTAGATTATTTTATATTGGTAATGCAGTAAACCAATTTTTATATTAATTTCTATCAACACCGTAGGTAAAATTTCAACCCAAAGCCCCCCCCCCCCCCCCCCCCATTGCTTAAGTCAATGTGAGTTGATCATATTTCAGTGATAATTGATTAATTTATATTTTCCACGTCTCTAAAACGAATTTAACTTATGCTGGCACTCTTTAAGGAGCCCATCAGGCAGTGGCCACGACGAGGCAGCAAATAACGACGACACCCACTACGCTAGCGAGCAAACAAGGCGGTCCAGGAACTACTTCTAGCACCGGACAGCTTTCTGCCTTGATAGCGGCTCAACAACAACACCACAAAATTACTCGCTTGGCTCCGGTGACCAAACCCTCCGGACTTAGCCCAGATGTTATTTTGAGGGAACGAGACCGTAGGTAATTCGAGACTTTACACGGAGTTTGACAAAATATTTATAAGACGACAAAAGAGACAATTGTCGTATTTTCAGTTAAAAACAAACGGTCTTCAAAACTGTGAATGAAAATGGGTGTGCTATATTTTCGAATTTTATCGTGTTAATCTGCGTTGGATAAACGCTTCCTACGCCACAAGAATCATTAAATTTATATATACCGCTTATTAAACTAATTTTATTCTAGATGTGCAGAAAAATAAGTTTTAAATTTTGATGGCATTCACTGATGATGAGAGTTTCAAACGCATAAATCCTTGAAATTTTTATTTAAAAGGTATTTGCAAACACGTAAAGGTATTGCGTTACCTAACTTACAGAAAAGTTGGGATAAATTATTATTACCGCCTATTAAACTCATTTAATCTGCATGTCAAAATTTAAGCAGAAAAACACGTTCTAATCTATTTTTTTTATACAAATATTTGAGGTTTTACAAACACGTGGAGGTAGTGAGTGTGTAATAATAATTTTGAAGCTGCACAATTAAACGGCACCCCTGCTTATTATATCGTTTAGGATTGCTGCACGAATAGCTCAGAGGATCCGAGATTTGGAGAATTTACCGGCCGATATGCCGCCCGACCTTAGAACCAAAGCGCTGGTCGAACTTAAAGCGCTCCGACTCGTGAATTTCCAGCGTCAATTGCGTCGTGACGTCCTAACTTGCATCAAGCGCGACACGAGCGTCGAAACGGCCCTTAATCTGCGCGCTTACAAGAGGCCCAAGCGCTTGACGCTTCGAGAAGCGCGCATGACAGAGCGCCTTGAGAAGCAGCAAAAAGTTGAACAGGAGAAAAAACGCAGACAAAGGCATCAGGTCATTCATTTTATGGTTTTAGCTCGGTCGCGAATAATAAGTTTTGTAATTCAGTACGCGATTTCAGCAATGATTTCTAATCAATTTTAATTCAAATTTTGACAAAGACTTAGAATTTTAGAAGATTAGCTATAAAGTAACAGAGGTGAACTTAAGATACCCACTCTCCCTAATATTTCATTTCACTTAATCGCCTCAGTTGTGGTATTTGTAGTTATAAATTTACATTAAAATTTTTATTTTACAAATTCAAAGATTAAATCAGAAATGCCTCCTGATATTTTATATAATTATGATTTTCTCTTGTTGTGGTATTTGTAGCAATAATTAATTTAAATTGTAATATTGATCAAGTCGAACGACCTAGTCTCAAAAAATTGGTGATATAAACTATCATTTAGCGGACCAAGTCATAGATGCCCCTAATATTTTATTTCGCTTAAAATAGTTTTTTGTTGGCACGCTCATTTCTTTTGGGTTAACTTAGAGATATATTTAGTCATACTTGAGAGCCTGGTTATCAACGTGTAAATTGGAATTTATTTTTCAAATTTTCCTTACTTAACTCCATTTGCAACCTTATTTACGTGTATTAGTATATTAATTTTACCAAGTTTCTCATAATGTAGATTATCTAATTTTTTCTTATTCACTTCGATTAGGATTACCTGAACGCTGTGATGCAGCATTGCAAAGATTTCAAGGAATACCACAAGGCGGTGATACAAAAGGTGGCTAAAGTAAATCGCGCCATAGGAACCTATCACGCAAACACGGAGCGAGAGCAGAAAAAAGAACAAGAACGCATAGAAAAAGAGCGTCTCAGGCGCTTGATGGTAAGAATGCCCATCCATCTATTTACTCCGCTTATAATGCCCAGAATTGGGCTACAATTGACTTTGCAACTCCATCCCGGAATTTAGCAATAATTATGATGAAGATAATTACCCTGAACCATATTATGTTTTTCCCTTGAGTCACGCCCAGATTTTTAGATGATCACTTTTTTCCTATTCCTGTGATAACATAATATATTAATGTAAATTTGATTTTGTGTTGAGCAATGAAGTATACCTTTTTAAAAACACTTTCAATCGCTAAATACAAAATAAAGGTAAAACATTATCTAACTTGAAGAAACTTATTTATCATCAAGGCTAGAAATGCTAATCGTAACATATATCCTATTTTTATAATTTCTAATTTTTTGACCGAACTCACCTATAACTATCACAAATTTCGATAATATTAAACAACTCTTCTCTTATTAAAGGCTGAGGATGAAGAGGGTTACCGCAAGCTTATAGATCAGCAAAAGGACAAGCGGCTAGCTTACTTGCTCAAGCAAACGGACGAATACATAGAGAGCTTGATTTCCATGGTGACCCAGCATAGGAACGAGATGGAGCGCGTCAAACGTAGCGCGCGCGACAAGCGTCGGCGTCGCAAGCGTTTATTGGCGCTCGTGGCGCAACGCAAACGCGAACTCTCAGAGCGTCGAGCGCGACAAGAGCGTCGTCAACTACGGGCAGAAGCTAAAGCCCGAGGCGAACCCGATCCATTTCCCCCGACGCTTCAGCGTCGACGCTCTACCCAAGAAGCGCAATCCGTGGCAACAGCGTCAACGCTGTCAGTTATCGGTAAGTTTTTATGGGAAAAATATTGATTCTCGCTTTTATGTAGCGTTAAAACGGGCGCGCCGAGGGGTCTAATAAAGCGATTTTATAATGTGCATATAATACCCAGACCATAAGTGCTTATAAGACTAAATTATTTTGCCATAGAGACTGATGTGTCATTATGCTTATGGGGTGTCAGCTAATTGTTATTGTCAACATGTATAATTAACAACCGTGTGCTAGCAATTATAACAATGTAAAATGCTGAGAATGTTAAGGTTAAGAGTAGCTCGAAAATACGGGGCGGCGGTGCTATAAAATCAACAACGCTCGTCCCATAGTAATTTTATCTAAGATTTAGGATCATGGGATCATTAAAAAAAGGGCCTTCTACTAGGGACCTCTTTTTCACGGTAGACCCTTTCGATGGGGATGATACTAAATTTGTTTAATCCATTCAATAGCGTACGTCCAATAGAACCCGCTATTTAACAACACTACTGTTATGTGTGATTTTACAACTTGCTTGTGAGGGATAGGAAATTAAAAAAATTTAGCAAAACTCGAAAGTTGAGAGATTTCAATGTTTGTGCGTTAGATTGATTAAAAACCCCTACATTATAGATGGATGACATTTTATGTTTACATTCTTATCTCTAAAAATCATAACATAACACGTTTTTAACTACTCAAAAAACCTCTATGCCATTTACAATTTTAATAATAATTGAACGGGATTTTACGAGGAAAAAATTTAGAATGAAAAGTATCTCCTTCGACACCCCTACTTCATTTAAAATTAATAACTAGTGACGTTTTTGTAATTGTAAATTCCATAGCCAGACCATTATAATGTGAACAAAATTTGCTTAGTAAGCGCGTCATCAATTTTTAAGCACGAAAGCTTCATTCATGCAAGTATGTAATTTTATGCCATTTTAGTTACAGCCCCGACTTCTGGTTCGATACTCAACGGGGAAGATGGAGACATTGGAAGAATGAGCGCTGAAACAGCGGAGAATAACGAGGCTAGCGGCGCGCCAGAGCGTTTTGCGGAGCGCTCCCTAGACGCTCGTAACGTTTCTGACGAAAGCGCTATTAACGAGAGTAAGTTACGTCTTGGCATATATGTTTTTTAGGTCTGACCCCTACGTAAGGATAAAGTGTTTTTTTATTGAAAGTCGTCTTATTACAATTAAGAGGCAATTTTTAGTATTTAAGATTGTCTGATTCTTCCTAACTCGAATTTAGAATATAATAAATTTGGAACATTAGTTTTTAATACGAAAATTGTTTGGGGAAAACAACGGCTTCGTAAGGCACGCCCTTGCTTTATAGTATTTTTGCTTTTCTGTTCCAATCCAAATTTAGAAGATCCAGTTCTAATGATCATAGTTATGAAAAAATTTAGGTAACTGGACGCTCCTTCAATCGAGTTTTAGTATTTTTAGATAAAATAGGTAAAAGATACAAAGACATAAAATCATTTCGTCAACGTTTTTCATTTGTTTTTGATTGAAAAATATTGATTTTGTGCTATCGATTATTATTGCACAGGCGATGCGTCAATTGATAGACCAGTATCCCGAGAAAATTTAATTGGACAGAGCGAATCAATTTGCAACGAAGTGGACGGGGGTAACCTGAGTGAACCAGGCACCCCTCCCTACAGCCATACTCTTACGGATGATACTGAGGTATGAAGCGTGGCTTACATTTACAGCTTTAAAATTTTATTTTAAGTCACCAGCATCTTTTAATGAATTTTAAGCGTCGATCAGTTTTTTATAACTATACGAGAAATACATGGAAAGCTGAAAAAAATCATTCAATTATTTCTTCGAGCTAGAAATAGTCTTTTTTTAAACTGAGCCAGAATTAATTGCAAAGCACTAATGCATGTTTATGTTTAGCTTTTACTTAGTTGTTTGCACACTAATCGCCTCAGGCTCGCTAATTAATAAATTACCACTAACCTGTGATAACCTTTAGTAAAGTATCACCTAACTTCAAAAAGTGGATTTCTCAAGATTTTCGAATTTTTTTTATGTGCGTGTCATTATTATCATTTAATTCATTAGCAAGCCATATCATCGTCGGGCGAGGCCAACGAAATCGCCGCACCCCTCAGACTATGCGAGCCTGACTCCTCGTCTCAGCCCGCATCACGTGATCAGGTGGGGGAACTGCCCACCAGCGTCGTCGGCGCTCGTGAGCAGGTCACGTCGTCTGAGAGCGTCACCGCCGCCACCACTCCATACAGGCTTTTGCGCCACAAAACGACGCGCGCTACTTTGAGCGACGCGATGTCCATCCTGGAAAAAACTGAAGTCGAGATCGAGGCCTGGCTTCAACAAAATTCTGAGTAAGGGCTTGTCTTAATATTGGATTCAGATTCAAATCGCGCGAATATATTTTTGTCTAAATATCCGATGATTCAATTTTATGGGTCATACTCAATTGTAATTATTAATATTTTGTTTTTTGATAGTTAAAAACGTTTTTTTTTGTTTATTTCAACTCTTGAGATTAAATCTAAACTTTGCGGATACCTAAAAATTTAAAAACATACAACATTTAAGCTTAGGAAAAAGTTTGCATCTTACACAATCGCTGTTATGTTATGCGTCTGAAATGTAAATCTGCTGTGAATTCGAAGTTAAGACACGACTATGCTATAACACGTACGACGATTTTTGCTGCGGCAACTTTTAGTTTTAAATAAAGATTTTAAATTACAATCATTTATTAATTCTAATAATAAATCTTAAGGCAACGAGTTCGAATCCCCTGGTGAGTATTTTTTCTAAAGCTTTTCTGAATAATTTGATTTTATTCTAAAAAAATTTGGCGGCCCCCGGCAAACTTCTCGCGACCCCAGGTTAAGAATCACTGCTGTAATCAATCGTTGACTTGTTATTATAAACTCTATAATTATTAATAACCCAGAAACCAGCGACATATCAAATACGCTACTACGGCATATAACGTTCACAAAATTTAAATGTATTATATGTGAAATCGGGTATGAATCAAAGAAATTTTCACGACCAAATCTTATTGTGATATGTGTTGGTATTCCTCCCAAAAGGTACGAAATAGTAGAAAGCGAGCTGCCCCAACAACCTTCCAGCCCGACTCAGGAGCCCGACGCGGCAGATGAATTGCGAGGCGCCAGCGTCTCCACGACGCACTACCCCGACGCAAACGAAGTAGGAGCGGGTGCGTCGTGCTTGACGCTCGAATCCGATCAACCTTCCAGCACTACGCCTAATATGGCCACCACCCCCGGGAGCATATCACGTGATCCAACTCACTCCGCTTACGAGGGCCAATGGGAAGAACCCCAGGATGCAGACGACGCTGACGAGGATGCAGCAGACAACGCAGACGATGAGGTTATAGAAGATGAAGACGCCTACGTGTACGGGGGCTTGAGCGCCCTCGAACGCTCTATAGTAGCGGCGGCTGACGCTAAAGCCGAGCGCGCGCTCAGCGACGACTCCTCTAGCGCCGCTGGGGGGTCGGAAGATGACGAGCCTGCACCTTCGGTGGGTGGGGGTGGGGCGGTGCCGCTTACGGGCGGTAACCTTAGCGCTTATAGCGGCAGCGTCGCTAACGCTCCGCACAAAAACGCGCCACTAGGCGCCGCCGCTCCCCCCGAACCCGGCGTCGAGGATGACGCCAAGGAGATCATTATAAAGTATGTATCGTGTGGAATTGTGTTTTTTTTAAATCATAAACTAGGCAGTTTTGATGTAAATCGCCATAAAAAAGGAGTGATAAAGCGAAATATGTGAAGTGTGATTGCGCTCTTTTCGGTTAAAAATTGGAACTGTGATTGGCTTATTGTGCAAAAATGTATTATTTATTTTTTCAAATTATACATAGTGCGAATTTTAGTTCAAAACTGCAGTTATTTATATTTTTAGAGACATATTTGGGAATTAATACCATTTTTTGTAACCATAATATAACCTTACCTGCTCTTAAAAGGGTTTTTAACAAATCCTGACCTCTAACACTACTAAGGCGACATTTTAAAAAGTATAAGTCATTAAAACTCAATTTAGTGACTTTTAAGTGAAGGGAATTTTTTTTAAACTCTAAACGTTTCTTGATTCATTGCCAACTTCCACAATTATCTTAATAAAATGCTAAATTCACTATAAAAAATAAATTCTGACCGTTATAATGTACTCCTACTACTACTACATAAATGGCTGTAGTTTTAGTTATTTAAACCAGAGGCCATAAAATCCCGGCCAACTAACCGGGCCGGGTAGTAGTAAAATTAAGCTTTCTGGCGGGCCCGCGGGCATAATATAAAGATTCGAGCGATTCGGGCAATTTTAATGAAATTTATGATAAAGTGTATTATTTTGTCACCTTTTGATTGTATTATATTGATTAATCATAAATTAAAGTTTAAATTTTTACAAGCATACAACAAAATTATGGTAAAAATTAAGAAAAAAAATTTAATTTTGGGCCGTGTATGGCCGGGTTCGGGCAGAAAAATGTAAACTGGCCTCTGGTTTAAACATCGTTTTTGCACCTCCTCGATTACCTAGGAGCCACCACGTAGACGACGAATACGTGTGCAAGCCATCGGACGGGATCGATTTCAAGAATTACTACCAAATCGCCCATTTCACGCAAGAAAAAGTGACTGAACAAGCTAGCATCCTCATCAACGGGAGTCTGAAAGAATACCAAGTCAAGGGGTTGGAATGGATGGTCTCGCTTCACAACAACAACCTGAACGGCATCCTGGCCGACGAAATGGGACTGGGTACATACTAATCTTTTAAAAACGGCTGGGTTTTGTTTGGTCGACCTTTGATTTAACTATGACTAACGGTCGACACTGGTCTCTCTTTCAAATTTCGACTAAGCCTAGAGGTCGACCAAGCAAAACCCAGCCGTTTTTAAAACACTACATATATATATATGTATTAAACCATATAAATAAATTTTAATTAAGGGCGTAGGCAGCCATGTTACAAGCATATATTAACGAACCAAACGCTACTCATTTTGCTGAATCATTAAATGGTAGATTTAGGTATGGAAAGATAATCCTTTAATGTTCTCAGTAATCTTTCAGGTCTTTTGCAAATTTTCGCTTCAAGTGTGCGCATCGACATAGCCAGCATTGGGATTAGAGGGGGGGGGCAATAATGATTTAAATAGGGGCATGATCATTTAATCCTATTTTAGCCGTAATTTTATAAATTTCAACAAATATTTTGATTTAGAGGGAGCCAGCTGCCCCTCCTGCCTCCCCCCTGGCTACACCCATGCATGTGCGCATATTGAAAAAACTCATCCAAAGATGACCGCATAAGTCACTTTATAAACGTAATGAATCAGCTCTTCTCGTTTTATCACGCTCGCGATTAAAGTTCGTTATTAAAATGTAATTTGTAGGTAAAACGATCCAAACCATAGCCCTGATCACTTACTTGATGGAAAGGAAGCACATAAACGGACCCTTCCTCATTATCGTGCCCCTGTCTACCCTTTCCAACTGGAATTACGAATTCGACAAATGGGCACCCTCCGTCGTCCGAGTCCTATACAAGGGCTCCCCCAACGCCAGAAAAACCCTGAGTCTCCAATTGCGAGCGGCTAAATTCAACGTTTTGCTCACCACCTACGAATACATCATCAAAGACAAACACATTCTGTCCAAGGTGAAGGACCACTCTTTACCTGACACGCATCTTTTTATTACGGCGTTTTTCTTTACTTTTGCACTTCTTGACTCTCCTCCGGCATACTAGTAGGAGAGAAAAGCTCCCTTTTTCTCTCCTACTAATGTGCAGGAAGGAGTTAAGACGTGCAAAAGAAAAGAAAAACGCTATATATATCCTAGGTCCTTTAGACTCTCGGACAAATTATATGTAAACAGCGGTCATCAACTTTTATTTTAGGCAGAAATTTAGCTAGATTCTCCCTATCGAGTTGAGTTGAACAAGGGTTAAAAAGAATCGATTGAGATTTGCGAATGTGATCATTTAAGGCTTAAAAAATAGAAAAATAAGAAATTTTGGCCTCGGGCCGTGTCTGGCAAATTAAATTCAAACAACGGTCCATGGGTTTTTATTGGGAGACAATAAAGTTTTTTTTTGCAGAATCGTGTATTTTCCATTACAGTAATTAATAGTTGGACACGACAATCACTTTACCTACTACATTACTCATCGACATTAAGCCCATAAATTGCGTAGCAATTGATATATTGCTATCTATAAGGGACGTGGGAGGCTTATTGGTATTATAGACTATCGCTTTAAAACGAGAGCTCGCTTGTTTAAATCCCGCACGGCACTTTCAAGCAAAAGATGTTAAATAAATCACACGGTCAACACGGCTTTCAGACCTGAATAGTCGAGCGTAACCCCTCATCCATCTCTACAAAGAAGCCTACTACCAAGTGTGACAAGCAGCTATTTAGGCAATTTGTTTTAAATTGCTATCTCTAGGGCTTTTTTGCAAGGTTAAAAGTAAGCTTTGTAATAGTGAAAAGGCACTCTTTTACTATATTCTCCTATTTTTTAACGGTTTGAGTCTTCTAAATCTTAACTTTGCCTATTGAGCGAGCTCTAACGTGGCATCTCAATGATTAATATCCAACTTTTTATTCACATAATCATGGGCGTAGCCAAGGGGGGCGGCTACCTCTCTCTAACCCCAAAAATGTTCTGAAATTTATTAAAATTATGGCTAAAATTTCAAAAAATAATCCTTATGCCCCTCCCTAAATCATTATTGCCCCCCCTCTAATTCCAATCCTGCCTACGCCCATGATGCACATAATCATGAGATCAAGTGTATGTGGTGTGCACACAAACTTATCCCACCTTTTGTGATTATTTTGCAGATCAAATGGAAGTATATGATAATCGACGAAGGTCATCGCATGAAAAATCACCATTGCAAATTGACGCAAGTCCTGAATTCGCACTACATAGCCCCGCACAGAATCCTCCTCACCGGTACCCCTTTGCAGGTAATTTATTAATTAACTAGCAGAGAATTGGGTGGGCGAAAACGGGATTTATTTGTCATTTTTGCCAGTATGCCCTCTAGAGATGGCAGTACAGGGAAATTTCCCGGGAAAAGGGGAAATTTCCACGAAAAATTCCGTTGGGAAATTTATAATTTCCCGATAATTTCCCTCATTGCTAATTACATATGATATATCATATATTATGTTTTTAAAATGTTAATCGACTAGGTTAAAAGTTCAATTAGGGAGGGGCAAAACATAAAATTTTTTTAATTTTAAGGGTTTTTGCATTGAACAAAATTTTTTTCGTCATTCAGGGGGGGGGGGCGGGCCCTCCCCCTGCCTACGCCCATGTTAATAACTAATGGATGGACTAATTTGCATAAAGAAAATATAATCAATTTCACAGTCACAACTCTGACCCCTATATTCTGAGAATTTATAAATACAGGTTTTAATATCACAAAGGAGAATATATTTGTAAAGAAATATGTAAAATACAAGAAATTCAAAAAAAAATTTGCTGCTGTTGTTACAGATTATGCAGCTAATATTAAAAATTGGGAATTTTTGAAAGTTAATTACACCGCACTTGTATGTTTTTGAACCTACTCATCAAGAATATTTGTTCAAAAAGTTAAGTTTTACGTAGTTTGATTAATAAAAGAATATTATCAAATATGTAAAGCGCAATGTAATTCTTATATCAAACATAAAAGAAAAACAATTGCTCAAAGGAAAGTCAATTTCACTGAAAGTTCCAGGCCATACTAAATGTGGTGGGGCTGTTATAATGCTTGAGAGCTTGATTTAGAATTAAGCTATTCTTCAAGAAATAACAATCATTGAAAGTTTTAAAGATAAAGACAAAAGGAAATTTTTTTGGATAACGAAAACTTTTGGAACTTTATTCAAGCTATTTTGCCCCTCCTAGGCATTATATATTCTAAAATACTGCAGGGGGGACAGTTTTTGTCCGATGTAGTCGAAGCATTTTTTTTAATATACACATCGTTGAACCAAGGGTTTTCGTATTACAAGAGCAATAACATAAATCATCTAATTAAAAAAGGCAACATTTTTGTTGTCAAGATCTTCATTTACCCGCATATTTGCTGGGTCCGAGTTACTATAAACTCTGGAACAAATTAGCTAATGACAAAATACGCAAAATTGTGGCCATAAGATACAATTTACACCTTATCAACCGAGTAAACCCACTCGATTAGGATATCTAGAAAAAATTTGATCAGGTGCCGAATAGCGTTGATCTTGTATACATAATTAACATAAACTTTCTAGATGCATTTATTAAATCATATAATGGTTTGTTATAAATTTCCCAATAAATCTTTTTAAAATCGATGTTAAATGTGTTGTATTAGTGTTTTTATTATTTTTTTAAGTTGTTGATTCATCCTACATGGGGCTATTTTAAAATTTCCCTTATTTTCCCAATTTCCCCAATGCAATGACATCTCTAATGCCCTCGGTAAAGCTAGTGCAATAAATAAGGGATTTGGTTTGGTTTTTATTATAAAGGAGCAATTTTGGTCAGATTACAGGTCGGGATGGGGTTGGAGATTGGTTTATTGGGGGAATTTTATGTAAAGCGCCTCTAATATGTAAATCACTTAAATATACCTTTTATATAGTTGTAATAGTAGAATAGAGAGACTCTTTCAGCATAAATGATCTGTCTATAACATTACTAATTATTTAAACTATATAATTTTAAAATAATAATTTCAATATCTTTTTTGGAATGCCTTAGAATTTGTGGGAGATCTTTTTGAGGTAATGGGCGTTTTATGCAGATACTAGACTTTTTGAAAAACACTTAGGAGTATGCTCTTAAGCCATTCAATTTAAGTAAATTTTATTAAGTAAATGGGTAAATTAAATAGAAATTTTGCTTATACCCCAATTAATTTATATCGGACGTTTTAATATCTACTATAAAATTTTAGACAAAAACTGACCATCAGTTATATCAAGCTCTTCGCTCACGAAATGTTCCTATAATATAGCACCATATGTTAAATTTGATTTTTGGCAGTGGAATTAAAAAAACTTTAAATGGTTGTAGACTCTTTGTAAATCTCATTGAATTTTCTAATTTAGAAGCATTTCTATGAAGGTATGCAACTATATTTACTATCAATACAAACAAAATTATTATTTGCCACCACCTTTTTTTTGCTCAATGTTTTTCAATTATGCATCCAACGATAGAACAAATTACCGGAATTGTGGGCTCTGTTGAATTTCTTGCTCCCCAACATTTTTAAGTGTTGTTCCACGTTCGAGCAATGGTTTAATGCCCCTTTCGCCCTGACCGGGGAGAAGGTGGAACTGAACGAGGAGGAAACCATACTCATCATTAGGCGCTTGCACAAAGTTTTGAGACCTTTCCTGCTGAGACGATTGAAGAAAGAAGTTGAAAGTCAGCTGCCCGACAAGGTTACTATTAACACATTTTAAAATACTAAAATTTTAAGTTTTGATACGTCTTAAAAATAACCAATTTTTACTCTCGAGACTAGGAACGTTGTTTAACACTCTGAAAATGAAAATAAAAGTTTTCCCGCTGACTCCAAATCCTAATTAGCAGGAATTATTTGTAGGCAAATTGTTTTAAATTTAGTTCCTAGATTTCTCTCTCAACTTTGTTGTTTAATTCAGTGTTTATAGTTTTATATCATTACTAAGTAAAACCCCATGGGCGTAGCCAGGATTGAAACTAGAGGGGGCAAAATGCTTTAGGGAGTAACAAAATGGATTTTTTTTTTAAATTTAAGCCTTAATTATATTAAATTTGACGAGTTTCTGGATCTGGATGGGAGCAGCCGCCCCTTACTACGCCCATGAAAACACCTACGCCCATTGTTTCTTAGATCCCCAAAGGCTTGGACTCCTCCACCTAACTAAGAGATTCTGTTATAAATTTTCTTAGTTAATGTTATGTTTTTTGATACTTCTACCCTTAGGTGGAATACGTGGTGAAATGCGAAATGTCAGGTCTACAGCGGTGCATCTACAAGCACATGCAAGCCCGGGGCGTCATCCTTACCGACGGCTCTGAACGGGATAAAAAGGTGAGATCTCTTATTTATTGTTCATCGCTACTAATAATTTTAAATCGCATGTACAAAAAGTTATAGTGCTTTATATTTTTTAATACTAATATAATGTTCATAAGAAAAAGCCTGTAAAGGGTGTTTATAATTATAATTTAAATTTATCCTCTCCTCGAATTGTTTAGGGCAAGGGTGGAGCCAGAACCCTGATGAACACTTTGATGCAGCTGAGAAAGATATGCAATCACCCCTTCATGTTTGCGAACATAGAAGAAACGTATGCCGAACACATCGGACAACCCAACGGCATAGTGCAAGGGTATGAATAAGAATCGCTTTAATTTACACAGTTTTTGCACCATAAGTTTATAGTGTTGTAAAAACTGCTGGGTTCTGTTTGGTCGACCCTTGACTTTATTCGGCTAAACATGAACAAACCAATGTTTAGTTTGGTCTGTTTTTCTTAGTCGACCTCTAAGCTTAGTCGAAATTTGAAAAACAAACTAGTGTCGATTCTTAGTCTTAGTTGAACCAAGGTCGACCAAACAATACCCAGCCGTTTTTACAACACTAGTTTAGTATTATACTTAAAAATTATTAAGGTCCCTTAAATGCCCAAGCTGTTTTATTAATTGTTCATTTTTATCGACAAATACTTGGGATTCTTATAGTGCGATTACGTCTTTAAAGCATTTGCCAACTTTTAGCCCATTATAACGAGAATGTTTGAAATCTTTGTATTTTCTGTTTTATCTTTATATATCTAACTTCGTCTTGGTACAAATAAATTTTTTAATTAAAACTAAAAACTTAGTCATGTAAAAACTATACAAAATGGGGTAAAGCACATTTTGACTTTTATTTTATCGAGTAAACTTAAGTGCTATTTATAATTCGATTTTTGAAACTATTTTGCCTACACCATATAGCGTGGAACTGTTCAGAGCGGGCGGAAAGTTTGAATTACTGGACCGAATCTTACCCAAAATTCACGCTTCTGGACACCGGGTCCTTCTCTTTTGCCAAATGACCGGGCTCATGACTATCATGGAGGATTACTTCAATTTCAGGGGTATTTTTATCATTTCTTCAAACTTCCCTCATTTTTCCTTCATAATTACGAGTTATTTAAAAATGAAATAGTTGTAGTGATGTAGATTAAATTTATGGCCTCTCTTGTTTATACTTGCATTCTCGTTTCCTGTTCAAGGCGAAACTCTTTACCCGATTCGGTAGATAAACTAATATTGGCGACTATGTTTAAAAGAAAATAAAGAAAAAGTTAAGCAACTAATCTAAAATTAATTTTAAATCCGAATATTAAAAAAAACTAATTGCTCTATAAATAATAAGTATCGTCCACCGTGGACTATGAGGTTTTCTTGTCAGGGCTGCAAAAAGTTACAGCTATCCATTATGCTTTTATAGAATTTTAAAAGCTTCAGAGCTTTTTCATTGATTACGAATTCAAATTAGAGCATAAGGTTTACATATGCTTTGTTTAATTCAAATCTAACATTTTTTATAAAAACCTAGTTCCTTTTCATCCTTAATTCCACAGGTCTACAAAAAAATATAAGCAATCGGATTAATATTTCTGGCGGAGAATTTAAGGCTGAACAATAGTGTGTTTTTTAGCCTTTCTCCAAGTTGTCCAAATTTTGAGTTATAAGGGTAAAGTTGCAAAAAATGGCATTTTTAAGGCTACTTTATTTTATTTTTACTAATTTATTATAATCAACACACCTAAGCTGGTGTTCAGTCCCTTCATAATTAATTTCCATTTGTCTCTACAGTTACATAGATCTTTATTTATCTCGTCTTGTTATATCGTGCTTTGATTCAAACTACTATAATCCTATACTTTTTATTACACAATTGTATAAATTTCATCGTTGAAATAATTTGTACATGTGTGTGTGCCTGGTTTTCTTTCTCACGTAGGTTACAAGTATTTACGCCTGGATGGTGGCACTAAATCCGACGATCGGGGCTTGTTGCTAGAACGCTTCAACGATAAATCCAAGGACATTTTTATCTTCTTGCTCAGCACTCGGGCCGGGGGCTTAGGTCTCAACCTTCAAGCCGCTGATACCGTTATCATTTTTGATTCGGATTGGAATCCCCATCAGGTTAAACAAAAACTCCCTTTATTCATAGTGCTTTCATACCCATTCTTCCATAACTCTAATATTTTATCAAAATAGTTTGTTGCCATCAACATACATGTCTAAAAAGTTTTCAAAAAGTTCTCGTATTTTTTGGCCTTTAGTTTGCTACCGTTTACTGGGTATTTAGTTTATAATTATGGTTTACACTAGGGATAAGCTAATATATAAAGTTTGTTAGGCAGCTTAACTTATTTAAAGATAAACGTGTCGGATAACTTGTATAACCTTTGCAAACTCACGCTTATTCGCTCACATTGAAATTAAACTTAAATTTATGACTTTTCCTTTCGCATGTTTACCAATCGCCCCTTTCAAAACGGGTTGTTGACCCCAATCATAATTTAGCCCACCGATCGCCTATCACATAAAGCAAAATAAATTTGACATAGCAAACTTTCGAAGCAAAATAATTGAATTATACATATATAGATAGATAAATAAGATATATTTTTTAATTTCCTTCTCTCTCACTGTGTGTGTGTGTGTTATAGGATTTACAAGCCACGGACCGAGCCCATCGCATAGGGCAAAAGAACGAAGTTCGAGTCCTTCGCTTAGTTACGGTTAATAGCATAGAAGAAAAGATTTTGGCCGCGGCCCGTTTCAAGCTAAACGTCGATGCGCAAGTTATACAGGCCGGAATGTTCGACCAAAAAAGTACTAGTACGGATCGAAGAAAATTTTTGCAAGCCATTCTCCTGCAAGAACAAGACGGGGATGAAGGGGACGAGAATGAAGCTCCCGACGATGAAACTGTTAATCAGATGCTGGCTAGGACCGAGGACGAGTTCGAACTTTTTCAGGTTATTGTGCGATCATTTATGGAATGCTCCTTTAGCTGGCTGGCTCGCTCTTTCTTTAAGAACTTTTGTGAAATGGACGGTTGCTGTTTATGTTTTTTAAGAGGAGAGCTTTTAAAAATACTCCGTTTGGTTCTGTTTATATGCCGTAAAATGATTTGTGATGCCTAGTTAAGTTTTGTATTGTGTATGCCGATTTTATGCTGTATTTCTTTTTGTAATTTATAATTCATCACTGGTGGTAATAGCCGGTTTATCTTAAAATTCTTCTCTAATATCATATAATATAGTTTTAAATGTTGCAACTTTTTGCCTACTGTGACATTTTATTATTTCATACCACGAATTTAAACTTAACACTGACTTAACACTTGCATTTTTTTATTAAAAATATATCGACATGGCGTAATACTTTTTCCCATGGTAGATTTGAAAAAAACGAAAGAATGACTTGAATTTATGACACATGTTAAAATTTGGACATTAAATTATAAACTATAGCAAATGGATATCGAGAGAAACAGAGAGATGTTGGCGCATACCTTCACCTCCAGGCTAATTACCGAAGACGAATTGCCTTCTTGGATGCTGAAAGATGACGCAGAGGTTAGGGAATTTTTAACATCGCGATTGTGTAGGGTTTTCATAAGTAGGTTTAACACTTTGGGGGTGATTGGATAAGTAATTTGTTGAATTGCTTTAGAAGGTTGATTGATTTTGTTTGAAAATTAATATAATTTGAATTGTTGGTAGCCCACCTTACCCTCAAATTAATGTGGTCGCTCGACATTTGAGTTACCGTATAAGTTTGACCCACAAATGAGATAAAAACATTTCACGAGTCTACGTGATGTAATCCTTGAAAAATGCACTTTTTACCTATCCGACCCCGACCCAGGTTTCAAATCCCTAACTTAACTTTACTCTTCGCAATGATTTGTTTATAATTAGGTAAAACTAAAAATCCCTTAACGCGTATAATAAATGTAGCAAGTGTAAAATTGTATGTGCGATTGAAATAATAATTTTTCAGGTTGAGAGATTAACTTGCGACGACGACGAAGAAAAGATATTTGGGCGAGGCAATCGGCAGCGCAAAGACGTTGATTACAGTGATTCCATGAGCGATCGACAGTGGCTAAAGGTATGTATATATTCATACATGTATTGACTTGCACCGCGACAAAAATTCGAAGTTCATAAATTTAAAAATATACGAGCAAAATTTAATATTTCTGCCTTTTTGAATTTTCCATTTTTATCCCTCTATCTGGATTTTTATTATTTGTTATCCTATTTATGAGGTCAATTTTGGTAAAATAATCTCCTGTCCTGTCCAACATGGGTTTATAATTTAATATTATGCTTATGGAAAAGAATATTTGCCTCTGAATAAAAATTAGCTAATGACCGCAGGTTGGCTTTAATTTATCTGAGCACGCCCGTGCCTCGACTGATTGTAGTTTTTAATTCCAACCTATTCATTTTGTAGCTTGTCCAACTTGTTGCTTTATTACTGAAAACTGCGAAACTCGCCAAATAATTGTTTAAAAATAAATAACATGGTAAATTTATTCTCGATCTGTAATACATCTTTTAACAAATTTTTGAAGCCAAAAGTCTTGCTAAGTTTCCCATAGTTTTGTTTTTCTTTAGTACAGTTATTGGTTTTTATTGAAGGTTTTATCTTAATGTTACGTTGACGTTAAATTAGTATCTTAACCCTCGAGAGCTTTCCTAAAATCCCGAACGCGAGAGCATTCGTGGGGTATATTTGACCCCATTTTTTAACTTCTTATAACTTTTAAAGTTTTCTTTTTAAACATGTGTTTATAAAGGTCTTAAGATTGATGGTATAAATTTTGATATGAATCTAATCAACATTACAAAACTTATTAACGATTTTCTGGACCCCCATTTTTATTTTGGTTATTTTAGAGCTTCCCCTCATTTTACCTCTTGACATCATATACCCTAAAATAAATCAAAATAAGCGTGATTTTTTATTAAGTTCAAAAAGTATTAAAAACACAAATTGTAAAAGATACCATCAAACGAGAAAAAATACATACATTTTTTCCAACAGAAAAAAACTTACGTGAGAGCACCCCTGTGGCCAAAAAGATGCTATATTTTAAAAAGTAGTGGGCCAAAAATTATAAAATTTTCCTCAAACTCAGTTCTTGGTAAAATATTAGGCTACTGAAAAGGCCAGATCAATTCGCTTTTAAATGCGTTTTATATTTAAGTTTATAACTATCGTGGGGTCCGTGGTACCCCACGAATGCTCTCGAGGGTTTAAGGGTGCCGATTCTGAATATTGATTAGTCGAATTGTTGTTTGACTTTCTCTAATAGGTTTATTTTCGTTATATCACAATTTCTATCTAATATACGGCATATTTTAATTAAAAACAAGATTTTTTGTCGATTATAACAATTGTTTAGTATTGAAGTATGGAGTGTTATATTTTGAATATTAATTTAGTTAATACGCTCCACGATTTGTTGTAAAATTTTCATGATTTTAACGATTTTCGCAAATTATTTATACGTTTAAGTCTATTTTTGTGACTGTTTATTCATATACATATAAATTATTCAAAGTGTTGTATATGTGAATACGTAGAAAAAGAATAGTTAATTTATTATAACTTTTATTTGTCTAACATTTTCTACGTAGATTATATTATTGCTATAATTATATGTACTAATATTGTAAGCCAAAGCTGATTTGGTAGAATCCGTATGATTTCATATTAATCGCTTCGTCTTTGTTCGTTAGTATGTCCCCTCCCTGGCCCTATTAGTTGATAAAGATTCATTATAATTATCCTTCTTAATTTTCTATTTATTCCTTATATTATAACAAAGGCTCTGGAAGAGGGTGACATGGAAGAATCTCAAGACGGCTACTTGAATTCTTCCTCCTCCAGCAGGCATCCCAATCTAAACGTCTCTTCCGTTGTAACGAGCGTAGACGCTGCTACTCACGACGCTGACGCTCGTGACCAATCGGCGCGCGGCGTCAAGCGCAGAGGGCGGGGTGCCGGCCCTGGACGACCCAGAGAGACCCCCGGGGGTGCTGGACGCAAGCGCAGACGCGTAACCCTCCAGGGTGGCCCCGAAGAAGTTGAGGTTCCTCCGGACACGCCCTCACCACCCCCACCCTCCATGACGCCCGGTGCGGGCGGGGTCAAGCGTCGAACGTTAGCTTCCCTACACCTAGAAGACGCTGATGATGATGACCCCATCGAAGATAACGACGACGATTCTGATTATGAAGGTTTGTTCATTAAAACTCGTCTATTAGTGGGGTGCATTTATTGCATAATTTTTCGGGCTTTTTATTAATTGCTATGCAATATATGGGCTCACTCTCGGTGAAAATTAATTAATACGTTCGTGGTATAGGTAGGGATAATATCATATGTATTTTATGAAAGTGTATGGTATGTAAGGCATGTTAAATTTTGAGGGGATTAACGAATTTATAGCTATTAACAACAGCCTGACGTCTTCGGGATAACTCTTGAATCGTGTTTTTATTTTTTCTTTCTTACGAACGACCCTTTGGCGTTTTATGTTTCTTCTACCGCATATTGCATAGTTTTGCGGGCATTGTATTAGTATAAATTATGTTGATATAAAATTGTGAGACGT
The DNA here is from genome assembly GCA_964036665.1 of Gordius sp. MW1. Classification (NCBI taxonomy): domain Eukaryota; kingdom Metazoa; phylum Nematomorpha; class Gordioida; order Gordea; family Gordiidae; genus Gordius; species Gordius sp. MW1. Next base: position 4,342,353 of record OZ038533.1, read on the forward strand.
GTTGCAAAAAGATAATGTTAAAGCTCTTATAAAAGTGTAAAGGATATAAGGCGTGGTGAATTTTGAGGAGATAAACGAGTTTATAAAGTGACTTCTTCGGGATACTCAACTTTGTTTTTATTTTTCCATTATGGAATTTAACTTAAATGAACGATCTGAGCGTTTTATATCTCTTCCGGTGTAGATGAATGTTTTATAGTTGCGGTAAATTAAGTGATTCTGTATATAATAGGGCAAACAAATTATTTTCTCTTTGATCTAAAGCTATAGTTGTTAACTTCATTTTTTGTTTATAAACTCCTGTGATACATAAAAGGATGAATATCGAAATGTCTGTTTGGAGCTATACTCAACTCCTAAATTATCTAACTTACAATTGAATCCCCTTTAATTTAATAACCAAATATAATTTTCTATCTAATAATCTAATTATACGTAATAAAATTTTTTTTTCTAAATCTTAACTCTTTCGTATACACATCCAGGCGGTACTCGAAAACGGCGAGGTGGGCAGTTAAGTGCGCGCGTTTCTTCGCATTCTAACGCAAGTAGCGGGCGCAATTCGAAGCGCGGCGTCAGCGCTGGCTACAAGAGGGAAAGCGGCGCCTTTGACGCTCCAGGCGCTTCTGGCGACGCAGCTGCTGCTCTGGGCCAGCCCGAAAGCGTCAAAAAACGACGCGGGCGTCCGCCGATCGAGAAACTGGCCCCGACTTCGCGTAAAGTGGAAAAGGTTTTGCGCAAACTCTACGATGCCGTAGTCAATCACGAAGATAGGTTTGTAGAAAATTTATGATATGCGCGATATTTTTAAGTGTTTTTTATGTGAAATCGGGTATTTATATTTAATTTTTCAAGTTTCAGATTGAATTATAGATTTGGGTAATTTTTAAGCTAAACTGATGTTAAATGTATTGTGAACATAAGATTTGTTTTGCGAATCCTTGTCTTAACAGAAATTAATGATATTTTAAGAGGAGGTAGGCCATACTGATAATATTTACAAAAGAATCTAATTTGGTTGATCGCAGTTTTGTTCTATCAATGAGCATTGAAATGTTTACTATAGAGTCTTATTATACACTTACACGATTTTGAACTCTTTATAATTTATCGCTCCTGGTCATCTGGCGAAATGGACATGTGGCGAATTTGCTAATATTAGGTAACAAATAATCTAAAGTTAAGCAACATATAATATTAACACTAATTTTTGATTATTTTCTGTCAGGAATATAAATAATTCTGTTTTGCAATTATCTTTTACAAGTTATATATCATTGGAACATACAAACATACACTTAGGTTAAATTTTGTATAGGTTAGTTTAATATTACTATATATTGCAATTCTAACAAAAAGTATAATATATATTGTATATATAAATCATATATTCTATATATATATAAATAAGCACACTTTTTTGCAACTTTTATGACTTTTCGCCAGCTGTCCATTTCGCCAGATGGGTTGGATTCTAATTTATTAGGGGGGCCACTACATTCTCAGAACTAATGTCTCACTCAAGCGTGTGAGTCACTACTAGCATAAATGTTTTGTTATTATTTAGAAATAGCCAATTTTTTAAAAAATACATCCTTGTTGCAAGACACAATTTAGGTTAAAAATATTTAAAAGGTAACATTGTTTCTCTTAAATCGTTCCCCCTCATTTATAGCTCATGCGACATATAGTCTTACAAGCCGATTTCTAAATATTGTTGAGGATAAAAGGTATATCAAGAGTATTTGTAAAACGTTGTTTTAACTTTGAGACAACAAAAATTGTTTGGTTTTGTAGATCATTTAGTTTTCAAACGCGCTAAAGTTACTAATTATTACCCGTGTACAATTTATGAACATTTTTTAAACGTAGCGAGGGAAACGTCCTAAGTGGCCCGTTCATGCAATTGCCGTCGCGCAAAGAGATGCCGGATTATTACGAAGTCATCAAAGATCCCATCGACTTGAAACGAATTAAAGCCAAGCTGCATGAGAATAGGTATAGGGTTGTGGAAGATTTCGAAAGGGATATCAATCAGATGTGTCTCAACGCCCAAATATATAACATCGAAGGATCTACGGTAATATTAAGAGTGGCTTTAGAACCATCACCTTAAATTTTAAGCTTTAAAAGCGAGGCATTAGGCTTTTATATTAAATTGGATATTTTTGTTTTTAATTGGCAATTTTTGTTGTCGGTGAAGCAATAAGTTATCTTCGAATTGGGTTTGATTTGGGTCGGGGTCAAGTTAATGCAGGATCTTGATTGGCTTATCCTGGATTAAGTGCTTGTATTGAATCTAGCTATAAAGGTAGCTCTTCTAATTTTTGCTTTCAAGTTTCCTTCTTCCCATTCGCTTTAATTTGTCGTATAAATAATGCATAAATTCGCATATTTGTTAACGCATTTAGAGCTTTTAACCTAAATAATATGGGAAAACAGATCTAGACTTAAAATTTCCGCTCGCTACAACTACTTATATATCATATCAAATTTTTGCTTCATCGATTTAACCGATCCTTTAATCCGTCCGTCATGGATCGTTTTAGATTTACGAACATTCCGTCATACTTCAATCCGTATTTGCGAGCACCAAAGAAAGGATCATGACTCGAATGGACAAAGATGTTCGAGGAAACAAGCCACAGCCTCAACACCAAGAAGATTCTAAAGAATCAAAAGGGAAGCCCGACCTCGCCACTGCTAGTGTCGAGCCCAAAGCGACGGCGCTTCAACCAAAAGTTGAGGCGGTAGAATGTAACGAAGATTTTTCAGTCGGTTACCAACAACAACTACAACAGGCCAGTGGAAGTAGTAGTGGCTTGATGGGCTTGCTCGAAATGGATAAACGTGAAGAACAAAGTTATAAAGAAAGAAACGTGGCGCTTAAAGGAGCAGTACTATCTCCTTTCGGTGGTGCTGGGGGTAGTTTAGTTAGTTCAACTTCCCGGCTCCCTGGCAGAGAGTTTGGCACTCCTAAAGGTGCGCTAAAATATATTTCTACCTGAAGATTTCTTAATATTTACTATAACAAGGGTTTTATTTTTAGCTTAAGTTTGTGTTTTTCTTAATCTTTTCATGTATTTTTCCGACCTAAATGCAGCATAAACCAAAAATATGATCAACAATGTGCGATTATCATTTTTCGTTTAATGGGTTAGAATTGTTATTGAACCCGATTAATGTTTTAATCTTTCCATTTATCCCGCTTTGTCTTGCGCCAGGTCAAATCATTTCCGATGCTCTGTCACCTAGCGGAGAAGCCTTATCTCGGATGACGTCAAAATCTTCTCACCAATATAAATCGGCCCCTCAAACCCTCAATATACCAGCTCCCCCTTATAGACCGACGGATAAGGTTGTACCCGGGGTAGAAATGAACGCCAATGTACCTCAGCACTTACAACACCAACGATTTTTACCCTTTTCCGCATCTTATCAAGCCGTAGGCCAATACGTTAGATCGGTGGAGCATACTAGGTTTATGCCCAATCAGCCAGCTTCGTCCCAATCTCCTCACCCATCATCACTCAAGGTTTTGGAGCAATAACGAAATAATTTTAATATTTTATATTGACCGGGAGTTCAATCGGCGATGATTGTTTAAAAATTTGATGGATAAGTGATTCAAATAAAAAAGCAATGGAGCTACTAGAAATTCTTGTTTCTTATAGCATAAAATTGAAAATATTATTTTAATTAACTCTATTCGTCTAAATTTGTTAGAAATTCATTTTAGGTAGCTTAATAAAATCTATCAGTGTTGTTGCAAGTTTTGGTTTACATTTTGGGATTTAAGTTATTAAGTAGGCCAGCTAATCATTGCTTATAAAACAAAGCAATGTTTTCAATACAATACCGCATCCCGCTATTTTTTAAAGTCAACACCTCTTATCTTAAGGGTTTGTTTTTGCTACTTACTATATTACCCATTTTTAACATATTTATATTTATTCAGAGACCCAACGAAAATCAGCAAAATTATGAAGGGAGACAGCGTTGAAAAATTATATTTTAAACAGTCTACATTCACTACTACTTTTTATTTTTTTACGTGATTTATAAATATTAAAATTGCTTTATGTTTCAACATTTCATTTTTTGCAAATTATATAGGCTTAGTTATTTATGTGTTGCTTTCAATAAAACATTTAAAGATATGGTTTGATTAAAGTCTCAAACTATAAATACTAAGTAAGATTTGTATATTATAACTCCCACTATCAGATTTTGCTGCGCAGCAAAATTCGTCGTTCGGGATATAACATAACCGTGCTTAACTTCGAATTCACAGCAGATTTACATTTCAGACGCATAGCATAACAGCGATTTTGTAAGATGCAAAATTTTTCCTAAGCTAAGATGTATGTTTTAAAATTTTAAGGTATCAGCAAAGTTAACATTGCAACCGAGTTTGACGCATGAAATTGAATCGAATATTAAGACAAAGGTAAATTGGCGCGATTTGAATTTGAACCCGATATTAAGGCAAGCCCTCATAGTTAACGAGACGTCTTCATTTTTTTACTACTAAATAGTTTAATAATATTCATTTATCAAAACATGTATGTAAAAGCAGATGAACAACGCCTGACGCAATTGCAACATAATTTGGTCGAAGGATTTGAACAATAATTGTAAAAAAACAATTAAGTGCGTAAATTATATGTGCGTAGAGTTCTGCCTTGCGATTAATCTCAATTTTTGGGTTAAAATAATAAAAAAGCAATATCAGCGAAAATCGATTAAACTAGCGATGAAAGTTAACATTAGGTGTTAAATGGGCTTTTGAGAAAGCATCTTCAGATATTCTATCATTGTTCTAGTAGGTCTTCCTACGTGGAAAAAGCAAAAATATAAATGACAAAACTTTTCGAAAATTATATAATCTCAGTTATTATATTAAAATTTAAAAAATTATTTAGTTAAATTAAAACCAAATAGTCTTTAAGTCCTGTGAAATAAATTAGTCATAGTATAAACTTACCCGACATACCCTTGCTTAGGTAAGTTGGAATTTCTTCCTTGCACATCATAACCCCTGCTATATCTAGATGAAGCCAATTTTCGCAAGTTACAAATTCCTGTACCGAAGTATTTATGATATTTTAGTGTTGTACAACAATATAAGAAAGCTCACGAGAGATTTATTTAGAAGCATTTCAAAATATTGTTTAAAACCCAATATGAAGGCTTGCACGGACAAATACAATTTGGGATCGTGTTGTAAAAACGGCTGGGTTTTGTTTGGTCGACTTTTGGTTTTAAACATTAAGGAGACCAAAGATTTTTTAATCAATTTTTCTTGGTCGACCACTATTAGAAAAACAGACCATTGTCGACCGTCAGTCTTAATTAAACCAAAGGCCGACCAAACAAAACCCATTCGTTTTTACAACACTAATCCGGGTAGAGAACTGCAAAATCACTTATTTTAAACCCAAACCCGAAAGCAATTTAAAATTTTTTACCCAAATCCCTTCCGAACGTGTTTCAAATTTTGGTATTTTAACGCGAGAGCAAGAAAAATTGCTGTGTGCATGGGCGTAGCCAGGGGGTGGCAGGAACGGGCGGCTGCCCCTCCCCCTCTAAATTATTTTTTTTAGATATCTTATCAAATTATGGCTAAAATATAAAAAATGGTTATTTTGCCCCTCCCTTAATCATCTAATTTCAATCCTGGCTACGCCCACGACAGTGTTTAGAATTTAATCGACAAACTGTGGGATTTCTTTAACTAATTAATATCACAGATTTTGATTACTAATTTATTTGAATGATTTATTAATAAAAATATATAAATATGATAGCACCTACAATATCGGGTCACATTTAATCTGAAATATAAAGTTTTGCAAATGAATCATCTAACAAATTAAAACTTTTATATCTTTTATGAATATATATTTATTTTTAATTAATAATAAACTACCACTTCACACTATTTAAATACATTTTAGCTGATATGTTTTTACCTTTCACGAGTCAAATTTAAATTTGCGTCCAAATTAAAACAATCAGATTTAAAAAAGCAAAAGGAGTTAATTTAACCGAAGGAATGATTTTCAATTATACATTTTGATATTAATTAAAAAATATTATACATAATGGCATTAATTTAAAAGATATGTCTTGCGTATTGTGCAATGTAAGATTCATAACCTTTGACCCGACATATTTAATTCAACCGGACCCTACCCGAAAGCATATTAAAATTTAGAACCCTAACCCGACCCGAAAGCATATTAAAATTTTCAACCCGAACCCGACCCGAAGACATTTCTAAAATTTCAACCCGAACCGTCGGGTTTTGGGTCATCCGTGCAGTTCTCTAAATCCGGGGTGTATACAATTATATTTAATCCATTTATAAGAAATATGTAGAAGTTAGACCATGAATAGATATATCAGCAGGATATGGTCTCAACTATAATGCCAGTTTTCATTAGCAATAAAGAAATAACATTTTATGCAGTAGGAGTGGTGTTTGCTAGCTATGAAAAATTTTAAATCGTGAATGGTTAATTTTAAAAACGAAGAGCAAGTTATTTTAAAATTCAAAAAATAAAAAGTTAGCCATCAAGTGAGGTGGCAAACCTTCAAAAATGCTGCAGCCGTGCATGATTTTCCAGCGTTCCCGTGCGTGCCCACATTATCTATATCGGCCAAATGACATTCAGTCATGCTTTTGGCGTAGTGCGAAAATACTGGCATCCTCCATACCCTATCTCCACTACTTTTCCCAGCCTTATAAACGGAATAACGAATTTAACATAGTTTAGCAATACTAAATAGCGTTGGGAAAAATCTAGTCATGGGCAGCCCGAAAGGCTAATTTTATTGCTCTATAAAATTTATAATAACAGGTGCACAAATTTGGGTATACAGCCAAGCCCAAGTAAGCGGAAATCGATTAAGTATAAATATAGAGTGACTCGTTTAAAAATCGATTAAACTTGTAAAAAGGCTTAGTTAAATTACGTCATGAATTAAAAAAATTTGTGTTAAAACGTAATTTGCTCCGTGTTTTTCTAGTAAATTAATGCGCTTATAATTATATCTCATGATTCTCTTATTCGATTGGGCAAGCGCAGGTTTTTCTACAAAGCTTAATGATTAAAAGCTAAAAAGGGTAATAAAAAGGCATATTTCGGACAAAAACAAACAGGTAGCTTGGGTTCTCAAATTTTTACCGCTCATAAATTTGTGCAGCATGTTTAGCCGATAATTTTACCTCCAACAGAGTTTTCCAGTATGGAGTAGAGTTCGAAAATACACCGGTAGCAGCGGAGCCCAAGGCAATTATCATGGCACCTAAATAATGCATGGTAATGATGATAAATGATTTTTATATATAGTTGCCACAAACTTATTTCACATTAGTATTGCTTAACTGTAAGTATCGCAACAATGACGAATAAAATCATTTTGTAACTTTATAAATAATTACACTCACCAGTCAAAGTTGCCATATCGATGATGGCTTTAGGATTAAACTGGTGAGCATACAATAAGGCGTCAGCCAGGATCAGGCGTCCTTCGGCATCCGTGTTATCAATCTAATATTAAAACGACATTTGCAACATGTATTAGATGAATCGGGCTCAACTTGATGAAAAACAACATAAATGCAAAACTCTGGAAGAGGAGGAAGAAATATTTGAAACTGATGGGGTCTTTATTAAACTGCAGCGATGCCACCTTGCTTTGGGCACTAAACAAACACAGAAAATTATTATAATTTGTTCATGTCTTTCCATGTGATTAAGTCCGTACACTATGAAGTTTACCCGAACCCTATTCGTTCCCAATAAAGTTGTAAAGATTTGGGTTTTGTTTAACTGACCTTTGGTATAAGTCGAAGACCCAAAGCTTTTAATCTGTTTTCCTAGATGACGTTTAGGCTTAGTCGAAATTTGGATAATAGACCAATGAAGTTGGGTCTACTTTGTTAAGTTTGCCGTTAGTCTAAGTTGCACCAAAAGTGGTCTAACTAAACGAAATCCAGGTTTTTTACACTAGTTCCCACTGTGAATGAAATGTTAGTGGCAAACGTTAATGTTTCAACGGGTCAATAATGGCTAATTCAATAGCTTTTTGTCCCATTGCGACAACTAACCTCTTTTTAATAAATGCTCAAAACAGATGCTAGACCTGAATAGTTTTTCCGTTCATGGCAGTTACAACGTCGCCAGGGTGGGTGGCCGTACCGCTAGGCATATTTTCGCAGATTGGGGTGAGTCCTGATAAATATATAGGTAATGTGGGCAAAATATAAAGACTATTGTTATCAAACTAAAAAGGTTAGGCAAACAAACTACACAGAAGTCCTAAATGAAATAAACTGATTATCACTTTATACTTTACCCATCTGTTATATATGATAGATATAAATAGGCGGTTTTTATTCAGTAGGTTCAATTTTAACCATAAAAAAAATTGCTTTTAACCTGTTAAACGGCTGAGCCGCCTGTTAAAATAGGTCCCAAAGTGATCTCTCTTAAACTCATTAATTATACAAAAATAGTTTTAGAAAACTAAATAAAATTAATGATTATCATTAATATTATTTCCTTTTAAACGATATCAAATTCACCAACTTACCTATAACGTTGATGGGCAAATTAAGCTTAGCTGCCCCGTAAATAGTAGCAATGACGCAGGCAGCTCCGCCCATATCGGCTCTCATATCTTCCATATTAGCCGACGGTTTCAACGATATACCACCACTAAAGAGCGAAAATTTATAAATAAATCTTTGTTATGGCGCTTACGATTATTTAATTTTCTACAGAATTAGCTAAATTTATTTTAACAACCATATGGGAATTTTTTTGTCTAATATTTGGCCACATTTGGAAAAATGCAGGCTTTACGACTCCAATATTAAAACTCTGGATAACGCTATGAGATGTAAAATCAACATTTTTAATAATAAACAACACCAACGTTTTAAGTATCGGGGGGGGGGGGGGGGAATATCGAAGCTGACCCAGGCTTAGGGCTAATATTTACACATATAAGCAGAAATCGATTCAAACATCATATGCCACCAAGGGTTTGATAAAGTAAATGACAAAAATTTCAAGTATACCTATCAAAAGTTATTCCCTTCCCTACTAAAACAATCGGAGCTTCGTCTTTGGCTGGGCCGTTCTTGTAGTGAAGTTCGAGGAAAAAGGGAGGCAACTCAGATCCGTGACTAACTGAGAGGAATGAACCCATCTTCATTTTTTGTATCCAAGCCTTGTCCCTGGTAAAATTTAATTTAAAAGATAATTAGTTGCGACAAGGGTTTATTAAAATGATCCACTTTGATTAAGACAATAACATGACATTAAAAATATCCTTAAGAATTTAAACGTTTTACCGGACTAAAGAAATGAACAAATCTTCAAATTAAAGAGACTTTCAAAGATGTGAGACCTTAAGAAACGAAAGGATATTAGGAAATATCGACGATTACCTATAAATGACTATGATACACATTGATTAAATAATATTATGGTACACTTTTTGGCTTTGAAAATAAATACAGATATTACAACTCACAAATTTGTGCAAAATATACCAAAACACCGCCATTCATTAATTTCAATGATGTTAAAAAGCCACTATCATCGTCATATCCTCTCTATCTGCATTCTTTGATGAAAAACACTGCTAAAACATTCAAAAGGCAGAAAAGAGCTAACTGGCAGGAATAGCCTTTCTCCCGCTCAAATCCTTTTCGTCATGATTATCAATAAAAACTCTCTAAATATTTTGGTATGGAATTCACCTCTACCAACCTAATGATAACTTCGACTTGAGGAGTCGCTTTGAATAGGGCCTTAGCTTCAATGGTAAGTTGCTCGGGCGTCAATATGTTGGCCGGTAATTCCATCAGTCTACGAGCCACGTTTTGACTACTCCCCTTCACCAAGCCCCTGTTCCAAGCCTCTAACCTGTCAGAAAATATAAGCTACTAAATAAACCGTCTAGTTGTTTATAAAAAAGGGGCAAGGTTATAATTATTTCAGGCTAAAATACGTAGGAAATTGCAAAAATTTCTCGAATCTTATTCAATTATTTAATGGGGAAACATTCGTGATTTTGCGGTGAATTTTAAAATTTAAAGCAATTTACCGTAGAAAATAATTTTTTTTTAGCATATCGACTCGAGGTGCTGAGATTTATTAAAAAGGTTATACACTATTACCTTGTTCAAAAATTTTTGTATTGCAATGCCATAAATGATATAACCGGGTCGAGTTCAACAATTAAAGTACTTTCTGGTTCGGGTAGGTTACGAATATAATTATTAACTTAGTAGAGGGGCCATTATAGAATAGAGAAATCGTTCAAGTTACTCGTTTTCATCGGTACCGCTCTGTAGTAACACCAATTCGGGTGGCGTTTTACGTGCTTGGGCTTCCTTGCTCGTCTTGAGTTCTTTGAATGAAAATAGGGCAAGTGAGGCCGCTTCCCCGCTCGCTATGAAATCACACGCAAAGTTACTTTTACCAATTTTAAACTTATATTTCAAAAATAATTTTTCAAACTTAATTTAAATTACGCTTGCTTTAATTATACTTGAGCTTGTTTAAACCCTTTAAGAGCCAATTTAAATGACGGCCTACCTTTTTTTGAATACGTCTCGCGCCGTCGACACATACATTGATATAATTTGACATATTTTACCATTTTAAAACTTAGCTCGCCTTCAAGCCAAACAGGAATCGGGTTTCTAAAATGTAAAAACCCATTTTGAAAAAATTAAAGAAAAAGGTAAGTAGAGAGGGGGGAGAACATTTCATTAGCCGTCAACATTTTTTATAGATATCGATTTTAGTGACAAATAGCATCCAATCTCACCACAACCCTGGGAGGAATGGTTAATGTTAATTACTTTTTCATCTCTCTCATTTAATTCAACTACCCACATTCAATCTCCGAAACACACGTTCGGCGAGGTCCGCATTTTAATTTTAAACCGAAAACCAAAAGGGTAGCTGTTGAAGGGGGTTGGTTGAGCCTGCATTTTTTGCCGCCGGCGAAATTTAGACCTACCCAAAATGTTTGTAAACACGATCGGTAGTAAAGATTCAAAAAAATATGCATAACCCTGGTTTCGTATATATAAATACACCCAGTTCATGTCAATAAATCTATTGCAAGACTTTTCGATGCAATCGCGAATTAAACTGTCCAACTTCACGACGAGGGCCCTACAAAATGGAAGTTTTTATTTTTGATATGCCCGACCCGAGCCCAAATGGCATTTGATATGATAGTCTGCCCCGTATATTAGTAAAATTAGAAAGTTGTAGTAGAGACTCAGAGATTCGAAATTCATATGTGATTTTTAAAAGGGTATGTTTTTCATTTTTAATTAATTGGCTTTTAAAAAATGGGATTGCTTTAAAGAAAAGTTATTTTGGCCGTCACTTTTTGCAATAAGTTTCGTTGGTCATTCTGTGTTAAGGTTGGGAAATTTCATTGAAGTCAAGCTTTTTACAAAATAACGAACTAGTATTAACTATGATCGAAGAGAAGGGGGGAGCAGGTGAGTGGGTTTATGGTGCTATAACGGGGTCGATGTCCGTTGCCAATGCGCGGAGTAGCTAAGCACAGCAATAACATCACATATTAATTTGGTATGCGCGATCTACACCACGAGGAGGCAGCAGTCAAAGCAGCCAAATCCACCAACTAAAAACCACACACCGAACCAACAAAATTTATGGTAATGCGCCTCAAGTAGTAGTCTCTCATTAGCCATCGAGGCGACTTGTTCATAAATATAATAATAATTCGGGCCCTGAGGTGGGCTATAAAGGGTGCTATGGCCTATGCAATAAAATTTAGGACCATCGCAGAATTCATTAGACAAATCAAGTTGTCCTCTTCGAGAGACAAAATCGATATTCTCCAGTTCACCGTGAGATAATTTGCGCGAGGCCTTAATTAAAAACCACCGCACTCCGAGAGGACTTTAAGTATAGACTGCAGAAAGGGAAAATGCCCAGGGCTGAAGAAGTTCGCCTATATCCAGCACAAACAGATACGAGGTTAGTGTTGTAAAAACGGTAATTTTTAAGATGACCACAAAAACGTCCACTACATTTAATGGCTAACAACGCGTACTCCTCAATTTTAAAGCAAATTTTGGTGTTTCAATGAATAATACAACCAAACTCGATAATTCATTACAAAAATTAAGGTGGGAAAATTAAGGGCGCACTAGCAGGCAAGCGAGCGAGGAGGTTTTAGGAAAGGAGAAAGTTAGAAGGAAAAAAAATATATTATTGATTTTAGCTGTTACGTCCGTACATTTTTCTAGGTGGACGTCGAGAAAATTAATTAAAAATGCCCTCACAACCTCTCCACAATGTTGTGCCTCGTTTAGATAGATGGGTGGGGGAGATAGGTCACGCCCGGTCGGATTAAAACGACAAAGTTAGGCTTGCTACTATAAGAAAGGCTCTCCCAATAAATTGATTTAATGGTGAAAATGGACATGTTTCATTGGCTTTTGCGTCCAAAACGACATCAAGCCAACCCTTTAAACGAACTCTACACCCAAAAAGGCTTAAGTTTGAACTTTTAAATGATTGAACCGCAACAAGTTCCATACGAATTAAAAATTAATGTTAAAAAATTTCTTCATATAACATATAAATAAATTCCAAATCGTCCTCCCCCTTAAAAGCACCCTAAAACGTGATAAAGTATACCTAGTCGAAACTCGAAACATTTTAAATTTTTACCCTCGTCTCCCGTATTTTGTCTATCCATGTGGTAAACGTTAATAAATCATCCTATTAAAACTTTTAAAACTCGGCGGTTCCTCCACTAGTCGTACCTACGTGATGCTGTCAAAAAATGAAATAACGGGTCGATGCCTTTAATTTCCACCTTGCCCCACAATCCAATTCACCCCGATTCAATCGCTCGGAAGCTTGAAAAGGTTAAGAATCAACTTAAGCTAACCCCCCCTTCCCCCCCCCCCCCCCGACAAAAAGTGAATAAAGATGAGTGTCATAGAGTCAATTTATTTTTGGTTAAATTTAATTGGCCAGGTCTAAAATAATTGACTAGGCCCGATGGTTCGATCACGAAGCTAATTTAGGGCATTTTCAATCCACTTTTATCAATTTAAAAACGAAATTAATCACGAATTTATCCATTTTATTTTTGTCACATATCAAACGTTGTCCGTTGCGCAAAAAATAAATAGCCCACTCACCTAAGTTTTACACTCTATAATTTTGGCTTAAATTGCAATCATTAAAGGGTAACTAATTTAATTTTCGGTGAGATACGCGGGGTGACGCTTTACCTTATATCCCAAAATTAAAAATAATGAAATAAAAGTAAAAATATTTGCATGTTAATATTAACTAAAAGGCAATCATCACCAATTAAACATTTCTCGTTAATATAAAGGGATGCTTTAACCGATGTGTGTTGGAGCTGAACGAGCTGTAAATGACGTTATAATTAGCTTAGTTCATTGAATTTGGGTCAAGTGCTTTTATCACACCCCGCTAATGCGATTTCGCTTTACACCGAGCGACTCTCTAAAATGCTTTCTCCGTGATTTTGTAATTTTATGTTTGGGCGTAGTACTGATTTAACCAATAATTATCACGATCAAAAATATCGTTCACGATGTTTAAAAGCTACCAAAAATTTAAATCAATTTAAAAAATATCCGGCTTTATTATTGATTTCTCGCGTTTTTTTTGCGAGAAAACTAAATACGACACCACTTTAAGGACCAAAACAGAGGGAATAGTCCGCCCCTCCCCCTACTCTAAAAATCGTGCAAATTCGACGCAAAATTGTGTGAGATTGGAGTTCATTCATGGCCATCGCAGGCCTAACTAACGATATAGGCCCCCGGCCAGAGCCTCGTAAAATAACAGGTTTGGCCTCATTTAGGTTGACAAGAGAAGGGGGGGGGGGGGTGTTTGCTACGCTCTGCTGCTTCAGGGAAGCGAATAACCATAGAGCCATTACGGTTAACTCATCTAAGCTAAATACAAATACCCTAGACTAGAGTTTTGTGGTGTGAAAACGAAAAACAAAATCGCGCTTTCCTATTTTATTGTCATGTAACTATCCCCAGCCTTTCAACGTGCGTTTAGTTAGCGTCACATTTCGGCAATCAGCGCTGTTTTTCCCTTTTACCGCGTTACATGAAAAGTTTTGGGAAGCCATGTGGCAGGTAGCGGTGCTCTACTAAATATACGGCGAGGTGTTGTGGCGCGCAAGAAAAAAAACAACCAATTTATTTATTTGTCACCTAAGTGCTTAACGAAGCGATTATTACCCCGACCGTCATATTATTCCTACCGGACACGAAACTTCTCAGGTGAGTGTTGCTCGATTGTATTACCACCAGAGGTCAAATTTTTTTATATTTTTCTGCCCGAACCCAGCCCCGTCCAATTTAATAACTAATTTGCCCGCCGGTGACCGCCTGAACCCTTCTAAGTATCCGCTCAACCATATCCAAAATTTATTAGCTGACGGCTCGAAATGATAAAGATTTTAATTTTTTAGCAGTAATTACGTTATGATGTTTACCCTAAATTTTAAATTTAATTCTTCATTCGATTAATAAATTTTATGAAATGAATTATTGAAGCGAGTAGGGCCCCTCATAGGTCCCTGATATTGACATCGTCGAAAATGTTTTCAATATTCATGAATGTTTGATGATCGACATATTTTTATGTTAGCCATTACAAGTAAGTTCCCTGTGATAAAAACTAAGTGATTTAATTTTCACCTAGTAGGGGTGAAGTTAAAAATTTGCCGAGCTTGAAAAAATAAGGTTAATATCTACATTGTTAAATATCCTTTAGGGATCAATATGGTACTCATTGACTAATAACAATTAATATATTGGTTTTTTTAATGATAAAACACCTTTGGGAATTGTAGATATATAATCTCGCTGTGTGCATGTTATATCTAGAACAATTAATCTTGCTCTATATAACCTTGAATAATATCAATCTTTGATACATCACTCCAAAGAGCCACCACAAAATATTAAAAAAACAAAAAAAGCTTTGGCCCTCGGCTGAATAAAAGGAGAATTAATTAATATTGGAAAGGCACCTAAACGTTTCTAGGAAGCAAATAACCGGACACAGCTCAAATCATAAATTATTCACGAGGGCACAAGCCCACAATATGTAATACCAGTAGCATCTCAAATTTTATATTTAAAAACAGTTTGCCAAATATTTTTGAACTTTTATCTCGGGCAATTAGATAAACATTAACAACCTTAACACTAATCAAAATTTCGTTACATTAAGTAATTACAAATAATCTCTACCAGGCCGCACCCCCATTGATGATTTATTAAAACGTATACCTGACAAAGTTAGCGTTATAGAGTAGAGGGTTCAAGTCGCCTGCCAAATCAACGGCATTGTTAATGCGCGCGGGAGTCCTCAAGGTTAATCAAAAGCACAAAAAGCGTGGGGCTGTTTGTTATGGGTAAAATTCGGTATGTGGCGCTCAAACCAAAACAACCTGGGGAAACCACAATTTGTCGATTGTAATGGATATTAAAAGGCGAAATAATTGCCAACATTTTAAAAATTTACACGAAATATTCGTTAATTATACTTAAGCGCGGGAAAGGGCGATATGATAAATAATATATTTTATAAATTATATAACATTGGCCCGCATAGGGGTTGGGATGGGTCAAGATTGTCTAATTTATCATTGCATTGTGCGGATTCATGACATTAGTAAGTGATTTTGGGAAGGCAAAGGGGGAAAGAGTCGAGTACGCCTAGGAATGATCATAACGAGATGGCGCCCATAATTTAATCATAATACATATAAGGGTGGGTAAAGTAAGGAGGAAGCAGGGTTGCAACCTAGTTTTTCCTATAGCCCCATTCCTTCCTTAATTTTATTAGACAAATTATGTAATTATTCCAAAAGATCGTTAGCAAATTTCCATCCTGTTATATATACAAAGATGTTAATTATCCCCAAAAAACCATGTTGAATAGTAGTATCTCAACATTTAGACCAATTTGTTAGGTATCATTAAGTATGCGAGAATTGTGAAGCATTCGTACTTGAGAATCATCTCACCCTTAACCGCCCTATCATCGCGAAATTTATAGACACATCACCCATCTCGATGTAAATTTTTACACGAAATTGGGGATTTCTAAATAGTTAATGTTTTCGCGTTAAACATATTTAATAATATAATGTTAGGATCGATCTCGAGTAAAGGGTTTGCAATGATAAAATTAAAGGGACGTTGAGAGCTCCTCACCCGAGTAAGAGGTATGATAGTATAGGAAGCGGTCGGTCGAGGGATAAAATCAATAAACTTTTTCCCCTAACGATGATGAAAATGGTCATATTTCGACTTAGGACAACACTTACACCGAAAGGGGGGGGGACATACATTACACAAGCAATAACATGACCACGCACCCACCCACCCCAGGACCCTCCAAGACCTTTGCATTCCTCCTGGATATCCTTAAACAAAAATTAATCGATTAATTTTTATTAGGCTCGGTTAGCCTAAGAGTAGCGACATTTTCAATTTCTCGAGCGACAGAGGGCTCGGGTAGCAATAGAAAGTGTAAAGCATAAAGTGTACTACTATACTACTACTACCACCACAAAAACAACACCCACAAAACAACTTATCGCGGGGCGCGTGTTCGTTTTCAATGATTTTTCCCACTCTCCTCCACAGCCCCTTCCCCATTCATCACATAATGACTTTAAGCAAATGTGTGTGTGGTTGCTTTACTATTGGGTTTTAACGTAAATCTATATAACATTCCTAAATAATACATTGTGCTAGGGTTTTTTTCAACTCTAGGCGCTTTTCATTGCGTCGCAGAGTTTCTCCCGCAAATAAAGTATTTCAATCAGTTAGACCCTCCACCCCCCCCCCCCCGCCCCAACAACTATTTTCTTAATCACTCATCACTGATTAGATCATATAATACTTCCCCCATTGCATTATAGCTCGAGGGTTCAAGTTCGGTTTCCTGCGATGAATATCATATTCCTTTATATTCTGAACACGGCAAAAACTTCTCTGATTCCTCTATAATCGTTGAAAGTATGATTTTGACCAATTCCATTAATAATAATAGCTTGCAAGTCATCACTAATTTAATTTTCAATCACCTAATTTGTAATTTAAATGCCTTCTGCAAATAAATAAACTAATTAACGAAATAATTATCACATGTTATGCCAAATTTCAATATAAATACATATTTGTGAATAGTATCAAATATTATGCTAAATTCTATTTCCAATTGGTCCAAAAGCTAATTTAATTACACGTAAGTTTACAACCTTGGCCCTTATAAATTATGCATTCTCATATCTTAGTGGTTATAAGGCATGGTCATTAATAATGGTACTTTAAAAATACTCCCTCTCCTCATGAGCATTTACGTAATTGTATAGCTGTGTGTCCCAATTAGTTGACATTTAGGAGGTTGGTGTCCTACTACCCCATAACTACAAAAAAATCCTTTAAAACCGATTTCGATTGAAAATCATTTTGCTAAATCATCCTGAAAATTAACGGTTCGAATGTTGTATTTAGGAATTCATTAGTTCAGCCCGGAAGGTGGTAAGTTAAGCTTTTTCCTTCCACCCACTCGTACACAACTAATCATGGACTCAACGGCTACGACTATAAAAGGGGGCAAACCTACAGGTACCGTTTCCAAAATGATTTATTACATAACCCGGCCCGGTATGGAGGCCACTACAAGCGGTCGGGCCCCGATCGAAATTATAAAACCCGTTGGGGAAGCCATTTTGGGGGATGTTTTAGGCCTTACAACCACTACAATTTCGCCTAGTATCAGCAGTGTTGGTGGGAACGACATATCGGACAATAGGGTGATGGGTGAAAGAAGTCCCGTTACTGGCGATTATCCCAATCTCGTGGATTACTATTCTCACGATCCGGCACTAACGGGGTAAGAGTAAGGGTTGTTTAAACCACCGGGCCGTGTTTTTATAATAAAGTTTGGAGTTTATAAATGCAGTATTTTTGGTTCAGCATCAATTTAGTCAATTGTGAGTAAATTTAAGAAAATATACACATTTCGGCAGTAACATAAATTTGTATACAGGTGTAAAATTTATCCGTTCAGCGCGAAAAAATTGCGCTCAACCTTCTATCACATTCTCTTCTAGGTATGGTTTGAATTATAGCGCCGACGATTTCGAGCCCAGCGGGTACGGCGTTAGAGAAGCATCCTTCTATTGCTACGGGCGAGAGCACGTTTGCAACCCGGTGCTCATGGGGACGCAACCTTGCGTCGTTTACGGCAAATTGGTGGGCATCGAGGAAGGGCAATACTGGGTAGAATCTAGCGTACGAGTCATGCAAATCCTCATACCGGTACTCGTGGCGGTCGCTTTCCTCTGCATGCTAGCCGTGGCTGCGGTCATTTTCGCGAGGCGAAAACGCGAGACCGGATCCTCGCTAAATGTTTATTTGGGGGGCCACGCCATTGCCGCCCTCTGCTATTTGGTGTGCGCCGGTGTGCTGCATTACTTAATGCTAAGCGGGGGCGGCGGCATTTCCCTCGAATATTACGCTAGGCGTCGGCAGGATTTAGCTATACTTAACTCGGTGGAGCAAGGGCTTAGCTCGACGCCCTCTACTCAAACTACCCCCCAGCTTGCAGTCGAGCGCGGCAAGGGATCTTGGTGGTTGAGTGCTTCGGCCGCCAAGCTAGCCCGGCTCGACGTGTATTTCGTGGCACTGTCCGAAGCATTTTGGTTGATTGCTGTTTACACCCTACTAGCTGCAGGCATAGATCGGTGCTGCAGGTGGAAACGTAGAGCTTCGGGCGATGGGGCACTTTCGGTCAAGCGCTGCACCACGTGGGCCGTAGTCTGGACGGTTGTGGCCATTTACATTTTCGGGTTGGCATCCGCACTGCCTCGCGTTTGGATGGCGTTCGAGCCGTGGCGTAGACGCGTTCAAGTTTATGGTACGAGGGGCGGGGACGACGCTAGCACGCCGCGCTACTACTGTCGCATGTACGATTGGTACGTCATAGTGACGGGCTTCGTGGTGCCCATCACGGGCCTATTTTTGCTCTCCAGCTTCTTGCTAAACGTCCTCTGCCGAGATCGGAGAGCGTTGCGCAACAAATTAAAGGAGTACGATCGTCGCGCCGTTGCGGCTCAAGAAGACAACGGCGGCTTACCTTTGGTAGAAGGTCGGGGCGGGCAGCCTTACATCTTGGATTCGGACGAGAGAGACCCCATGGTAGTTCCGGTAGCTTATACGCCTTCGGGCAACGTGATAACACCGCTCAGAAGGCCACCTCCGCCACCGTCTTACTACCACCCATCGTATAGCGCAAATTACCAACCGGCGCGAGAAATGGGGGAGTCTGATAATTTGGTGTACGCTAACGACCCCAGACAGCCACCTGCAGGGGCGCCGGGCTACGGACGAGCTTATAACTACAATCACAACAATTCAAACGAACGGACAGGCCAGTTCGGTTATGACGATGGTTAGTTAAAGTGGTCCATCCATTTATTTGTATGTTGAAGTATTTAAAGCCGCTGGCACAAAACTTTATACTTTCCTTTTGTATTTGTATTACAATGTTTGTTCGCATTAGCAATACCTTCTTCAATAATACTTGCTTCTAGTATATCGTTCTACACAGGTGTCATTGTTTTTTTAGACGACTTTTACGATGATTATCAAGCTGGAGCAGTAGGGTATCCAGGGGCCACGGGATCTAGCGCCTACTATGACGTATCTGGAAGCGGCGGAGAGCGGGGCATACTGAGAGAAGCAAATAAAAGCGCTCTCATGCGAGCATTTTGGTCGCGGGCGCGCACAACTTTCGCGCTCGCCGCTGCCGCTTTTCTAACACCGCTGCTCTTTGGTCCTTTCTCACTCAGTCAAATTTGGATAAATCGGGTGCAGGACGCGGGCCCGACGCCCGTGGGTATTGCGCTAAGTCAGATTTTTCAAGCGGCAATCTACCTTTACTTCATTTTGCACGCGCTCGCGCTCTGCTTCTACGATCGATTTAGACGCGGCGCGGCATCGCTCTGTTGTCGTTGCAGCAAGGCCACCACGAGTAGGACGCCCTCTATTCGAGATGACCAAACATCAGGCTTGAGCGCCTTAGACGATGGTCATAAGGGAGAAAAGTCGAGCATAGGCAAAGAGCGCAGGGGCGCACCGAAAAAAGGGGGGAAAAAGAGGGGCGTTTTTTCATCCTGTTTTAAAGGGAAACAAAAGGAACCAGCGTATACCCGAACGGCTAACGAAGAAGATGGGGAATTCCTTAAGGCCACCCGCCCGATCACACCGATGACAGATTCGATGCTGAGCTCAGCAGGAGCTGCGCACAAGGCGTCGCCATGCGATACCACGGTGATAATGACGCCCGGGAGCTCTTTGCGCGCCACGGGCGTCATGACTCAAATGACACCGAGCGGGGGCACTCAGCGCTTAGAGGGAGATCAAGTGGGAGGAATTTCGACTTTTCGCCCGCCGCCCGAACATAAACCTACTCAAATTCTGCTGCTGGATAGATCTCGTGATCTACCAGGAGGAGGAATGGGGGCAGCAGGGGGCCATGACGGATTAATCGATGTAAAGTTATTGACTCAACCCAGTCCAAGCCTTTGGCAAGTGGAGGAGCAGCAATATCGGCAGTCCGAACTACAAAAGAAAACCTCTTTGGTGCAAAGCGCTGCTGCGACCGCTTTAGCTGGGAGACAATTTCAAGAGGATGAAACGAAATTCAATGGTTCAAGCGTTAACGCTGGTAGCGGCAAAAAGAAGAAAAACAAAAGCCCACTACTGCCATGCTTCGGCAAAGGTATCATGCTAGCGATATTTTCTACCAATTAATTTATTCATTAATAGCGCATTTTCGAACTGCATACATGTAATAATGTCCCCCCCCTAGGTTAAGACAGCCCTGCGGCTGGTTAGTTTTACCCCACAAATAAATTAGTTGTTGCAATTATTATAAAAGTGAGTTGAGGAGGTAAACTGATTTATTTAGTATTACACGATAATTTTTTAAATCCGATATTCGTGGCATAATTGGCTGATATTTGTGGACACCATAAATGCACGATCAAGCATTTAAACATATATTAGTTTTGGTGGAAATGTATATATGTAGGCCTCGAATATTTATCTTCTTATTTTAATGTTCGACCCTTTTAAAATTTGAAAAAAATACACTCTATAGGTTGAATTAATTAAAAGCCCAATTCGTTTATCAAGCAGAGCATACCGTAGCCAAAATAAAAATTTAAAAAAGGCAAGTGTATGGCAAGATGGTAATTTTTCAAATTTCACCAATAGTTTTATAAAAAATAAAAAAATTAAGGAAGACTTGTCTATTCTGCTCAAATTAATTTGCTTTCATATTGAAACGCACATTGAAAAAAGCATTTTGATATTATTGTAAACATATTCCTACATTTTTAATACAAAAAAGGGGCATCCAGCAAACAGTCTTCCGAACAGGCGTCTAAAGTGGCCGCGCAAGACCAAACTCAAAGCGCTCGAGCGCAAAATTACGCTGGAGTAGAGGAAGGAGGAAGAGAAGGGGACACAAATCTACTAGTGGAAGGCGCCATTTACAATAGTCCCTTACTGTCGTCAACCGTTCCCGTTCAAACGGACGCGCACGGGTAAGTGGAAGATCCGATGCATTATATAAAAAAATTTCATATAATATTTTATTATTATTAAAACAAGCTAAATGGCTAAAATTTGGGGTTTAGCGATTAATCAGTTATTTTCATCAAATTACACAACTATATTTGTGAGTGAAATTAAAAAAATTTAAGTCTCGTGTTAAACTGCGTAATTTAGTTATTTTTTTTAACGTTAACGGTATAGAGCGGTTAAAAAGCCTGAAGTTGTGGTGTACCGTTCTACTACTACCACCCTGACCAAAGTGCCCAAGGGATTAGTCAGTCAATACGAGAGGATAGGGAGCCTAGATGGTAAATATTAATATATGCTAAAATTATTTCCACTTTTTTACAGATATTTTGTAAAGCATTAATTTCATTTTAAAATAATTTATTTGTATGAAACGAATGATGACAAATCAAATATAATCGAACACAAAAAGACTATTAATTAAAAATAAGTTTTTTAATTACTACACCTGAAATGAGCCAATTTACGCCGGAGAATTTGTTAAAATTTACAAAAAATACTTAAGCTTATACGAGCAATTAAAAAGTTTTACCAAATTTTAGCTTTATGGATGTTTAAATTTGCAATCATTGAATTTCACAGCATAAACAAATTATTTACTGTTAAAAAAACTGAGAAAGATTGTACAAAACATTATTTAAAAAATACTCGGGCCTTCGGCCCTCGTGGAAAGGGGGAGAAGGGAAGGGGAGTATGGGAAGGGAAGAGGGGAAGGGGGAACTCTTCTATACTCCGTATAAACGTAGCATATTTGCTATGCAATTTATGGGCGAGAAAGGTGGGAAGGGGCGAGAATGCCTATAGGGGGTATTAGATGCAAAATAATTAGTTATAGGCCCTTGTAGGGGAGGACATAGGGTAATTATCAATGTTAACCAATTCAAAAACGAAAAAAAATTTCGATTTATTTGGCCAATGGTCATTTTTTTATTGGTCAGTAGCCAGCGGACGGTCAAAAATTCATATTATCATTGGTATTAACATGAACAAATATTAATTTAATTTAAAAAAATTAAAAAAAAAATTTGTCCCCTCCCTGACTTGAACCCCACACCTCCAGTTAACAAGCCGGCGCTATAACCACTATACCATGCCGGCTTTAAAATAGTAGAAGTTATTATGTTATTTATATAGATAATGAAATAATAAAGTTGTGTTTTATGTTTAGAAAATCAATATTTCGTCGGTCAGTAGCCAGCGGACGGTCAAAAAGTCATATTATCAATGGTATTAACAAAAACAAAATATTAATTTAATGTAAAAAAAAAATTTAAAAAAAAAGTTTTTTTTTAGTTTTAAAAAAGGGCTAAATTCTTAAACTACCAGCCCGATTCGCTCGAAACTTTACCCGTAGGTGCCCAGGGCGGCCGGGGGTAAAATAACCTTTTCAGATTCTTAAAATACCTTTTCATTTTAAAAATATCGGACATTTCCCTGCCACACGTGCGGTGTAATATCTATGACACGTAGAAAAATTTTACTAATTATATAAACTTACGCGCGCCATCTAATAAAGTACAATTCGTGTTTGAGTTTAATAGTAGATTCAATTTAATTAGAAATAACGGGCTATGATTATACCTTTGAAGGAGGTTTCGAATTTTGTGTTAGTTTCTATCGATATATTTTATCGTAAATTAGAATCTAATACCTATATTATTTTTTTAAATATTACTTTTTAGGTTTTCTATGAAATCACAATCTAATTAAATGAAATATATTAACCCAATAAAAAAATATATAAGCATTTATAAGGTTAAAAATATATATTACATAGTTGGCTGTCTGTTAGACCATCTATAATAAATTTTTAGGTTATATATAAAATTTGGCCAATGGTCCTTTTTTTCCATTGGTCAGCAGCCAGGACACGGTAAAAGTGGATATAAATTCATAAGTCAAAAAAAACGAAAAAAAAAATTTTCGAATCACATTTTGGCCAATGGTCATTTTTTTCCATTGGTCAGCAGCCAGGACACAGTAAAAGTGGATATAAACTTATAATAGTCAAAAAAAACGAAAAAAAAAATTTCGAATCACATTTTGGCCAATGGTCATTTTTTTCCGTTGGTCAGCAGCCAGGACACGGTAAAAGTGGATATAAATTCATAATAGTCAAAAAAAACTAAAAAAAAATTTTCGAATCACATTTTGGCCAATGGTCATTTTTTTCCATTGGTCAGCAGCCAGGACACGGTAAAAGTGGATATAAATTCATAAGTCAAAAAAAAACGAAAAAAAAAATTTTCGAATCACATTTTGGCCAATGGTGATTTTTTTCCATTGGTCAGCAGCCAACGGACGGCCAAAAAGTCATAATAGCAATGGTAGTAACAGGAACAATCATAATAGTAAAAAAAAACGAAAAAATAAACTCGGATTCACATTTTGGCCAATGGTCATTTTTTTCATTGGTCAGCAGCCAGCGGACGGCCAAAAAGTCTTATTATCAATGATAGTAACAAGAACAATCATAAGAGTCAAAAAAAACTCCGGGATTCTAACCCCAAAACTAGTTAAATTGCATAGCAATTACCAAAATTTAAATATAGATATACTTATGCATTAATTTAACGTAGCAATTAAAACCCGACCCCGCCCGAAAGCGAGGGAGATAGAGATGAGGGGTGGGGCACCTCTTGATAAAGATGAGGGGTGGGGCACCTCTTTCTCATGCATTAATTTAAAAAATCGATAACCTAATATACCCAATGCAAATAGATAGGGAGGGTAACGGACAGACAACGGACAACGGACAGACAACGGACAACGGACAACCAAAAACGAGCCCATAAGTTGCATAGCAATTAATACTAAATACAACGGCTTAGAGAGTACTCTTCACGTTTACACATTTATCAGTTTTAAAAACTGAAAGCCATAAAAGATCCAAATTTTAAGTTTTTACACAAAATACCTAAAACATTAGGGCAAACCTCGGGATGCAATAAAACCCCGCACTAACACTCAGAAATTCTAAAAAAATTATTTTGCACCTGAAATATAATTTTTCTGACCCCGGCCTTAGGCCTAAATCCTTTTTTGCTGTTTCGGCTTCAACTGGTCACCTTTGTAATTCTCGATCGATTCCTTTTGAGTCAAACTGATGCTTTAAAAAATAAAACTACAAAATCTCTCTAGATTTTTGCCAAAAGATATATTATACAAAGATTCCAATTTAATTTAATAAAGTTATGGTATTACAAATCGAGACTATAAGTGCAATTTATAGTCTATTCACTATTTCACAACGCTTGTTGTACAGGAGCTGGAGTTTCGGGGAGCGGGGCTTTGCCCAGGCGCAGCGTCGAGAGTGGGGAGCTAGATGAGATAGACGATTATATAGACAGTAGCGGAGAGCATACGCGTACCGATATAGGGGAAGATGATTATCATTACGGGACGACGCCCGTATTCGGCAGCGCTAACGTTCAAGCGTCAGATTCGCGGGTTACTACGGCAAATTTAACCCCTACCTCGAACAAATCAACCGCCAAAATAAGGTGATTTCAAATACCCTTACGTCCACATATGTATACACTCAAATGTTGTCGATGATTAACAATTATCAATAAATTAGATTAGAAATGCAAAGTATTTTTGTTAGGAGGCTTGAAACCCAAAATTCAAGTAAAAGTTGATATGTGCATTAGATTTTATAGCGGTTTTGGGCAATTGCCAATTTTATTCACGCTTAAAACCAATGGTATCCTTTGGGCATAGTCGATTGCTTTCTAAATAACGTTTTATGTTGGATCCTTTTAAATTAAAGTGGACGTGTGTGCCCAGATTTTAGGCTAAAAAAATAATTTTTAAGATGTTTGGAAAGGAGGGACTGTGTTTAGCTCTCGCATTGTATTCACCATTTTTACACCTAGCTTAGCAAATTCCATTATATTTGTAAGGCTATTAGGACGTATATTAATTAGTCCAAGCTAGTTAAACTTGCAAAAGTGATAACACTCCAAATTAAACCGTTTTTTTGTAATTATTTAATGAGCCCATATTAAAAAGGCGTTCTTACATTTTTCGTGCAGGTACGAAAATGTGGTTTACAACACGAGTAGCGTGACTTCGGCCACGCGCTACGACATACCATCACGCCCAGATCCATTCTGTTTCCCAGGCAGCACTGAAGCGTCAGCAGCAGCTTTACTTAAGTCTCCATATGTAAGTAGCGGTAGCAGCGCTCTTTATTCTCAGCTCCGTCAAGAGCGCCCAGACTATTACTATTCTTCTCATTCGGGATATGGTCATTGATATGGGATTATATCAAGATTCGCGCATATGGAAATGGCTTTTAACCTTTCAAAAAGCTATGCTAAAAGCCTGCTGGATATTTTCCCACAATTTATAAACTAATGGTCACGATATCATAGAGCATGTTTCAAAAATTCAGCACAGGGATAATAATGAAGTCTAAATTTTTGCAAGACAGATGATAAATTAAATAAAAGTTGAGATCCCACGTCATTTTAGATGCTTTAGCCATTTTTAAACTACCAAATGTAACAAAGCATTCCACTGTGTAAGGTTTGTAGGAGAATGGAAGGACTCGAGTATTATGAGTATCACACGCTCCCCTCACTAATATATATTAGCAACATTGTAGAAAATTTGTGCATTAAATGTTACATTAGTGCTATTTCCCCAACGCATCATACCCCAACCCTTCTTTAATATGTCTGTCTTATAATTATGTGTAATATATTCAATGCAAACTTCTCGTTTTCATAGTGTGCAGAGCATCTACATATTTGTAAATCACTCCCATCATCTGCTCATAATAATTGTGGCTTGTCACATCATTTAATATGTGTAATGTATGTGATGCCTACACATGCTTCAAGTAGATGTTGCTTAATTTGACATACCCTCATATACCTTAAATTGAATTTAAATGTTACAAATTACCATCCCAAATGTTTTTAAACATTGACCTAACCTAAATGCTTTTTGTATTTTTAAGAAAAACTGCTGTCTTATGTCAAATGAATTAGTTATATAATTAATATACAAAAATTTATTTTAATTTTGTATAAATATAAAAAGGAATGTAAATATATTCCTAAAACTATGCTTAAGGTTGCAGAAAAAAATATCAGTTAATTATTGAATATTATCACCTTTATTAGGTTTTATGCAGGCATAGAACTAAAAAACAACATTATTTGTAAATACTCCAAATAGATGAAATTATAATTTACCTTCCGGATGTCCACAAGAATCTACAACAATTGTTTGCACATCTTGATCTTTTAGACTACTACAACCAACTAAACATTATTTTATAGCCTTGCTTAAAATTAAAAACCTCCAATTCCTAATCTGACATTTTCTTTGGCCTCATCTATCATCTCTTGATCATTATAACCAGCATTGCTTGGGCCAATACCTACAATAGTAACACTTGGAAATTGCTATTAAATTTAATATACATAAATGTTAAATTTACCTCTGAAAGGCCATAAAATGTTTTAGACTTTTTTAATTTAATTGGCCCAGCACTAATATAAAATTAATATCCCTTTAAAAATAAAATCTTACATGCTTATTAGCTCTTTTAGACGTCCTGATACCTGTAAATCAATTTTTTCGCCGTTTTTAGAAAGTAGATATTGGTCTTTATTATAATAACAGCCAAGTACAATTGCTTGCTAAATACAATATCACATAAATAACTTCAAATGGTCACTTTAATAGTCATTTTTGAGCGTATATAACGGCTAGTAAAATTTAAAGACGGCAAAAGCACGTGTTTATAAAATCTGTGCATAGGCTATGCTAATCGACCCCAATGAAATGGAAAGAAAACAATGCATTTTAAAAAATTACCGTAGGCATTAAATGAAAAAATATGTTAAAAGCAAAATTAATAATAGTAAGTTTGAATTCCACATATGCCTTTCAATTAATAGTTGATTGTAAACCTTTAAGTATGTAGCAAGTTACGGCGATATTTAAGTTATCACAAAAATTTTTCTAATTTCGCAGCATAAAAGTCGAATAGAGGCTGACTTTAAAAAGATATAATGCTTCTTACATTTTATTTTGAAAGGGGGAGGGAAATCAATATAATTGATAGGTACAATAAGAAAGTGGCTGAAAGAGACGTTGCGTGGCTAGATGGGGGCCGAGGACAACTATATTTCACAAAAGTTTTCAGGGGGCTTATAGCCGCTGGAAATAGAAGATTGATTATTTACTGGCAAAAAATTATATTTGTGTATGCATGATGTTCGAAATAGCAGCAATTAGTTAAATTATGTATAATCCAAAGAATTCATTTTATTTTTAAGGTGCGGTGGGCGACGATATAAAATCGAAAGCTTTAGCGTGCACTGATATACAAATTTAATTTTATAAAACAAAGTTTTTATTGTATGTGTTATAAGCCGTCTCCTCCTTTTATGTTCATCTGCTTACTTGATTTCTCTATCCGGAGTAGAAGGAGGAATTGATAGTTCAGAAATAGGCATATTGCATGCATCATATAATAAAAAGAAGGCCTTGATGTGGAACTCCTGGATAAAATATCCTGTTCTTTCTCAATTGAGTCCGTACTGGTAAAAATATTAAATTAATTATAAGTATGAGGGGATGGCAAAGGGTCGAGTAATGACTCGTATATTACCTGAATTGAAAGGTTATATATGAAAATTATATAGTAAAAAATGTATTTATTTAAAAATAGTTAACGATGTACGGCTTGTACCTTTCGAGAATGACGGGCGATTTTCTAATTGGAAATTAGTTGTTAAACATTTTAAATGTTTTTGAGTAATAAGAATGCCTAAAAGCAGGGGCATTGCAGACTACCCGATAGATTTACTTTTTGAAATACTATCTCTACTAAATCTTTTTCATAATAGTTCTTCTTTTACCTATTTGACATACCTGAATTAGAAAGTAATGTAAGGTGATTACGCGAATCAAATTTTATAAGCAGACGATTTGTACACGTGTTTATATGAGCGCTTGAGAGTGGGTATTTTCACATAGAGCAAAACATTCTAAAAAATAAAAATTAGCAAAAAGAGCAAAATAAGATTTTTCACTTTATTTAAAAAGTAATAAATATATAAAAATCTACCGAATAGCACTTTTACTTTAAAAATTTAAAAAATTGCATATACAGCATCTCACTTCCTAGATATCGATATTATAAGGAATTCTGCTCCAGACAACTCCCCATAAACGTGTTTTTGCTGTTGTAGAATACATGGAGCCTTATAAACAATAAACGCCATAAGATACCCAGTCCTTGTTTTTGCTGTTTATAATGGCTTTTCTTTTATAAGTTGGTCGTGTGGTGACAATAAAATTGGACGATGGTTTCGTCCTTGAAATAAGTATACCATACATAATTGATTTAAGCTGTTGTTTATAGCTTTTAAAAATTAGTTAAGTTTGTTAATAAATACCAAATAAGAAATTTAATATAATTAAGTGACTGTGGTATACGTGTATACCACCTTACCATATGTTTGTATATCGCGTTTTAATATCCGCGGTATACTTTGATCTTACTTTGTTTTATTTAATTTAGTGTAAATGTAAAAGGGTTAACGAATGGTTCCGCAATCCTTATAATTAAAAAAAAGGAATTGGTCAAAGGAAGGCATTTTTACCGCGGGTTAATCTAGACGCGGAAGTGACTAAGTTTCTTTGACGCTCTCTTTTTTAATTACTTTTACTTTTTATTTTTAACTCAGCCACATCTGTTACTAATCTTTGCAGCCCCGTCTGAAGATTTGCTCGTTCACTCAAGCCCACCACCCAGGGAAGATTCAACGGCTTTATAAGCGTCATCACACAGCATTACTGCAGTCCTTGAAGATTTTTCCCCAGTCCTTTGAAATTTTACCCTAACTTTGTATTTTCCCTAAAACCTTTATAATTGTTCCCAACCCCTACGCTTTCACTCTTTCATTGTAATATAACTAAATGTTATAATTTTATCTTCGTGAACCTTTTTGTAAATATAAAGTCGAGTTCGCGTGAATAAACCATCTACTAATTTTGTAAAGTCTTTTCACTTACGTCGCTACCTTTTTCGCCTTAGCCGCCGCTTATAATATTGGTGTCAGATTCGCCCTCTTCTTTAAAAAAAAGGAACCGTAAGTAAATATTTTATATTTAGATATTTTATATTAAAGTAAAATTAGTATTTGTTTTATTAAAATGTTGGAGTAAAATTACTGAAGATTTCTATTGTAAGAAAAAAAATTATTGATGCATAATAATGGATAAAGGGTGTTTATGTTTGATAATCATACTTTTGATAACAATAATTACATTGAATAATTATTATATACGTCTATGTTTAATAAAATGGTTACTGTATACGTTGTAATAATTAATTTGATTTGAAACTCTTGTTTAATTTATTTAATTTATTTTTTTTAATTAAACGCAAACTTTTGGTAAATTACTAGATTAATTTTAATTAAATTGCTTTGTTTAATTAAGTTTGATTTTCTATTTAAATTATTTAATTCAATTAATTTAGATTGCTTGGTTTGATTAAATTTGATTTCTATTTAAATTATTTAGTTTAATTAATTTTAATATAGTTTGGATTGAATTTAGTAATTTATAATGTTTGGTTTTTACACACCCCCGTCGATTGGCATTAATTTTTTTAATTATTTGTGCGCGGATAAATTACTTGAATATATATCAATTTTAACCGTACTAGTTTTATTTGTGTGGTATAAATTGAAAAGAGTAGAAAAGGTTTTTTTACTTAAGTCTAATTTTAAGTCTAAGATAAGGTGTTACGGATGTGGGCAACAGGGACATTATAAGAAAGATTGTGATAATAAATACTTTAAAAGGCGCAATAATGAAAATTTTAGATATTTTTGCACAACGCGGCCCGAGAAATAATTTTAGTAATTATGCGCACCCCAATAAACCCTACACAGACCATAGATTTACACAGAAAAACTTCCCAAGTTTTAACGCACCAACAACCAGAGATTAGATTGCCCGGCCCGCTGCCCGAACAGCCCCGGCCCGGCCCGTGGGCCGGGCAACTGTCATAAATTTTTTTTTCGGGCGGGCACGAAGAAGACAGGATTCGGGCAGTTCAGGCTTAATGAGATTTTTTAGATAGTGTATATTTTTGTTACTTTTCATTAAATTGCATATGAAAATGCTAAAAAATCGCCATTTTACAATTTTTGCCAGAACCCCATTTCCATCAAGTCCCTAGCTAGGTTATGGAAGGGATTAAAATATTTATATATATGCAGCCCTTTCATTGTCGTAATTCGCATGTGCCGTCTATACATAGTACAAAATCGTCACGGCCAAATTAATACAACGCCTGAAAGTGTTAAATTTCATTATAATATCATTTAATTTTTTTAAACAAATGATTTAACAAGGCTTCTCCAAATCGCTCTTTTTATTCCCTTATCACTCATCGCTATCGCTAAGCTCAAATATTTTAGAAAGACCAAATACTACGTTTTTTGACCAATTAGGATTAAAATTAAAGTACAAAAGTTTCATTTGAAAAAATCATTCGACTTTTAAATATTGAAAGAATTTGAGGTCGCAAAATTTCGAGCCTAACAGGCAAATTTAATATTTCGGGCAGGGCATTTCGGGCAGCATTAATGTTTCGGGCGGGCTCGGGTGGACACCAGAAGGGTTTGGGCGGGCTCGGGCGGGCAATGAGGTTAGAGAATTGAACCGGGCCGGGTTCGGGCAGAAAATTCCTAACAAATCTGACCTCTGCCAACAACCTCAAATAACTACAATATCAAAGAGGTTGAGGATGGGAAATTTTGTTATAGGTGCAGTGGACATGTCAGTCAAACGCAAACAGCTGCCAATGGGCAGGCTGTGTTTGATTCACTAGCGCAGGATAATTCAAATTATATAGATATGCGCATGGTAGATATAAATAAAATTTTAAATTCGTCAGCTTCACCTTTAGTGACAGTAGATGTCGATAATTTTAAGATAAAATTTATATTAGATACTGGCGCCGCAATATCAATTATTAGTTTTAAAACATTTAAAAAATTTTGGCCCAACCGAAATTTGGAAACTGCCAATATAATTGCAAAACAAGTTGATAATACTTTCATTACTGTCCTGGGTAGGATTAATGTTTTAGTTAAAGTGGCAGGATTTGTGGTTGAATTGGATTTATATATTATTAAAGAGAATGTCGATAATATAATGGGCTGGTCCTGGATAAGGATAATTGGGCCCCAAATTAATTCAATGGTGGGGATTATGTAATAAAAATAATGCCCGCGAAATTTTCAAGGTTGATGTTAAGTCCATGGTGATTTCGAAGGCGTTGTCAGGTAGTTCACAGTGCAGGGATTTTACACCCGTTTTTCATTCTGATTTAGGGCGCATAGCCCATAGATCAGATAACTCAAGAGGTCCCGTCTGCCAAGAACGACCCATTTTTCGTGCCGATTTACAGTGCGGGGTACCTCTGGAACCCACATGCATAAATTAGCTAACCTGGGGGCAAAGCCTGATTTGGTCACAACATGGCACACCAAAATTGATAATATAAAAAACAGTTGATTTAAATACGATTACTAAATTTTGTGCTGCCAGGCGCGTACCATTAATTTTGAAACATAAGGTCGACGAAGTAATTAAAACATGGTTAAAGGATAACGTAATTGAGCCTATTGGCTATTCAGAATGGGCTACACCTTTGGTAACGGTCAGGAAGACTGACGGTACAGTTAGGGTTTGTGCTGATTATAGAATCACGGTAAACAAATGTATCATTGAGGTAAAATACCCATTGCCAAGATTATAAATTATTTTTGTTAAATTAATAGGCGCTAAATTTTTCTCAAAAATTGACCTTGCCAACGCTTACTTGCAATTACAGGTAGATGAAAAGACATCGCGGCTCCTAACAATTAATACTGATGCCGGACTTTTTAAATTTAAAAGGCTACCTTTTGGCTTAAGCATTTCAGCTGCTATTTTTCAGCGAGCTATGGCGTCGATTTTTAGTAATTTAGACGGTATAATATTTTATTTGGACGATATATTAGTAACGGGACGAACGAAAGAAGAGCATAATTTGCGTCTTGTTCAGGTCTTGAATTTAATTAGTCTAAAAGGTTTAAAAGTTTCAGCTAAAAAATGTGTTTTTGGGACTGAACAAATTGTCTATTTAGGACATATTTTAAATAATGGATTCAACCAAAATATGTCAAGATAGAATTAGAAGCCATTAAAAATGTTAAATTGCCTGCAGATAAAAAGGACATATCGTCATTTATGGGTTTAATGAACTATTACAGTAATTATAAATAATTACACTGAATATGCTGGACCATTGTACGAATTGACAAAAAAAGACATCATATTTAAATGGAGTAAAGTGATATTGAATTTGATTTTTTGAAAAATATCTTGCTTAAAAAACCCATTTTAAGATGTTTTGATCCTAATAAACAACATATAAGGATCGATGCATCCAATATTGGTATTGGAGGCGCACTATGTCAGGTCGAGGATGGAATGGAGCATCCAGTTTTGTATTTTTCGCGTAAATTAAATGGGATATTCTGTTATAGAACGCGAGGCATTAGCGATGATTTACGGATTACAAAGATGTCGCGAATATTTAATTGGCAAATCGTTTACTGTAGTTACAGATCATAAGCCGCTTGTTGCTTTATTTAAAAAGGCGAACGCCGAACTATTAATGTCTCTTAGGTTACAACGTTGGCTTGTAATGCTGGGAAATTTTACATTAACCCTAAAATACGGCAAGGGAAAGGACAATCATTTGGCTGATGTACTATCGCGTTTGGGCGCAGATACCATTGAGGCCGATGATTTACCTTTGTCTTGTGATATAATAGGAGGACATGTAATCAATGCATTAAATATTTTAGATTTAAACGATATTGTTAATGAAAGTAATACGGACCCTGAATTATGTAAAGTACAGGCTTAGACGATAAAATTAATGTACCCACCCCTTTTAAACATGTTTTGAACGAATTATATGTAGAAAATAATGTTCTTAAAAAGCATAAAAGGTTAGTGGTACCGATTAAGCTTCGTCAGGAAGTGCTAAAAATATTACATCAGGGACACTGTGGGATGGTTAAAATGAAAGGCTTGGCCAGACAATACGTCTGGTGGCCGCAATTAACTAAAGACATCCAAAAATTCGTAAGGCAGTGTGAGCTTTGTAAGCTTGATGCACCGATGCCGCGTTGAAATAAAAAATCTAGGTGGCCTCGTCCTAAATTTCCATGGGAGCGTATACACATAGATTTTTTCGAATTAGATAAAAAACGGTACATCTTAATAGTAGATGCGTTTTCCGGTTGGACGGAATTTAAAATTATATCAAATATATCTAGTAGAGTAACAATTACAATTTTAAAGGAATTGATAGGAAATTACGGGTTTCCAGAAATAATTGTTACGGATAATGGTAAAGCTTTTGTTAGCAGCGAATTTAAACAATTTTGTTTAAAATATAAAATTAACCATATTTTAACTCCACCGTACCATCCAAGCTCTAATGGGCAGGTAGAAAGGTATGTAGGTATTGTTAAAAAATGGTTGAACATAGCTAAAGAAACGAAGGACGGAACGTGGTTATCTAAACTTTATCACAATATGTCACCACGGTATCCTAATCGTGCTCCGGTTAGCTATGAATTTTTAAATCGTAAATTAAGATACCCACCAGATTTTTAAAATGTTGATGATCACCAACAATTGCCAATGGTAGGTAAACCAAAGTTTCAGCTTAATCAAAAGGTATGGTATAGAAACTATTTGGGTAAACCTAAATGGCTTTTGGGTGAGATAATTCAACAGGTTGGTTCTAAAGTTTTTAAAATTAAGGACTTAAATGAAAATAAATTTGAAATTAGGCACGCGGAACAATTAAAATTGTTTGATGCTATATAATTATGTTCAACGTTTATTTCTATTCAGATGAGAATTAATGCTGCTTGGTGCGACGTGGAGTTGGAGGTGACATCCACGGCATCTTGGAACGAAAGAGTTCCAATGTATATATTAATCAAAGTGGAGACGGACGGGAGGTCGAGATTGTTAAACTTGACGCACTCTCTGGGTCCGCCAGGCCAGGTCGGGAGGTCGTATCCATAACGCCCAAGATTTCCAAGACGACCAAGACAGGGGGGGCTGCGGTGAGGAGAAACGGGAATGCGAGCGGGGAACAACGACGAAACATATCTGGGAATCCACCGTTGCTCCGTCCTCCTATCTTGAAAAGAAAGAAGTGTTGGGGGTGTAAGGCCAAACACCTGCCCCCAATGTGCTTAAAATTAAAAACCGGGTTGGGAAAGACAACCCAACCCAACGATATCGCAGAGCTGGAGTCCGGGGTGATTATGGACACCCTGAATTTGGACAGCCCTGGCCCTTCGACTTCTCAATAAAAGGGAAAGGTGTGGTATACGTGTATACCACGTTACCATATGTTGGTATATCGCGTTTTAATATCCGCGGTATACTTTGATCTTACTTTGTTTTATTTAATTTAATGTTAATGTAAAAGGGTTAACGAATGGTTCCGCAATCCTTATAATTAAAAAAAAAGGAATTGGTCAAAGGAAGGCATTTTTACCGCGTGTTAATCTAGACGCGGAAGTGACTAAGTTTCTTTGACGCTCTCTTTTTTTAATTACTTTTACTTTTTTAACTCAGCCACATCTGTTACTAATCTTTGCAGCCCCGTCTGAAGATTTGCTCGTTCAATCAAGCCCACCACCCAGGGAAGATTCAACGGCTTTATAAGCGTCATCACACAGCATTACTGCAGTCCTTGAAGATTTTTCCCCAGTCCTTCGAAATTTTTCCCTAACTTTGTATTTTCCCTAAAACCTTTATAATTGTTCCCAACCCCTACGCTTTCACTCTTTCATTGTAATATTACTAAATGTTATAATTTTATCTTCGTGAACCTTTTTGTAAATATAAAGTCGAGTTCGCGTGAATAAACCATCTACTAATTTTGTAAAGTCTTTTCACTTACGTCGCTACCTTTTTCGCCTTAGCCGCCGCCTATAATAGTGACTTAGCTCAATTAAAAGATTTGCTCATTTGAAAACTAATAAAAAAATTATAATTATTATTAATTTAATTCTGATATATTAAATTATTTCTTGGGGCGCCAAAAGGGCCAGAATTTTGCTCTTGTGGGGGGGGGGGGGCTTGGCACTCTTGGCCCCTCCCTAGCTACGCCACTGGGCTGAACTCGGCAAATTTATCCGCCATGTCCAAATTAAAAATGTCGCATAAATGTGAATATTTAAAATCTATTACGCCGCAAGACATTTAAATTTTAAAATCAAATTTTAATTCCCAAAATAGTTTGTTATTTTTAAATTCAAACTTGTGTGGAGTTATAACAATATGTATTTTAAATTTTCTTTTTGTAATTTTAGATTTATAGCGTAATGTCCGTCAAATATGCTAATCTCAGAGTTATATCGGAAGAAGGTTATTCAAGGTAGGTAGATTAATCGACATATGTGAGGACATTGTAGCAGGTTAAAAATCCGCCAGGATAATTGTGCGCCGCAATTTGATTTGTTATAATCAAATTTGATAAATATGATTAGCGTGAATGTTCATTACACGTGGAGTGGAGCGTATTTCAATTGGTTTCCTATCGCGTTTTCAATCGAAAAGCATTCAGGATATTTGTACAGGATATTTGTACACTACCAATTCTTACCAAGTAACCATTTAACTTAATAACTTTGATGTAATTATACTTTAATAGTAACTTAAAAGCCAAATATTAGAAAAACTAAATTTTGCCAAGTATCCATCACATTTTTCCAGGATATTTGTACAGGATACTTGTACACTACTAATTCTTAGTAACCATTTAACTTAATAACTTTGATGTAATTATACTTTAATAGTAACTTAAAAGCCAAATATTAGAAAAACTAAATTTTGCCAAGTATCCCTTATCCACTTATACTTTCATAGGAACTTAAAAGGTAAATATTAGAACACCACCAAATTTTGCCAAGTATCCATTTAACTTAATAAACCTTGGTGAAATTATACTTTAATAAAACTTTGTTTAATACATTAGATCACTTAAATATTATTATGTTATAGTAACTTAAATGGTAAACTATAGTTGCAAATAACCTTTGTCTAATTATACTTTAAGAAACTTTGTTTTAATATATTTGATTACTAAATATTATTATTTCATAGTAAATGGTAAACTATAGTTGCATTGCAAATAACCTCTGTCTAATTACACTTTAATGAAACTTTGTTTAATATATTTGATTACTTGAATATTATTATTTCATAGTAACTTAAAGTGTAAGCTATAGTTGCAAATAACCTTTGTCTAATTATACTTTAATAAAACTTTGTTTAATATATTAGATCACTTAAATATTATTATTTTATAGTAACTTAAATTGTAAAATATAGTTGCAAATAACCTTTGTCTAATTATACTTTACTAAAACTTGTTTAATATATTAGATCACTTAAATATTATTATTTCATAGTAACTTAAATTGTAAACTATAGTTGCATTGCAAATAACCTTTGTCTAATTATACTATAACAAAACTATGTTTAATATTGTTCACAATATAGATATTGTCTTTTCAATATACATATTAATACATTAAATTTTGCAAACAACTATCACTTAATTTATAATTAGTATTATTTAATACATGATATTTATGCTCAATTAATTTTTAGATGGCAAAATATGATTTTGATGCAATCATTAAATTGTGATGCCTGGGGCATTTGATAAAAACCAAAGAGCCTACCTCAAAAGGAAATCAGCTCTTTTCGTATTAAAAAATGAAGTATTATTTCAAAAGAGACTGATTAACTCTGGAGGTGTGAGGACAGGTATTCTATTATATAAACTTATTTTAAGTTGTACTTTTAGAGATGCTGGCTAAAGTGTTGAGAGATCCAATGGAAATCTCAAAAATTATCAAATTACACCACAATGGGGCAAATGATACAATTTATGCCAAAAGCTTATCATCATTCGATTATCCGCTCACATATGTGCGGGGCAT
The DNA here is from genome assembly GCA_964036665.1 of Gordius sp. MW1. Classification (NCBI taxonomy): domain Eukaryota; kingdom Metazoa; phylum Nematomorpha; class Gordioida; order Gordea; family Gordiidae; genus Gordius; species Gordius sp. MW1. The sequence continues at coordinate 4,380,192 of OZ038533.1, forward strand.
TTTTACAAGAGGATATAAGTGTTGCTATGCAACCTTATATCCACCCATATTCTTCTAGTTCGCAATATCTGGTGGAGAAAGAGATGTGGACACTGGAGGTTGTCCACACTAGCGGCAACAGTTTTTAAAATAAATATATATTAATGTTTATTCTTATCAATTGGAATGGGCTGTTTATACACCGAAATTGAACGACGAATTATCAACTCATAATATTTATTTATATCATCGTATCAATCATTTTCAATATATATTGGATTGTGAATAAAGTTATTTCCACCTAATGATACAATCTATAAAATTAAACATCAAACAGAGAAATATCCTAAAAATTTACACAGAAACTTGAATATTACAAAATTTAGACAGAAATTAATAAATATAACAGAGAATTATTAAAAAATTTAAACAGAATACAAAAATTTTAAGGTAAAACAGAGAGTAGTTATAAAGTAAATTTTAACAACAGAGAAATATCAAGTAAATTTAAACAGAAAACAGATTAATTTAAAAATCAAACATAGAAATATTAAGTAAATTTAAACAGAAAACAGATTAATTTAGAAATCAAAATTATTTAGACATTTTTAGTTATAATTAGTTATATTTTAATTTTATTAAACTATTTAGATAGAATTATTAATTATATATGCACTAATTATATGGATGTCATGTAAACGTAATTGACGTGTGTAAAAATTTCAAAGTGTACCTGTCATTAGAACGTGATTGACGTGTATAAGCGTATTTCCTACTTAGCGCACAAACTCAACCTTACACCTGAGCAGAAGTAATCGAATCGAACCACTTCGCCTCAAAAAGCAAATAATTAATACGGAAAAATGTTATTCAACCCTCAGAAGGCAAATTCCCATCCTGATTCCGAGTGTCAACCCTCAAAATGCAAATACCCATCCTGATTCCGAGTGTCAACCAAGCAAATACCCCAAGATCATCTGAGAGTACAAGGAAAAATTTCTCAATTGTCTGGAAACAAAATCTAAGATTCTATGAACGGAAGAAAAATTCCTCCAAATTCCGAAAAATTGGTAGACCAGCAAATACCCATCCATTATGACAATGATCATTATTCCAAAAACAGATCCTTCCTCTTATTAACAAATAGACGAAGGAAGAAGAGATTCTTTAATACAATTCGGAAAATTCAGTAAACAAAAATTTAAAAATGTAACCTACTTGAATTATTTAAATACTATGAATTTTTTTTCAAACATTATTGCTCTTGTAATAGATTAAAACATATGTTTACGAAAAATTGTTATTCAACCCCCTCATCGCGTTCCCCTTTCTCTTATTCATAATTTTACTTAACATTTTTTTTGTATTATTATTATTGGCGGTTTGCGCATGATAGAAAGAATTAGGAAGGGGTGGCCAGAGAAATGATAATTTATAAAATGGCAATTTACAGTGTAGGTATAAAATAAAAAAACGGTACAGCCTTTGTGATAATTTAGTATTTTAATTATAATTTTGATTGAGACTGTTACTCAGTAATGCTTTATAGAGCTGGGACGCTGAGTCCACTAGCCATGAAGTACCCCATTTATTTATAGTGCAGGATTTCATCGAGTAAATCAGTTGCCATGAACCAGTTCCGAGGGCAAAGGCCGAATGATAAATTATATTGATTAATGGGCTGGATTTCAGGAAATGTTTGAAAAATTATGTTGGTTATACTTATACCTATGATTTGTTTAGACTTTGTTTAAAATTGATAAGGTAAATCGCCACCTCGACCTAAGTCCGCCTCGACCGTTAAATGGTTTTCAACAACACTGAACCCAATACCTTTATCGGAACGTTAGGACATTAAGTCTTTGACTTCTCGTTAAAGGGGGAGGTGTGGTGTTCACCCAACCCCCCCCCCCCCCCCCCCCCCACATATATATTATACGCTATTCATCGTTATAGATTTACTTTACGCGTAGTCATCATTGTTACCATTATGATAAAAATAGATTGTTAACACCACTTCGCTTTTTATTACCATCGCATGTATTATTATTACGATGAGTTAACCATTCTTATTGATCTTATCGATAATTAATAACATCACTTTTTTATTTTCGTTTTTCTCTTACAAAAAAAATATATGCTACGAAAATGTAACCATACAAAAAGGAGAAATTAATAAATTTTATTTTGCGGTGATTATCGATCATAAGTCTAAATAAATTAGTTAGAACTTTCTAATGCAATTCTATTCCACTTTAATAAATCCCTTTTTGTTTCAATGGCGATTTATGGATTTAAGGTGTGGTGTTCACCCATATTCTGATTCCCCCCTCCCACACATGCTACACGATTTTTATTATGTGCATCTTTATTGTGTTTACCCTACGATTATTATTACTTATCTTTATCGTTTTTAATCGTGTCAAATTTACTTTACGACTGATGAGTCACGATGCTTTGTTAATACCACTACGCTAAATATAGATTGTTAATACCACTTCGCTTTTTATTACCATCGCGATGGCATATAGATATTATTATCACGATGAGTTAACCATTACTTTTTATCTTTATTGATAATTAATAACATCACTTTTTTATTCGTTTTTCTCTTACAAAAAAAATATATTCTACGAAAATGTAACCATACAAAAAGGAGAAATTAATAAATATTATTTCGCGGTAACGACGCGCGGACGCGTACCATTATAATATATATCATTCGTTCGCTAGGTGATTATCGATCATAATTCTAAATAAATTAGTTAGAACTTTCTAATGCTTAGTCTGATGAGGGGGAAATTTCAAAAAATCATATTCAACTTTCATAAATCCTTTTTGTTCAATGGTGATTTATGGATTTATTAACTAGCGAACGAATATATATTATAATTGTACGCGTCCGTGAGTCGTTATCGCGAAATAATATTTATTAATTTCTTCTCTTTTGGGTGGTTACATCTTTGTAGAATATATTTCTTTTGTAAGAGAAAAGCGAACAATAATAAAGTGATGTTATTAATTATCGATAAGATCATTAAAAATGGTTAACTCATCTAATAATAATATTTTCGATGGTAGTTTTGTAATCCCATTGATACGAAGGGATTATTAATGATCTATCGTCTTATTTATCAATTATAATCTAAAAACGCGACGACAAAAAGATACACGAAAATAAGTTTAGAGATATATTTTCTATACTTTAATAAATATAGAATTTCTTTTTATTTTATTTCTCGAATGATTGTTATAAAAATAATTTGTTCTCTTGTTGTCCCCCCCAAAAGGGAGGGCTCAATTTATTAATTTAATTCCAATACACGAATTTATTAATGATTAATATCTACACTAACAATAATACCAAAAATATATATAACTCCTTTTTACAAACAATTCGTACTTTAAATAGCAGGAATAATAATGATGATGGTTGATGTAAATAGGTAAACAATACAATAACGATCGGGGGGGGGGGGGTGATTGAAGATGAAAATATGTAAACAACACCATCACGATCGGGGAGGGGGATTATAACAAACAAACGCGTTAGGACTGCGTGACAATAAATTTGAATAGTCATACAACTAGCAAGGGGAGGGTAATAAAACTAAAAGGGTAATTGAACAAGCCAAGAATAGTAATTAAAACACGAAAGGGGGGAAGAAAAATAGCTATATCATAAAACTAGAACTACGCAACCAAAACTGGATAAAACCAAAATTAAGAGAGGATTGGCGTTATGCCACAATATATTTTAGTTTTCTACATTTTTCCTTCTTATATTATTATTATTGACACACCAAAAATATAATAATCATTTTTCTACGAGCGATATCGAGGTAATCAAATATATTTTCTAAATCATGTTAATCAAATAACAATCTTAATTCGATATTTTAATAATCGATAACGCGATGATAATTAAAATCGCTCGCTCGAGATGGGTAATAAAATCTATTTTTATCCTAGTGGTAAAAGCCAATCAAAAAGATAATTAAAACAAGTAAGCGGGGGGGGGGGGAACAAATAACGAAAAACAAATCAGCTAGTAAAACCAACGTGGAACACCACACCTCCCCCTTTATCGAGAAGTCAAAGACTTAAAGTCCTGCCGTTCCGCTAAAGGTATAGGGGTTTCAGTGTTGTTAAAAAACATTTAAAGACTGAGGCGGAATTAGGTCGAGGTGGCGATTTACCTTATTCTTTTAAACAAAGTTCAAACAAATTATAGGTATAAGTATAACCAACATAATTTCCACACATTTCGTGAAATTTAGCTCATTAATATAATTTATCGTCTGCTACTGCCAGTTTATGACCTTTGCCCTCGGATCAACTCAGCGATAAAAAGGGTACGTCATGGCTAGCGGACTTTCTGTCCCAGCTCTGTAACGCACCGAGCAACAGTCGCAACCAAAATTATAATTAATCAATACTAAATTATCCCAAAGGCTGTACCGTTTTACTTTTATTTTATACCTAAACTATAACTTGCCATCTTTAAGTAATCATCTCTCGCCACCCTTTTCTAATTTTATAGAAGCAAAATACGCAGACCGCCAATAATAATTAAAGAAAACGCGAGGGGGGGGGGTTGTTTTAATATTCGTTAACAATATAATTCTCATATAATTAATATATGTAAATAAATCAAGTGTATAATTCTGTCTTACAATAATATTTTAGCGGCACATTATGAATTTAGACCTTGAGAATTAGTTGGGGATGATTCTGCATAATTGATATTTTGATTTAAATGAGTTTCGGGAATTTCATTTGTTCGAAGAATTCTGCCATCTGTTTGCAGACATATTGAAATTTCCACTGTATTATGTTTGCGGTTTAAATTTGGTAGACAATTGTTCGAAGGAACTGTTTTCTTCCTCCGTCTCCCAATATTTCCGAATCATGGAGTGGTTCGATTGTTTTAGTACGTGGTTCGATTTTTAATCCGGCGAAGTACTTCGATTTCCAACATTTCCGGTGCCAATTTGTAATCCCATGCTACGAAGGGATTATTAACGATCTATCGTCTTATTTATTAATTCTAATCTAAAGACGCGACGAGAAAAAAAATACACGAAAATAAGTTTAGAGTTATATTTTAGTTTTCTACATTTTTCCTTCTTTTATTATTATTGACACACCAAAAATATAATAATCATTTTTCTACGAGCGATATCGAGGTAATCAAATATATTTTCTAAATCATGTTAATCAAATAACAATCTTAATTCGATATATTAATAATCGATAACGCGATGATAATTAAAATCGCTCACTAGAGATGGGTAATAAAATCTATTTTTATCCTAGTGGTAAAAGCCAATCGAAAAGATAATTAAAACAAGTAAGCGGGGGGGGGGGAACAAATAACGAAAAACAAATCAACTAATAAAACCTACGTGGAACACCACAGTAATAAAAAGCGAAGTGGTGTTAACAATGTATTTTTATCATAGTAATAACAATGATGACTACGCGTAAAGTAAATCGATAACGATGGATAGCGTATATTATATATGTGGGGGGGGGGGGGGTGAACACCACAAGTACTTAATAATAAACAGGCATGTTTTAATCGATTTCATCCTACTCTCCTAGTCAGTGTCACCTGCATCGCTTGGAGGAATTATAATAACTTTTTTGATCAACTTACAGGTCATTTGATGGGATTTTGATACAAATTATGTAAAATATGAAATATTGGAAGCCGTAAATATATACCTTTGATTTAAAATTTTTCTTCTCTGCGTTAAAAAAAATCCATTGAGGAGCACGACTTATTAAGGCTTAACAAAGATTAGGTGTAATAGGCTACGTTTACAAGGTCAAAAATCATGTAGAAAACCTATCGTAAAAAATGGCTATCCAATGTCACTTTTTATTAAATTTGAAAGCTTAAAGAATGCAGAATAAAAATGTACCAAAAATAGTAAGTAGTCGTTAATTTAGATAATACAGAAAAAAATTTAAAACAGATGTTTGCTTTTCCATAAGAGGGAAAAGTTTGAGAGGATATAAAATTCAATAAATTTTAAACTTTGAAAGAAAATATTGTAAATAAAATAGGTCTGAATAAAATATAAATCATGTGAAATTATTTGGTAACTTTCTTTTGTTAATTCCCTTTGAAAATTAATTGTTAATTAATATATTTTAAATAAACATCATTTAATGGGTGCCTAAAAATTCCGTTGGTATCTGTTGGTTTGGATCTATAGAAAGCATGTTAATATTTAATTTGTTTACTGTCGGATTTCATGCTAAATGCCTATACCGACTTTATTTAGTTCCATTTTATACGAAATTGAATCTAATTGAATTAATTATTGAGACGTCCAAACCTGAACCAGGCTATGTATTCTCGATTTTGAGTGATAAATAACAAAACGTAAAACGCATTTCTTAAACGTTCCATTCCCGAGCGCAATCATCGCGTTCGAATTTGTGTGTTATTGTTTAAAAATAATCCTTTCAAGTCAAAATTATCTTTAAGGGACAAGGTTAAGGTTCGGGGTTAGGGTTTTAGGTCAGCGTTTTAGGTTAGGGTTAGGGTTAGGATTAGATGCAATGGAACGTTTAAGAAATGCGTTTTACGTTTTGTTATTTATCACTCAAAATCGAGAATACATAGCCTAGGCCTCCAAACCTTGAGTCACCTGTTTGATTCATTCATTTTTTCATGAGATTAAGGCCTTCATGTACAACGTTAAAAAATGGTTATTTAAACCCAAAGTAAACATATTTACATAAATATCTATTGGATTATATTTTAATAATGTAATTTTATATCAATATCATAATAAAATGTCATAGAAGATTTTATAAATATCTATATAGTTTTATAAGTTAAAATAATTTAGTAACTGTTTTTTAATAAAACTATTTTGTGTCAAAAAATTATATAGATCATTAGTGCAGAGATAATGAATATTTTAAATATTCTAGGTTATTACATTGTACCCAACTATTTTTAAAATGCTTGTATATATATATAAAGTTGAAGTCGGGTAATTTTATATTACACTTTTTATGTAAGCCTGTATATTTAAATGTTTGAACATGGATATCACTTGTATTTAAATGACAGAGAGCAAAAGTATAAATATGAATAGGACAAGAAAAATGAAAAAATTTTAGAGTAAAAATTTTAAATTTAGCTTATGCATCTGAGGGCTTCATTATTTATCCTGTGTTTTTTTAACTTAACGCTACTCATATTTTTGTATATTAAGTTTAAAATTTAGGATTTACTTTGTGATATTTTAAAAAAATTGGACTATTGTATTTTTCCATTAGGTCAATTTGAACCAAAAGTTAACACTCTTTTATTATAAAATTATAGGAATTTTAGACTTAACATTTTCCACTTATATAAATGAAACCTGGTATTAATTAAATCTCTTGATGTTTTAACTTTGACCATAAATTAGATTTATTGAGATATTGACTTCCATTTTATAACACTTTCGAATATAAAGCCAGCACAGGTCACACAAACCCAAATTTAATTAAAAAATTGTCAAATCAAGGGTATTTCTCTTAACTTTCTACTTATCAAAATTGAAATTTAAAGCTTATTGGATATTCTCTATAAAAATTCAAATTGTACTAGTTCATTTCTAAGGTGGATATTAATAGCTCCATCTATAAGCTCTTTATTGCATGCAAGGATAAGATTATATGGATTTAAATACAAACTACACTGGGACTTATAATTTTCAAAACCTGCAACCTAAATAATACCTCGTACATTATATATTTTATGATAAACTTCTGCTTGATTTCAATATCCTAATTTTAATTTTATTTGTTCAAATACTTTTTGCAATCAAAATTTGTGGCATCAATTAATTTATCAAAACTGATTCTTTAAAATGTGTCGATTCAGTCCAATTTTTTTTTTTACTTTTCGGTTCTGGTCTAGATTTATTTTTTTAAAAGGCTTTCAGTTGTTTGCTTACTTCCTTTTATATATCCTGGTTCATGTTGGCCCTTCTTAAACCATCTAAATGTTAAGTCAGGGGCATACTAATGAGCTCCAGTAAGAGCGAAAACGTTATATATGTCTGTTATTATTTTCGAGTCAGATAAGATAGGAATAAATTTAGACAAATAGGCTCTAATTATTAAAATTGAAGTAGATGCCATATAAATTTGAGTTATTATTATTATTTGAATGGCGGTTACCTTTCGTAGTAAAGCGGGTTTTTTCTTCATGATAATATAGTATTGATGAAATAAGATGATGATGATGATGATTATTATTATTCGATGTAAAATGTACTTGGCAGACGATAATTCCTCCCTAAAATGACAAAATTTATTAATTTGCAAAAACTTTATAAATTAATTAATATAATATGTTGAATAGGAAGAAGATGCTCGTCCGTTGGCTCAATTTTTTCGCGCCGATGACGTCATGACTCTCGTGATACGTGACTTGGGTGCGTTCGATGGGCGACGCGACCCAGAACGTTGTAAAGCCGTGGTTACGCGCATGCGCGTCGCCCAATGCGCACTGCTCAACAGCGTGGAAAGTGTTATGGCTGCCACCGGTCGAGGTCACGTGACGCCACGTCACTTCCGGTTAAAGTACCCGGAAGAATTAAAGATGGCGGCGGCGGCGACCGCTTCCTCGTTCCACGAGGAAGGGCGAAGTGAAACTCCCTTATTACCCGGTTTCGTTTGGTTTGCGGCTGAAGTAATATCATTTTATCGACCTACTTTTAGTCATTTGTAATATTTTAATAAGACCTGGCCAAAGGTTTTTGGTCCGTTTTTCTTAGTCGACCTCGAGGCTTGGTCGAAATTTGAAAAACAGACCAGATGATTTTGATGAGTCGATCGTTAGTCATATTTTAACCATGACTATACAAAAACAGACAAAAGTTTTTAGTCCGTTTTTCTTAGTCTACCTCGAAGTTTAACGAAATTTGAAAAAGAGACCAAAAAATTTTAGTGTTTTTTTGTTGAGTCGGGTCTTGTAACCATTACTACAACAGGCAAATTGGTGTGTTTTTCTTCGTCTACCTCTAAGTTTAGCGAAATTTGAGAAAGAGACCAGAAAATTTTGGTCTGATCTTTGTTGAGTCGACCGTTAGTTTAATTTGAACCATGACTATACAAAAACAGACAAAAAGTTTTGGTTCGTTTAGTCGCCCTTTAGGGTTAGTCGAAATTTGAAAAAAAGATAAGAAGATTTTGGTGTGTTTTTGTTAAATCAGCCGCTAGTCTTAATTGATGGCGTTTGATGACTATATCTGCTTTTGGTTTTGGGTTGAGCCCTGCACGGGCCGCCCGAAGTTCGGGTCAGGCGAAATAGAGCCCTGCACGGGACGCACGAAGCCCGACCCGATCGGGTTTCGGGCCGGGTTAGCCAGAAATAAATATGACGATTGGGCCTCGGACCGGATAAGGTGGCCCGACCCGAGGCCCGAGTCCGGCCCGAAATGACTAAAGCAAACTAATCTTTTATAAAATATGATTGAAACAAACTCAACTCGATATATATTAAAAAAAACTCGGGCCTTCGGCCCTCGTGGGAAGGGGGAGGGGAGAAGGGAAGGGGGGACGACTCATCTGTACTTCGTATAAATGTATCATATTTGCTATGCAATTTATGGGCGAGAAAGGTGGGAAGGGGCGAGAATGCCTATAGGGGGGTATTAAATGCCTAATGATTAATTAATTATTTACACAAATTTTCCATTTATAGGCAAAATGTAATATAGGCAAGGGTTAGGGTTAGATTTAGTGTTTGAATCTAGTTGCGTATTACATTAGTTTTTACGGCCTTTAGTGATTATGGGTCTAACAAACATTATATTATAAAACGTCACAATGTTAAGAATTTGCAGAATTGTTGGGAGAAATTTTTGTTCAATTTGAACAATTTTTAATTAAAAAAATCAAAAATTTGGCGAATGGTCATTTTTTCTCCATTGGTCAGTACCAACAGATACTCTATAAGTCAATGATAGCCAAAAAACGGAAAAAAAAATTTGATGCTAACTTTGGCCAATGGTCATTTTTTCCATCGGTCAGCAGCCAGCACACGGTAAAAATGGATATAAATTCATAAGAGTAAAAAAAGCGAAAAAAAAATTTTCGAATCACATTTTGGCCAATGGTCATTTTATTCCATTGGTCAGCAGCCAGGACACGGTAAAAGTGGATATAAATTTATAATAGTCAAAAAAAACGAAAAAAAAATTTCGAATCACATTTTGGCCAATGGTCATTTTTTTCATTGGTCAGCAGCCAGCGGACGGCCAAAAAGTCTTATTATCAATGATAGTAACAAGAACAATCGTAGTCAAAACTAAAACGAAAAAAAAACTTGGAATCACATTTTGGCCAATGGTCATTTTTTCCATCGGTCAGCAGCCAGCGGACGGCCAAAAAGTCATAATAGCAATGGTAGTAACAGGAACAATCATAATAATCAAAAAAAAACGAAAAAATAAACTTGGATTCACATTTTGGCCAATGGTCATTTTTTCTTTCAGCAGCCAGTGGACGGCCGAAAAGTCGTATTAGCAATGGTAGTAACAGGAACAATCATAATAGTCAAAAAAAAAGAAAAAATAAACTTGGATTCACATTTTGGCCAATGGTCATTTTTTTCATTGGTCAGCAGCCAGCAGACGGCCAAAAAGTCTTATTATCAATGGTAGTAACAAGAACAATCATAAGAGTCTAAAAAAACTTCGAGATTCTAACCCAAACCCTTGTAGTGGAGGGCATAGGGTAATTTTAGCAATTAATATCAATGTTACCCAATTCAAAAACGAATAGATATACTTATGCATTAATTTAACGTAGCAATTAAAACCCGACCCCGCGAAAGCGAGGGAGATAGAGATGAGGGGTGGGGCACCTCTTAATTTAAAAAATAACACAGCGAGGGAGATAGAGATGAGGGGTGGGGCACCTCTTTCTCATGCATTAATTTAAAAAAGCGATAACCTAATATACCCAATACAAATAGATAGGGAGGGTAACGGACAACGGACGGACGGACGGACACCAAAAAACGAGCCCATAAATTGCATAGCAATTAAAAATTTTATCTTCGTAAACACATAATATAGCTTCGAAGTTTCACCTTTTTCCCCTTTTTATTATAATATTTTGACGGAAATTGCAAATCTTATTCTAGTATTTAAATAAATTCATATGGCTGTTACTTTAGAAATAAAAAAGGAAGTATTTTATAAAATTAGATTTCCAGTTTTAAATTTAAGCTGAATAAATTGTAGCGAGTGATAATGAAAAATTTTTCAAACTTATCTCAGTTGTAAATTACGAGTAATAACAATTCAATGCATTATGTATTTATACGGTGAAATAATTTTCAAAATATTTAAAAAAAATTTTTAAAATTTTTAATTTGAAAAATTGGATCTTTGGGTCGGGCCAAAAATAAAAAAAGTCGTCTGGGCTCGGGCCGGATTCGGGCAAAATAAAAACTGAGACATTGGGCTCGGGCCGGGCTTGGGCAGAAAAGAATTCATTTTGCAAGGCTCTAAGCATAATAATGGGTCAGCTCTAACAGGCCCCGACAAATTTAAAAAAATTTGCAATTTTTGGCTCTTTGGGAATGACTGATAAAATATAGGGACCACTAACGTTTTATCTCAATATTTAGGACAAAGTTTAAAATTAACAGATCACTACTGAGCATAATAAATATTGCCACCCCTTTCAATGTATACCAAATGAAATACTTGGTAAAAATTGAAGCAGGCTTTACCTTAAATCAAATTACAGGTATAAAGTTATTTAATTATTTAACTCTTATTATTCTAAATAAGTTTTTTAAAGGGTGCAAAATATCCCCAGATTTATAAAAAACTGCGAAAATTGTGCAAGCTCCTAGACTGAATTTTTATTAAAGGAATTTGAATCATAAATAATACTCCTTTATATATGTCGCTGGGCGTGGCCAGCATTGGGATTAGAAGGGGGCAATAATGATTTAGGGACGAGCCAAATATGAATTTTTTGAAATTTTAGCCATAATTTTAATAAATTCCAACAAATTTTTGATTTAAAAGGGGGCAGTTGCCCCTCTTTGCCCCCCCCCCCCTTGTTTATGCCCATCAATATGTCACGCGCTTATTTTTGCAAATTAAAGCCTTCTTCAATATATATGCCATGCATTTCTTAGTGTATAGCATCGGAGTCTTTGATTCAAAATTCGAGACATTGGGAAAACTATAGCAGTTTGGTGCCGGTGGCTAAATCTCTCTTAACAATTATCGAATTGACTCGGAAATGCTTGAGGAAACAGGCGCTGGAGAATATGGACGTCTATTCCGAAAAGGTTATTATCCCATTTAACTTTTCATTGTTGTTTTTGTTATTTTGCCCCTAGATTTTGAGGATATGTATTAAAGGTTAGTCCATAAATAATTTAAGTAACTTTGGATTAGGGTTCCGTGTAAGATATAATCGATATTTCTTTTTGTTTGAGCGTGTGATAAATTGAAATTTACCATAAAAGTTCGTATGAAATTAAAGGCAGACGATTTCGAATTAATTAGATTCGTTTGTTTTTAAATAAAATGTTTTTTGTTATTTTTTGACCCATATTAATTAATAATATAAAAATGATCAATAATGAACTTTATTTTTATTGCAAACTTTGCAGGTACTTACCTCGTTGCGCATTCTAGATCGTGTTTTCGCCAAATTCGAATTTAGGTAATTCAATTAATATTGTTTGTTTTGCAAATACTTGTCTCATTTGTAAAGCTTTCTATTTGAAGGCAGAACTATAAAGTTTTAGTATCGATATTAAATGCGATGCGTTTATAATTCTTCTTCTTTGTTCGTTTTCTTGTTAACTTTGGTTCAATTAACGTTCGCCTCCATTGTTATGTTATTTGAGAGAAAAATACGCTACTGCCTTGCAATATTTTTTACAAAATTTGCATTAAAATGATATAAATAGAAATACCGCTATAACTTTTGAACTACTCTAAAAACTTTTCCTCCGCCAAAACTGTTATAAAATTCACGCTAAGATATGGCAATATTTAAGTAAACCATTATTTTTCCGATACTAATAACAAATAAACATTGTTTTGATTGAGCAGACTATTTAGTAATGGAAATTATGAACATTTTTAACCTTATTTAGAACTTTATTTCAAATAAGCTATTTATGAATTTCATTATTTTTTAAACGCTTAATTTAGCTATATCAGCGCCGTCGTGCCTGTTAAAAGTGCGCACGAATATGAAACTCAACAAGAAATTGCATTCCTTTTCTATCAAGCCCTCGAAAGGTTGTGACGAAATTTGCGTTTAGCAATAACTAATTTTAATACTATATTTGCCAAATTTTATATCAAATTCGTCTGCTTTAGAGGACTCGATCGTAATTACATCAGCGTCGATCAAATCGAATTGTACGACCCCCTGGTTATGTTTGCCATACCCAGATTAGCTATTATATAGTAATTTGATAATTTTATATAATATATTTCTATTTTTTATAATATATGCATTGCATATTTGTAAATAGCGGGTTAAAATGTATGAAAGATGGACCACTGGATGTTGATAAAGATAGCGCTCAACTTTCCGTCATGTTTCGACCATTCCAATCCCTCCTCAAGCGCATTCGGTTTGAAATACACAAAATTAATGAATTTAATCAAACACTTTTTATCATTTTCAATCGTTAATTGTGAGATCGCTAGGGTATCACTTTGAAATTTTTTAGAATTAAAATTGATGCTTACCCAGATTGCTTGGTTTTTCTATTAGTATTTAAATCTAATATAATGTTTGGAAAATTAAGCTACCAGCCTTGGATATTTTCAGCCTGCAAACTACATGATGTCTATAAAGACATCTGTCCTAATATCTGTTTTTCCATCCGATTGCAAATATCCGATTCACATTCTTTAAATTAAAGTGAGTTGTGATATTATTTATATCAAAATTTAAACATTGTAATTTATAAAATTAGTGGAAAAAAATATAATTTAATGAGAAATAATTTTAAGCAATCTTTTGAAAGTCTGCTATTTGTGCCAAATTTCCAGGCTATGCAAAATCCCATATTGAAACCATAGACTACTCTTTAACGTTAAAATAAAAAGGTGTACATCTTCAGCCATATTAAAAACACACAATTAAGAATATTTAATATAAATCATAGTAATTTTTGTGAATAAATTTTTAAAAAAAAACATATTAGAAAAGTTGAATACTAAATACTTTAAATAATATAATCTTAAATAAAAAATGAAATATTTGTGGTGAAAGTATTATTCTATTACACCATCTAATCTATAAATTAATTAATCTTCATCAACCTCTCCTATGATTAAGAATTAATGACACTGCCTCAACATCAATATGTCGCTACTATTAAATATGTGATATTTTGAACACTTGCATAATTTGTGGTTAGATAATAAAATGCTTATTTTATAAAGGTGGATGTATACTGTGTACAATCTACTAATATGACATGAGTAGTCTATGTAGTCTATACGTAAAAATTTCTAGCACAATCATAATAAGTTATCCATCAAAAAAAGTTTTATAACATTGGGCACAAATTTTAACTGGTGGTGAGACTCTGTCGTTTAAAATATTGGATTTCTTTCCCTCTTTCCGACTTCATTAAAACCAATTATAATTTTTTAAAATTTAATGGATTCATTATAACTCATTAAATCTTCTTATTCATACCCATGTTCCACGATTCTAAGCGACCATCTGGTATTATCAAATGAAACGGGCTTTAAGTTTTATAAAATATTCTTATTATTCCTTCAATCAGGTTCGAAATAGTTACCTCGATGATAAGAAAATTCTTGCGAAAATCGCTCTAATTTGACTTTACTTCGTGAAATTAACTTTTCAAACTTCGTACGCACAATATTTTCTATTTCATATCTAAATTGTTATGCTAACTTTTTTATTTGATAATAGTAGTAAATAAAATTTATATTAATGTAATTAAATCATCACTGATGTTATTCCTTATATTTTAAACGGCTCGGGTTTTCGAGATTTTACCTGACCAATGGATTAACTGGCTTTTAAACGAATCCTTTATATTTATTTGTTTTCTTCAGGGTATATTTAACGGGATTGCGGGCTGTCGATTTGAATGGCTTAGAGAGAGATTTGTGTCAAACTACCACACCCCACACATGCAAACCTCCTGGATCTGATCCCCTTAATGGGCCCCGCCCGAAGCACGTGATTTTAAAGGCGACCAATGGGCGACGACGACGTTCATTTAAACCTGGCGCGAAAAGGGGGAAACGTCGAAAAGTGTCTAATAAGGGCAAAATCCACAAAATATTTCGAAAAACAATGGTTAACATTACACCTCGTACGAAGGTAGAGAGTGTTAAAGACGACCTAACCCAACGCTTGTTCGTATGTATAGCGGGTGAGAAAGACTAAAATTATGCTAAGTTAGGTGAGATGAAATAATTAAAAGTAAACAAATGTCAGATTTTTATAAAATAGCCTACACTCGAGCCCTGAGATATGTACCCGTTTAAATTTATTTTTAAAAAGGCCAAATTACAGATTTTATAGATATATTTCTAATTTTATAGAAATCATAAAATGTTTGATCAATCACGTTAGATTCCATTTCACACAACAAAAAACCTTTGTAATCTATAGTCATTTTGTTTAAAACCCTGTTATAATAACGTTGTAAGGCCGTATCATCAGATTAAAAATGGTAATATTATGGACGTCATACTGTAAATATGTGTAATTTTTTTTAATAAAGGCTTAATTTTTGTACGCAGGGGTGGCTGATCAGTTGCAAACCAATTTTGCCTCAGACATTCGTGCAATTTTAAAGACGGTGTTTGAAATGTATTCCAATTCTTGTCCTTCTCGTATTCAACCAGAAATAAAGCAGCTTTTGACAGAACCGAAGCAGAAATCGGGCCTGATTGACATAAAAACCGAAGAAAACGGAGTAATTAATGTTATTAAATGTGAACTAATTTTAGTTGTTCGCCCACCGAATAATTTATAAAAAATTCTTAACATATCATTATATTATGACTTTGATAATGATTTTTGGCCAAATAGGCAGTTGCAAGTGAAAGGCCTCAACTAAGTCATAATTATGAATATAGTTGGAATGTAATCATGCTTATACGAATACAATAACTTTAACGCACGTTATCAATTTTAGTGTTATTATAATGTTTCTTCTACAACAATGATGGAAATCGTAATATTTTAAGAATCAGCATTGGAAGAGTTAGATTATAAAAATGCGAATAACAAGGCCCATATTACTTCTTTCCGATCTAGCATTTAGATCTTGTATAAAATTGTGTATGGATAACCAAATTTTTCATAAATTTTTTCATTGTATGCTCAAGGATGACGTTGGTAAAGAATCTAAACGCGTTGTAAATGGTAACAAATTCGATGATTGTCCCCGAGAACTATCACCCGATCATTGCTACGAAGCGGTGAATATAACGTTTAACCCAGCCTTTGCCGAACAACCCCTTTGCCCATATGTCGAAGTGAGTGTTATTATGTGCAGAGCCAATTGCATCTCACTCATTTGTGTGACGATTTAAATTTAATTTGTTAATTAAATTCGTGATTCTAATATGCCTCAGGCTCAACTAATTCACGCATCATTCAAAAATGATTTAAACTGCGACAGGGAAAAACAAACAACTTATTAATGTTCTGTTCAATGTAATTGTAATTGCCGAATTCCTTGTTAATTGTTAATAAACGATAAGGTATTTTTATTGCAACCTAAAAGTTATAAATGATTAAGTGGTGACCCCGCTATTAGCCGTAGGTCATAATAAGAATTAGTTTGTTTACGCCAGAGAATCTAAATGAACTCTACAATATTTATTATCTGCTGTAGTGAACCACTTTATATTCCATTAAATCGCAACACAAACATTATCCTAAATAGTTTATAAATTTTGTTTTGTAGAAATTTAAACAAAATTATAATGTGTCACAATTGATTAAGGCTATCATTTATTATTATAAACAACGTTTAAATTGATTTTACGAGAAGTCTTAGTAAAAAATTACATTAGTATAAAGCTGAAAACTAGATTTTGCGCATTTATAGGGAAAGATGGAATTTTTAGATAAAACACATTATTATGTTCTTTTTATTTATTCGATAAATATTTGTAAGCCCGACTTTCTAAAAGCGTGGCATTCAACCATTTTTATCCCATGGTCGCTTCGTGTACGGGCAGTTTTGGGAAACAGGCTTTAGCATTTTTAAGGAGTTAGTAAGATGTTTTCCGCCGTCGTAACACTTCGTACCCTTTTTATTAAAATAGACTTGGATTCTTATAGCCAAATATAATTTTAAATCGTTTGCGGATTCTGGCCACTTTTGGAAGATCCTCCCGAAATAGTTTATTTTATTATTTGACGCATTTCGTTTCATATGTTTTAAGTGTTAATTTTATATTATTTAATTTCCGGATTTTGTAACACAGTTTAAAGTGGGCACACTGTTGGCTTTTATAAATAGATAGAATTCTTTCAAAATTGGGGTTATTACATTTTTGGGGTTAAATTTTATTTTAACTGGTCAAAGAATAAATGAACGTTTGACGTTTGCTAAATTTTCTATCAAATAATTTTATCGCATAATAAACAGTCATTATTGTAGGTATGTATTTATATTGCAATTTTAGCCTATAAATTTTGTGAACATTAGCTAGCTGATGCTACGTTGGGTACCGGACCCCGTATAGGTGGTCGTGCAAATCAAACGTCAACTGTAATAGATGACATCGAGCATCACGATGGGTCTTTAGGTGCTAGCGACACTTTGCGTCAAAACGATTTGCCTAGTAATGAAAAATTGGAACTTTTATAATTAAGTGCCTTATTTTATAAGAGTTGCATATTTTAGTGAAAATCTTACTTTTTGTGATCTACATGACTACTCATCTTGATGAAAGTTTACAGCTATGACCAAAGTTCTATAACTTTTTTGTGAAAAAAACACTCTTTATTAATGGCATTGTATTAAGCTATAGCTAGTGAAAGTTGAATTGGTTGTAAACAAGTGACATCCTCATATGGAAATATGTTAGTAATTAAAGAATCCCTTGGTCGGGTAGGGATATTTTAGGTCGTCTTAAATAATGATTAAAATTAAAACCATTTAAGCAAATAGCGAATTTAATAGCAATTTACTTATTAAAGGTAAAATATTTTGCTCATTTGAGAAGTTTAAATGTTTAATAACCTAGTTATACCATTTTAAATTTGTGGTCCTCAAGATTCCTTTATAAATTTATAGGTTTTTCATTGACGGGAAGAAACGATTATTTTATTGAATAATTTCATACTGTGTTAAATAACTATGATTCAGCGAATAATCTTAATAAATTCTTGTTTATCTTGTCTATATTTAAGTCTTGATTTTTGTAATGATTTGTTGCTGTTATTATAACATTTTAAAGGTCAGAATATCTGTCCACCCGTGGTGTGGGTTCCTGATGATAGTTCAATTTGTTGTCGAATTTGCGAATGCCCTTTCAATCTCATCCGACGCAGGCACCATTGCAGAAGCTGTGGCGATGTTTACAAAATTAATATTATTATTATTATTATATTACAAGTTTTAGCACATTTTTGCACTAACGATTTTTTTGAAAGTTTTGAACTCTAAATGTTGACAAAATTTAATTATATATTTGGATCAGATTTAATTAAAAGGTTCGAAGCTGTAATTTAAATAGAGGTTGAAAGTAGTGTCGTAAAAACGGCTGGGTTTTGTTTGGTCTACCTTTGCTTTTAGTCCACTATACATAAATGGACTAAAAGTTTATCGGTCCGCTTTTCTTAGTCGACCTCTAGGCTTAGTCGAAATTTCAAAAACATACCAGAAGACCAAACAAAACCCAGCCTTTTTTACAACAATAGTTGAAAGATGACAAAATTTTCTTTCTTTTTTTCGGGTTCAAATTTGATTAAAAAGTTTAGACTTTTGCATATGTATCAGTTGATCCAATTATTTTCTAAGTCCAATTTTTCACTTGCTAAAAATTATTTTTCTGTATATCTTTAGATCTTTTGTTACAAATGTTGCTCCAATTACAAAGCTTTGCCACATTATGGCTACCGAAGTCCCGTTAGAACTTGCACTCCGTGTTTTAACCTAACATAACAAAAATCTTATACATATATATATATATATATGAGTTTATAAATGAGTATTAATTACGTATCTATAAAAACATAAATCGAATCTCATAATTTCAATATTTATATGCCGCATTGTAATATTTGATAATTATAATAAAGTTATTTAGTTATAGTGAAATACATTACTCGATGTTATTCTTATATTGTGCAAACAAAAAGGATGAGACTAATGTGAAGAAATTTGTCGTTGAATCATTCATGCTACCTTAAATTAAATTCAAGGTCTTATTTCATTATTTGAGTCATGCATTCTAACACAAAAAGTGTTATTATTAGTCCCGGTCTTTATAGCATGTTATAAAATGTCTTTTTGTCATGGTATTTTGTCATTTTTTGGATTTCATTTTATATACCTCTAATTATAACTTTTTTCTTTCTAATTATTTACTGTTTTAAGTTATCTTTGCATAAATTAATTATAAATTTGCACTTTGATAATTAATTATTCAGTAATCTAGAAAATAATTGGAATAGATTAAGCATATGTTCTTCTCATCATCAAAATTCTGCCTAAATTATTACTTAATTTCATCCAAAAAGTGTATATTTTTTGCACTATAAATCCTGGAAATTGTTCAATTTTTTAGGCAACCGTTTGTTTCTTCCCTCCCCCTGTTCCAAGTTCAATTCCTTTCAACAAGCCTTTTTCCAATGTTAAATCCTTTTTTTGTGTGGAATTTTGTTTGATCTTTTCGCCTTGTTTATCAAGGATCTTTGAAATTTGTGCAATGGTCAAGGATAAATTTGAGATGAAATATACAAAATACAATTAAATTATCGTTTGGTTTGGAAGAACGGTCGTCTTGTTTGTAAATTCTACGTAGTAAAATTAAAAGTTTTAAATCCTCTGTCTTAAACGCCTTGACCTTGACTAATCTAGCTAATTCTATGAATTTTAAGTACTTTTTATTAAACTTTTATTTACAATATTAACAATTTTTTACATTATTCAATGTAAATAATATTTATAAAACTATTTAGATGCATTACAAAAATTAATTATTGTACAAAATTATAAGGCACAAATAGGATGCATTAAAATGATAAATTATCTAATGTCAAACATCCAAAAAATATATTATCAAAATAATTTTAAGATGATTAATGATAAGTCTGTTTGCTTAGTACAATTATATGTCCAAAAGGACAAAAAAAAATACAGTATTAATACCATAAAAAGTAGGTAAACTTATGATTAAGCTAAAAATATAATGTTATTTCAAGGAAAGAATATAATTTTTCAATAAAATTAACCTTCATCATACGAATTTATTATTTTACATTTTTAATGTTAGATTTATGCATCGTGGCGAAGTTAAATTTTACATTAAGACTTGATAAAAGCGTGTTTCCATGTTTTTAATGAAAAAAGGCGGTAAAACTTAGTAGTACAAAATTAGAATCGGAAATGAATTTGATTTGAGCTATAAAAATTGGTTAGTGTTAGTAATGCAATTGTTAATATTGGCCTATATATTAATTCCATTGTGCATCCGCACTCCTTAGCTAATAAATTGTGTAATTTACTTAAAGTTCAATTGTTTAATTTATTGATTCTAAAATAAAATCTAAAATTTATTTGCAATTTTTATGACTAAAGTTAAAAGTTATTTAAGCGCACCATTTCTATATAAATAGAAATTTTCATAAATATCAGTTATTTATTCACGGACAAGTAAATGATGTGTCAAATTTCAGCCTTAAATTCTCATCTAATATTTGTTTTTCAATTTTCACTAAATATCGACAAAAATTTATAAAATTAATGCTTTTCATAATTTTATAATTCAATTGACCTTTGAAAACGTATTTTTTAACAATTAATATACTTTAAAATAAAGATATATAAAAAAAAACTCGGGCCTTCGGCCCTCGTGGGAAGGGGGAGAAGGGAAGGGGAGTAGGGGAAGGGAAGAGGGGAAGGGGGAACTCTTCTATACTCCGTATAAACGTAGCATATTTGCTATGCAATTTATGGGCGAGAAAGGTGGGAAGGGGCGAGAATGCCTATAGGGGGTATTAGATGCAAAATAATTAGTTAATTAGTTATAGGCCCTTGTAGGGGAGGACATAGGGTAATTATCAATGTTAACCAATTCAAAAACGAAAAAAAATTTCGATTTATTTGGCCAATGGTCATTTTTTTATTGGTCAGTAGCCAGCGGACGGTCAAAAATTCATATTATCATTGGTATTAACATGAACAAATATTAATTTAATTTAAAAAAATTAAAAAAAAAAATTTGTCCCCTCCCTGACTTGAACCCCACACCTCCAGTTCACAAGCCTGCGCTATAACCACTATACCATGCTGGCTTTAAAATAGTAGAAGTTATTATGTTATTTATATAGATGATGAAATTAATATGACTTTTTGACCGTCCGCTGGCTACTGACCGACGAAATATATTGATTTTCTAAACATAAAACACAACTATTAACAAAAACAAAATATTAATTTAATGTAAAAAAAAAATTAAAAAAAAAGTTTTTTTTAGTTTTAAAAAAGGGCTAAATTCTTAAACTACCAGCCCGATTCGCTCGAAACTTTACCCGTAGGTGCCCAGGGCGGCCAGGGGTAAAATAACCTTTTCAGATTCCTAAAATACCTTTTCATTTTAAAAATATCGGACATTTCCCTGCCACACGCGGTGTAATATCTATGACACTTAGAAAAATTTTACTAATTATATAAACTTACGCGCGCCATCTAATAAAGTACAATTCGTGTTTGAGTTTAATAGTAGATTCAATTTAATTAGAAATAACGGGCTATGCTTATACCTTTGAAGGAGGTTTCGAATTTTGTGTTAGTTTCTATCGATATATTTTATCGTAAATTAGAATCTAATACCTATATTATTTTTTTAAATATTACTTTTTAGGTTTTCTATGAAATCACAATCTAATTAAATGAAATATATTAACCCAATAAAAAAATATATATGCATTTATAAGGTTAAAAATATATATTACATAGTTGGCTGTCTGTTAGACCATCTATAATAAATTTTTAGGTTATATATAAAATTTGGCCAATGGTCATTTTTTTTCATTGGTAAGCAGCCAGGACACGGTAAAAGTGGTTATAAATTCATAAGTCAAAAAAAACGAAAAAAAAAATTTTCGAATCACATTTTGGCCAATGGTCATTTTTTCCATCGGTCAGGAGCCAGCGGACGGCCAAAAAGTCATAATAGCAATGGTAGTAACAGGAACAATCATAATAGTCAAAAAAAACGAAAAAATAAACTCGGATTCACATTTTGGCCAATGGTCATTTTTTTCCATTGGTCAGCAGCCAGCACACGGTAAAAGTGGATATAAATTCACAAGAGTAAAAAAAACGAAAAAAAAATTTTTGAATCACATTTTGGCCAATGGTCATTTTTTTCCATTGGTCAGCAGCCAGCGGACGGCCAAAAAGTCATAATAGCAATGGTAGGAACAGGAACAATCATAATAGTCAAAAAAAACGAAAAAAATAATTTCGATTCACATTTTGGCCAATGGTCATTTTTTTCCATCGGTCAGGAGCCAGCGGACGGCCAAAAAGTCATAATAGCAATGGTAGTAACAGGAACAATCATAATAGTCAAAAAAAAAACGAAAAAATAAACTCGGATTCACATTTTGGCCAATGGTCATTTTTTTCATTGGTCAGCAGCCAACGGACGGCCAAAAAGTCTTATTATCAATGATAGTAACAAGAACAATCATAAAAGTCAAAAAAAACTCCGGGATTCTAACCCAAAAACTAGTTAAATTGCATAGCAATTAAAAGTAAACAACTTTTATTTATGTTTATTATATAACATTGGTCAGCAGCCAGCGGACGGCCAAAAAGTCATAATAGCAATGGTAGAAACAGGAACAATCATAATAGTCAAAAAAAACGAAAAAAATCATTTCGATTCACATTTTGGCCAATGGTCATTTTTTTCATTGGTCAGCAGCCAGCGGACGGCCAAAAATTCTTATTATCAATGATAGTAACAAGAACAATCATAAGAGTCAAAAAAAACTCCGGGATTCCAACCCCAAAACTAGTTAAATTGCATAGCAATTAAAAAGTAAACAACTTTTATTTATGTTTATTTATAACTAGTTAAATTGCATAGCATTAAAAGTAAACAACTTTTATCTATATTTATTATATAACCAAAACTAGTTAAATTGCATAGCACTTAAAAGTAAACAACTTTTATTAATGTTTATTATATAACTAGTTAAATTGCATAGCAATTAAAAGTAAACAACTTTTATTTATGTTTATTATATAATAGATAATTTAACAAATCTTATATATAACACACCGAGAGAGATAGAGATGAGGGGTGGGGCACCTCTTATGCATTAATTCAAAAAATAACACAGCGAAGGAGATAGAGATGAGGGGTGGGGCACCTCTTTCTCATCCATTAAGTTAAAAAAAGCGATAACCTAATATACCCAATGCAAATAGATAGGGAGGGTAACGGACGACGGACGACGGACGACGGACGACGGACGACGGACGGACACCAAAAAACGATCCCATAAATTGCATAGCAATTAAAATTTTATTTGACTTCATTTTCTCTATCTAGAAGTATTGCTAACTTTTTTTTACCTTTTTGAATACAGGTTTTTTAGAACTAAGGAACATATAGTAAATTTTTTTGTTATTTTAGAAATTTTATTCCCCTCACCACCACAAACTTGATACTTTTGTACAAATTTAATTTCGCATAAGTTGTTATGGCTGCCACTTTCTCTAGTTATTGATTAATTTATCATCTGTAAGAATCATATTTGCTAATAATAAAGTACTTAGTGCAAAAAATAGCGGAGGAGTGGTTAAATATAACAAGCATTTCATAAACACACAGTGCACCCAACTCTGTATTTCAGATATATTTTTACAGCATACGAGAGATAATGAATGGTTTGGAAATGATAAGAGATCTTCTCAGGATTTTGGCATTTGAAATTATGTTTAAAGTTAGAATAATTTTGGATGTTGAATCCATACTTTATATTGGCTTATAACAAGTCTATACATATTGCTCATAATCCACCAGATCGATTCCTAATTTATTTTGAGTCAAAAAAACAGGGATCCTGATATATATTTATAACATTTAAAAATATGTGATTTTTTGAAAAACTTCAGCTTAAAGCAAATGTAAATTACAATCCAAAAAATCTGCCGGTTTTCTCCTTCTCTACACATTATATCCCAAAAGGTAATTTCACATACAAAATTAATTTTAATATCAAATTAATTCGCCCAATAGCGTCAGAAGGCGCATTTGGAAACACCCCGATTTTAATAATATTTATCTAATTGCCTTTACTCACAAATTAAAAATCTTTTTATAAACTTGCTAGATATTTGTTAAATAAGCTATATTAGATTATAAGTCCTGCACGAACCGTCTAAAGCCCGCTCTGGTCGGGCCTGATTGTTCAACCCGACCCAAGGCCCGAGCCCGGCCCGAAGCAAAATCTAGCTAAGAGATTTTTTAAAACTTTTTAATCATTCCTTTGTTGAATAGGTTATTTAGAGGAGAAAAGATATATTTATGTTAAATGAAAAGTGCGGGTGGATATTCTCTAAAAGATTTTTTAAATTAAATTGCAAAAAAAAGTCGGGCCGGACTTGGGCTCGGGTCGGGCCTTAGTAAAAAGAATTTCGGGATTGGGCAAAATAACATAAAAAGTGTCGGGCCCAAGCCAGGCTCGGGCCGAGTAAATTCCATTTCGCAGGGCTCTAATTATTATCTTCCAATTTTTCAAATTTAATTTGGACACTTATAAATAACTGAAACGATTAATAATTTATTAAAAGGAAGCGTTACTTTTGGTATTATTTGTGAAAATATATCAAATTCCTCTATGAAATGTTTCATACTTTGTTAATCATCAATGAAAGCTTTAACCTTTGGCAAACCAATCGCACTTAGGATAGGAAGAAGATAGAACATCACGTAGGAATGAATAATTCAATTTGTAACGAAGTGACCTTGCATAAATAAAGTCGACTCTCCCCTAGCTCTTAAATTAAAACCGTCTAAACTAAATTTCATGATTTTTTCACATGAAAGCTAAGCCCCTCAAACATAGTCTCGTTTTTATGCTTTTGTTTTGTTAAATTGCTTCCCTGTGCTGTGACATCATACTTTAATGAAATCCACATTTAAAAACTCGTAAATCGCGAACAAAAACTTTAAAATGCCACAAAATTTTGCAATCAAATTCCAATTTTTTGATAGATTTAAAGTTTATAAAACAATTTATGAGGATAAACTTAAATAAGATGATTGTTTATTAGAAATTCATCTTTTAATAAGATTCAAATGTTCCAAGAATTTTCGACATTTTATATTTTTGGGGTGTTTTAATATTTATCAACGCAGCAGAATTGAATTTGGGAAAGCACAAGTTATGTTATTATCTAGAAGGGCAAAATGTTGATATTTTAAAATGTTTATCTTAATTTCGTTAAATATATTTTAAATTTTCAATTGGTTACACCCGTAACCCTAATCAATATAATCAGTTTGATTTGCTCTCAAAAATTATTTTTTCATTTTAATTGCCCTTGAAACTTTAACAATTTTTTGTCGAGTAGAATTTCTTATTTGGTAGTATTAATTTTTCAGACGAAACTAATATAAAATCAGTAATATATAAAGTGCGATTCAATTTTAATTAATTAATAGTTATGCATTAACTAACTTGTATATTTTTAAGAATTTTACTTCACTTAATTATTTTCTTTAAAATTTTTCTCGTTTTCAAAATGAATAAATAATTAAAAATCTAAAAAGTTAATTCCTTGAAATGCGACTCAAGGAGCAATGTCATTTTGAAACTTAAAAATTTTTTGACGATTGTACAACAGGTCTGCTAGCTGTGATAGGATGCCAAAAAAAAAATAAATGCTCCACTTTACATTCCCTCCCATGTTTTTTATATTAAAACGCGCGTCAAACTTTTGTTGTCGATTCATTAAAAATTGAAAGATAGCAAAAACAATTTAAAAAAATGTACATATATATTTTTTTCGCAACTTTTACCAACAATTTGTGGAATAAAAAAAGCGAAAAATTACGAAAACTTCTATCCCCCCCCCCACCTTGTACCAAAACCACATTGGCCCCGAGGGAGTTATTCCCTTCAAAAAAGCACACGTTTAGAAGGTAAAATAAAATTAAAGTGAATTAGTTTTATTTAACACACATGAAAAACACTAACCTTGCTAGACTACTACTATTCTTTCTCAAGATTTAGCGATTTTTAAAGGGCAAAGTTGAAGGTTGACCCTTTAACATACATCCAATCCTATTCAACTACTTTTTCTCATTTCGCAAATAAACTTTAATTTGTCATTAAATTATAATTATTTCGCAATTTTTTGATAAAGTAAAGTAAATAAGCATTTGTTTACTTAATTTCACACCCCGCTCATTCGAATTATTATTTATGGTCTCATCTTATAACCATGTTGATGAATAAATCAAAAAAATTCTTAATCTCCCACCCCCCCCCCCCCTCCACCATTAAGGTGAAATGGGCGGGACACTTTTTGAGAATTTAAATTTTCCCCCTAATTTATATTTTTCCTTTTTATTTATGTTGTCTGCATAACACATCAAAATAGGCTAGAATTCGAAATTCAAGGTAATACATTCATTCCGCGAAATGTTTAAATTATGGCGCCAAACTGAAAATTTAATTAAAATTTCTTCGAAATTGTTTTCGCAATAAAGCACAGAATTAATTAAGTATATAAGGGGGAGGTAATTCTGTTTAATTTGTATTCACAATACAATATGGAATTCTCATTTACATCCAACAACATAGGTATGTAATTCATTTGCTTAAGAAACATATTAATCTGGACAAATACATTAAACAATTAATTTTATTATTTAATTTTAATTTTCTAATTCATTTTTTCATGGGGGTAGCCAGAATTTAAACTAGAGGGGGCAATAGTGTTTAGGGAGGGGCAAAATGAGTTTTTTTAAAATTTAGGCCATAATTATATTAAATTTTTAAGAATTTCTGGATGTAGGAGGGGCAGCCGCCCCTCCATGCCACCTCCTGGCTACGTCCACGCATTCTTTAAATTTTAGTGAAGCTATTTTACGATATAAAATTCATATGGTTGCACCTTTGGTTCTACATTGTGGATTTAAATATATATCCTTATTTACATTATGTAATGATTAAAAAAATTTGATCATATTTTTAGATTTCAATAGACTGGATTTTTACCGATATAATTAATTAAAAATTCAATATAACTAGAAAAATGATATTAGATAAATTAAAATAATTGTATGTTGATTCAGTTTTTTACCCATAATAATTAATTTACTTCTTTAAACTTCAATGTGCCCATATTTTATTGATAAACTTGATATGAAAATTTTTTTTCTTAATTATTTATCGATAAAATTTAACTGAAATAAGCTGTATTAATTGCTATGCAATTTATATTTTAATTTTAAACGATATTTTGATTAAATGAAGTTTTAAAATACGACTCGATACGAGCAGTATACATGATATGATAGTATGATTACAATTGTTTCACTTTTCGAAGAAGGGGGGACTTACCTCTAAAAACAGCCCTAGAATATAGATTTGAAATCTTAATCAAATTTTTGTTAAACTTGCTTTTCATTTTCTAAAAAACTATGTTTTAATTTTATCATTATATCACTTAAAATTTTATGATAACAAACAAAAAATGTCTTGGTCTAGCGGGTTATAATAAATTATATTAGACATAAAGTTAGCAGAAAAAGAAGATTGTATTCCACTATTTTAAAAATTGAATGGGCGTAACCAAGGGGGGAAATCCAAACATTTGTTAAAACTTATTAAAATTATGGCCAAAATTTCAAAAAACATTTTGCCCCTCCCTAGATCATCATTGCCCCCCCCCTCTATTTCCAATGCTGGCTACGCCCATGAAAAGTTGTCTAATTTTTGAGATCAAATTTACAAAACTCTTTCGTATTTTAAAAATGATTTGTTACTTAATAATCCCTTGCAAAATATATCGTTACTCACCCCTTGAATTTTTTTACTTTTTTTACTGATACTAATAAAATTTCAAAATTAAAATCAACTTCTTCGTTAAATTATTACAGTTCACTAATTAAATTGCCTTTTGATTTAACATAAAGTTAGACAAGCTTCAAAAAGAATCGGTTGAGATTTACAAAGGTAATCAATTGAGGCCCAAAAAAAGAAATTTTGGCCTCGGCCGGGGTCAGAAAAAATTAAAGTCAACCAAGGTTCATCATTCATTTCTTATTCGGAGACAAAAAGAAATTTCAGAGTTTTAATACATTATAAACCTAAGGTGGGCAAGACAGGAGTAGACAGAATAGGATAAGTCTGTTCTAATGTTGTAAAAACGACTGGGGTTCGTTCGGTCGACCTTCGGTTTTAGTCGACTAAACTTAAACAGACAAAAAGTTTTTTGGTCTCTTTTACTTAGTCGGCCTCTAGGCTTAGTCGAAATTTGAAAAGCAGACCAGTGTCGAGCCTTAGTCTTAGTTGAACAAAATGTCGATCTAACAAAACCCAGCTGTTTTTCCAACACTAGTCTGTTCTATTGGATGGTTAAAGCCAACAAAACTATTTTTATGATATGGAAGCATTTATTAATTAATTTAAATTAACTGGCGAGAGGACGAATTCTAATGCATCAATTCTGCTTTACTACGCAGAAGTTTGCACAATTATTTTGGGATCAACAAATTATTAAACAATGAATAATACATTTTTTTTAGCTTTGCCGGAAATTTTTTATAATAATACGCTTGTTTTTAACATAATTTTATGGATTTCAACTATTTTAAATGCGTAAATTATGGATATTTTATTATTTTCAACCAAAGCTCTAACTAGGGGTTGTATAAAAGGGCGATGCAAAAATATTCAGGAATGGGTAATATGATAATCTTCCAAAGTTTTAACCATAATCCCAAATAAAATCCAAAAAATATTGTATTACATTAAAGGGGCAGCCCTCCCTCACTGCCTTCTCCTACCCCCTGTTTCTAGCGCATTTTTAACGAGTAACTTTCTTATGTTCTTATGACTATTTGATTTTTATTATTCTATAATTTTACTTAGTATGACAGAAAAAATGAAGTTGATAGCAATGGTAGGGGATGATTTCGTGGCTAAAAGGAATTTCGAATCTCGAAATTTCGTTGAAAAATTGAAACCTAAAACGTCTACCGAAAGCCCTATAAGCTCGAAAAAACGGACTGCCTCCATCCAAACAACGGCCAAATCTCGGAAATTACTTGACGTCCCCAACATTTTAGGCCACATTTCAACGGTCTCATTACTATTATTTCTCCTTCTAACCACCACATTTGCTCAAGATGATGACCCATCGTCTAGGTAAATTCGAAATTAAACTTATAGCAAACCTTTATATTTTTACTAATTCGTAGAAATTTTAAATTAAAAATAGAGGAATTGATAAAAAAAATATAAATAAATTCCACTCCCCCCCCCCAAAAAAAACAATAAACAACAACAAATAAATAAATAAAAATAAAAAAATTTTAATTGCAAAAAGAAATATTAATATGGCTCCCCCTCGCCCCCAAAAAGCTAAAAAATATATATAATTAAATCAAATTGAATAAATTAATACAAAATGCTATTTTAAATCGTTGGCGAATTTTTAGCAATTTGGAAGTCTCTCGATGACTCTATATTAGTATATTTTCATTATTTGATGCCATTTGTTTTAAATATTTTATGTATTTATTTTATATTATTGTCAACGGAATTTTTTAACAAATAAACTTTTAATAATAATAAAAAAGTTATTAATACGAATTTTATAGAAACAGTGGGGCGGGATCTCACTTCGCTCCTCAATTCGATTCCTCCCCCGAAGATGGGCTCACCTATCCCGGCTCAGATTCGGGTTATTCTGGAAATTCCCGAACCGGAGGAACACCACGTGACGGAGACGTTCGATTGGTGGGAGCTCGTAGCCGATTGGCTGGTAACGTGGAAATATATCACGTGGGTAGGTGGGGTTCTGTTTGTGACGACGATTGGGACTCCAGCGACGCTACCGTCGTTTGCAGGCAGCTCGGTTTTCCCGCTGCCATACGAGCCACGACAGATTCCGAATTTGGCCGAGCTTCGGGTAACCTTATCATTTGCATATCATTTACATGTCATTTGCATGAGCTTCATTTGCATATCATTTGCATAATGGGAGGGATCAGGGTACCCATAAACTAATAATACTATAGACTTGCAAACAGCTGTTTTTTGCATTAAAATTTTTGAACTTAGACATTTCAGGTAGATTTTTTAAACATGTACCCCCTTGTGCAATGTAATAAGTTGCAAATTTTTTAAAGGAAGATTGCCGATTAAAACATTAAAGGTTTAACTTTCCATACCTAGGTTGACGTTTAATTATCCAACGAAATGAAAAACTTTGAGATAGATAATAATAACCGCATTTAGAAGTGCCGCAATTAACTTAAAAGTTTACTCCAATTAGCGCCATCTATTGGCAAATTAAATTAGAGACTAATTTGACGAAATTCCCTATCTTTTTTAGCAAGTAACTCGAAAATGATAACAGACATATAACGTTTTCGCTCTTAATAAAGCTCATCAGGCGAGATAGGTATATATAAGGTCAAATTAGATTCAACCCCTTCCTATGGTGGTTATAGAATAACCCTCGTAATTATAGTAGATAATAATTATTTTGCTTCTTCTTTATTAATCAATTTCAAATAGAAATAAATAACATTTATTTTGTTAATATATGGCTTAACATGGCGGCCCACACTTTTATATTAGCTATTCGCTAGTGTATTATTAGTTATTATGGGTATCCCCTGTAAATCCAAAATTTTCTCAGATATCTAAAATTTTGTGGAAAAATTATATTGCAATCCAGCCCCTAAATCATCACCATATTTTATGCACCAGTTTTATTATAATCCTGGCTACTATATCACTCCGTTGGTCGAAGGTTAATATTTCTGTCTTTAAGCAGTGGGTAATTTATTTTGAAAAGGTGTTAAATATATAATGACATTTACAAAAGAAGGATATCTCCTATGGTAAAGTGTAGTCGGTGGCCCGTCAACTTGTCGAAAACCATCTCGCCTAATTTAATGTCCCCCATTAAAAATGGTCCCCTGGGGGACGATTTTAAATTAGGGGACCTTTTTTTAACCGGGGGACATTAAATTCGGCGAGATGGTTTTCGGCGAGTTGATAGGGCACCAGGGAAGTCGTCATGGGCGTAGCCAGCATTGAAATTAGAGGGGGGCAAGAATGAATTAGGGGCAAAATGAACATTTTTTCAGATTTTAGCCGTAATTTTAATAAATTTCAACAAATTTTTGGATTTAGAGGGGCAGCCCCCCCTCCCTGCCCCCCCCCCCTTGGCTACGCCCATGGAAGTCGTCCTGAAAACCTAAACTTTAGTTAGCTATAATATGGTTGTTTTTCTAAAAAATCTAACATTACTCAAGTGAATTGCTGCAATAACTTCGTCATTTGACTACTTGTAATCATTATTTTATCTCATTAATAATAATTAGTCAATGCTCATAATTCTCACCATAAATTAATCGGACCTGAACAACGAAGTATTAAAAACGGCAAGTTTATGTGAAATGTTTCCTTAGCCCAAATTTTTCGACGGATAAAAACTTAAAAACTGGAGGGACTAAATCTAAAATTCCTTTTTTATTTTATTTAAAACCTAGATTTTTGCTTTACAACTGTTCTTTGTAATAGAACTCAGAGTGTCGGAAATTAACATTTAAAGTTTCTGCCATTTAATATTTCCAAGAAAACTTTAAAAATATTAGTATTGACACCACGGTTATTTTTGGTTTTATTTAAAATCTAGATTTGAAAAACCGCTCATAGACTCGCGGCCGATGTAAATTGAAACATTAAGGTTGAAATCATATTAGAAAATTAGAAGATTTTTCAAATATGAAATGATTTGCATTTGGTTTGGGGAAAAATTAAGAATCATCTCACCATTTTAAAAAATAGGGACTTTCCTTGCAATAAAAACATGAACTTATTTTTCCCTTGTGCCACCTTTTTGTATTTTGCACCCGTCCCATCAAGAATAATTTTAAAATATTTACTCTATTGGCATCTAATTACTCGCATATTTATAAAATAAAGCAAACATTTTAAATTAAACACTAGATTAAGGTTTTTTGTGAGGGCAAACTAAACTTCTAAACATATTTAAATTAATATGAAAAATTTTTACAAAAGAACGAGTTTGGTTATGATGCTAGGATATGTGTTTTGTAATTAAAAATCTTAATTAATTTTTATAAATTTATTATGATTTTTTAATTTCTTCGCGAAGTATAGAAATTAATTAATATTTTGAGCAAAATTGGATGGCGGTTAAGGCTTCATAATTAGCTTACGTAAAAATTCTAACTTAAGACCTTGTTTAATACTTATGCAATGACCTTAAACTTAATTTTTTTGATTTGAGCCAATTTTTTTATGAAAGTTTCAAACTTAAGATCTCAAATTTTAGTAATTATCCTAATTTAATCTTTTACGTGAAAATATAAAAAATATTTATAACCTGCAAAATTTATTTAAAATTAACAATTTAAAATAAATATTTTTACTTGAGCCAATTAGGGAATAAGGCATTTTAACATTTTTATTTGTGTTTTTTTAGTTTTCAAATCTATAAATTGCATAACTATTAATAAATATTATTACTACCAATATTAAATTCACAAAACAAAGTCGTCTTATGTTTCCTATTTTAAAAACAATCTTTAAACCCATCTTTAGTCGATAAGAATTTGTTTATAATAACCAACTACAATTTAGGCATTATTACCAGTATAAAACTCATACTATTTTTGACAATAATTTTTTAACCACAAATTTGATATATTATTTTAAAGAATACACTTTTGGCTAGGTGAAGATTTAAAATTAAAAAATATTTCCATAAATTAACGTTCAATTTTTGACATTGTATGATATGCAAAAATCCAAAGATCACACCAAATTCCAAACTGAGACTCATCTCATCCAATGCCAAATCCACTAATAGCGACCCTCATAATTGGGCAAAGGCCACATCAAATTTTTGCCTTATTAACTTTTTCGCAAAGTATGAAAATGTGGGTTGATAACATTATTCATGAAAAAATGAGGGCCGAATTATTTTTCAAGGTTTACCATATAATTAAATGCACTTCATCAGATTTCACCTTTGAAGCGCAAGGTTATTTTGATCACGTTTTTCCA
Source organism: Gordius sp. MW1 (assembly GCA_964036665.1). Lineage (NCBI taxonomy): Eukaryota > Metazoa > Nematomorpha > Gordioida > Gordea > Gordiidae > Gordius > Gordius sp. MW1. The sequence continues at coordinate 4,413,729 of OZ038533.1, forward strand.
CCTCAATTTTATTTAGCCAGGATAGATATGCATTTTAATTTCAACAGTTTTCACTCTGATATTCATCTATCCCTTAAGAATTATCAGATTATGACATAAAATAATCTAAACAAATTTAAACTAAATGTTTTAGTATTATATTAAATGATTACATTTTCAGTTGAGTTTGTATAAATGATTTGTATATTGTCTGTAAACCAAAATCAAATAAATATACCTAATTATGTTTATTTTCTAACGTTATTTTATTTCAAATTAAATATTTAATTTTCATAATAATTACTAAAAGAGTCAATTAAATTTATTACATATGAGGGGCTAAATTTAGCTCACTCTTTAAAAAATAGACAGAAATTAATATAGGCGTAGCCAAGGGGGAGGGGGGCAGGCAGGGGCGGCTGCCCCTCTCTAAATCCAAAAATTTGTTGATATTCATTTAAATTATGGCTAAAATTTCAAAAAATTATCATTTTGCACCTCCCTAAATCATTTTTGCCCCCCTCTAATTCCAAAGCTGGCTACGCCCATGGAAATTAATATAGCAAATAATGAAAATTCACAGTCCTCTTTAAAGCTGTCAAATGTCAGAAAAGTTGATATTTTTATTGTAAAATGTGGGATCAACAAAGATTTACGCTAAGGATTTAATAGTAATAACGCTTTAAAGATATAATGCTAAAATTTCAACCTAATTAATTTTGTTATCTCTGTTGTCTAGAGGTCATATTTCAAGCCATTAATCTTTCTTATAAAAAAGCAAAAAAAAATAATAAATCATTTTTTCCGCAATGCCAAAAGAACCTTTTATATTTTAAAAATAATTTATTTAGAGCGTATATTGTGTTTAGAGATTTTTACAATATGTGAAAGCCATTTTCTATTTTCAAAAATGATTTATAAGTTGATACAGTCTTTAAGGCTATCTGTAACCTAAAGTTCTAAGAACTTTCAAAATTTTCAAGAACCGCTAACTAAATTAATTGGCAATTAAACAATCTATTATTTACAAATATGGCCGCCACCCCACCCACACCCTTGCCTATTAATTTGGGATAGCTCATCTGCCATTGCTTATATTATTATTTGACCCAATTTCCCCCTCCTACCCCCTTGCCTTTCTATTTTGGCCTTGGAACCTTTAGTTACATCGTTAGGTTTTTATTATCAATATTAGATATCGATAAAAATGATCAATATGTATAATGGAAAATGCTGCGTTATTACGTTTATTAACATCATTTTAGAATATATTTTTTACCCTATTTTTTTCTAAAGTGTAATAATCGAATATTTTAAAGAATTTAATGGATTAGTTCGCTATTCCTCCCGAATTATAGGTATTTCAATATGAAGCTTTTTTATCATTATATAATAATATTGATCGCTTTTACATGTATATAATAATGATTTAATATAAATAGTATTTTCTGCTCGACTATATCTCTATTTGTGCCTTTAAAGTGGTTGACAAAAATCATTAATCTTGATTTCTTTATTAAAATTGACCCTGCTATGTTATGGAATAAATAAAAGGCAAATTTTATTATCTGCTACACGTTGGCGTAGCTAGGGATTAGAGGGGGGCAATAATGATTTAGGGAGGGGCAAAATGATCATTTTTTAAAATTTTAGCCTTTAATAAATTTCAACAATTTTTTGGATTTAAAGGGGGGCAACAGCCCCTCCCTGCCCCCCCCCCCCCTCCGGCTACGCCCATGATGCTACAGCAAAATTGATGGTGACAATAATATGCTATAAACCCTGACACTCGAGCGCTGCTTTTACTTCTTATCGGCCCGAGCCTAAATTCCTTATTTTTAATTTGTGCAATGGTTTGTTGGTTAGGCTCTGCCCCGGGCCGTATTCAAGCCCGAGGCCCGATTATTTCAATAAATTTTTTTCCGAACCTTACGAATGATATAGAAAAATATATTTTATCTTGAATTTACCTACAATTTATTTTGCTCATTTTTCCATTGACAATATATTTAAATTACCATTGCACTTTTGCTTTGCAGAGAGATACTGGTTAGACAACATCAATTGTCAGGGCAACGAAAACTTTTTATACCAATGCAATTCTAACGGTTGGGGACTGCACGATTGTTCAGTAGCAGAAGCTGCGGGAGTTGAATGTGTCCAACGCAGGGGCAACGAGCCCATAGTAACAGAACCCTCCTCTAGGGGTTCTTTGACCACGATTGATGATCCATTTGCTCATGCACCCAGGAGAAGGATTCAGGTGTTATATGCTTGCTTGGCGATCTTGAATTATTATTAGTACTGATAATTTTTAATTTGAAAGAACGTCAAAGAACTTAAGATGAAACTAGTTAAGGTTAGATTTTTATCAAGGGACTGAAAAATTATATCAGATTTTTTATGATTGCACTAATATACAATGTTCTATTAGTAAAGATGGGCCCTCTATTATTTAAAAATATTCTTTGATTCCCTAGATTGCTTGATTAAAATATTAGTTGATTCTCATTTTTCGTTAAATGCCGTAAATCCTCTAACCTATGAAGATATATAATCTTTAAGATTTTAACATTATGCTAGGTGTAGGTAGGTCGTTTTCAATTATTCTAAATCTTTGCGAATAATTTAACGTTAAATTAGTTTTTTTTTAAATTTTTATCACAACCTTCAGAAGTTTTAAAACATAAATCTGATTTAATGTCAGTAAATAATCCTTGTTTCGGGATTAGAACAATCGGTTTTTATAACAGAACTTAACCTCCATTATGTTAAACTTAATTATTATTCACTTTGATTTGACTTTGGTTCGGCGATTTCCTAGATTTTAATCATTTACAACACTAAACCCCACCCTCAGGTCCAAACAGTAGACAATAATGATAAACAACGATTTATTTAATTATTTTGTTTACACGCGCACAGGAGGTGATTCGAGATAGATCTCGTATGAGGGTGAGACTAGCAGGAGGCCGGGGGACCAATGAAGGTCGAGTTGAAGTGGACATACAAGGCAATAATCGCTGGGGTACTGTATGTGGCGATGGATGGATGCTATTAGAAGCTAACGTTACTTGTATGCAATTGGGTCTTGGATTTGCCCGCTCCGCTCCACAAGTATAAATGACCCATCAATAATACCACTTGGATTTCTTGCAATTTTTTGTTGTAGCCTTTTAAGATGGAAACTATTTCGCAAGTATTTATTACATGTTAAATTATCAATGAAACTCGCGTGATAATTTTAAATCGCATTTTAGAAGTGGTTGTTGGAGGTGTAAACATTTTTATACGAAACTATAGAATTTGACAAGATCAAACATTGTTGGGGCCGGACATATTAAGTCTTAGTTTTTGTCGTTTTTGTCAAAATGCCATTTTATGGTCACTTAATTTTAAAAAATATAAGCTCTTATTTATTAATAAGGATATTATTTCAATATTATTTCTACCTCGATTAAACCATTTCTAATCATTAAGATATGAAGTTAAAATGCGTTAAAGAAATACCCTTTGAAACAAAATTAATAGAATCTTTAATGATCAATTTGGGTTATATATATTTGTTTATAATCCTTCTTTTATCCATTTTGCAATCTATTATATCTTGGCTAAATATATACTTTCATATAGAAATATTCTATACTATTTTGCTTCATTGAATTTTTTTTTTGTATTAAACGCAAAAGACAAATATATATGGAGGTCGACCTGAAGATGTCGTAGTCAATGGGATTAGCTGTCGGGGAACTGAGAGAGATTTAGCTGATTGCGAATTCAAAGAGACGGCTGAGGGAAATGTTGAATGTCCCGGCGGAAATAATGTTGCCAGTGTCGTTTGTGGAGATGGTAATTCAACCCTTAATAAATTGAAAATACTGAGATTACTTTTCCGAATCTTGCTAGAAATATATTTTTCTTGTTACATTTTGCCACAAAGAAATGAAACTTATGTCACAATTTACATAAGATTTATGTCAATAATCTATTTTCGAAAATACTTTATCCATAGGCTAGTCCATAATTTTTGATTGTCTGTAAATAGTAATTAACTCTTGTTAAAAATTTTATAGCAAAAAAAAATTGTTAAAATTGCTAATTTATATTAAAAAAAATAATGATTGCTTTTGTTTTAGCTTTACCAGATCTCATCCCAGACCCGGAGTTACTTCAGTCGACCGCATATATAGAAGACCGACAAATGTTTTTCTTACGATGTGCCATGGAAGAAAATTGCTTAGCTAAATCCGCTTATGCCCTCGACACCAACGATTACAGTATATTATTATTCGTTCATTCATTCATCTGTTCATTCATATACATATGTTTATTTTTATAGTGTGGCCATATCTAACTCGTCGACTTTTGAGATTTACCAGTCGGATAATAAATTTGGGATCTGCCGATTTTAGGCCACACTTGCCAAAATACCTATGGGAATGGCATTCTTGCCATATGTAAATATCTTACTTATTTTTATATTAGTATCGAATACATTAATCAACACGTCACATAACTGATATTAATTGCTATCTAATTTATGCGCTTTATTTTTAAAAATCGTTATTAACGATGTCTATCTACCCAGAGATGATATTTATGCTTAGTTAGCTCTAATTTATTTTCTGTTCGTCTACCTCGGTTATAGCCTTCAACTATTATACATCAAAATGGTTTCTAAGATTAAGCTTTTTTCATATGTTTTTAATACCTTACTATCGGCACTTTATCAAAGCCTTGACACTCACAATAAATATGTGATTTAAGTTAGTATTATAGAGATAGGTATAATTGGAAAGAGGACTAATATTATATTTTAGAAGATTTTTACTCTCATATTCAATATTTTTCTGAAAACTAATATTATAATTGGGATTTCTAACTTTTTCGACGTTATCAGGCATTACCATAGCATGGACGTATTTAGTCATTACGATCTCCTCGATCGAAGGGGTAGGAAGGTGGCGCAAGGTCATAAAGCAAGTTTTTGCTTAGAGGATAACGAATGCCAAAGGTATTCCACCCACAAATATAGATGCCAAAATTTCGGAGATCAAGGCATATCAGCTGGCTGTTCTGACGTATACGAACATAACATAGACTGCCAGTGGGTTGATATAACTGATGTAGAGCCCGGTTATTATCAATTTAAAGTAAGTTTCGTGTTTCAATATCATTATAGTTACCAACGGGTTAAAAAATTATGTTGATTAAGATTGTTATAGCTATTAAACATTTTCTCTTCCACCCTCGAATTAAATTACTAAAAATATCAATAGTATTAGTATATCTATAGTGAGTTTGCGAACAATGTCTCTCTTTTATTTTACATTTTGCTCGCTCTTTATGAATCTTTATAAATGTAAGCTAATAGTGTTTATATATTGTCCTGTTAAGCGAATAAACGGTTTATGATTTAAGACAATCTATATATCCAAGAAGTGCTGGACGACAACTTTTATAAATTTGTGCTAGGGTTTTTATAACAGTCAGTGTTGATCAAATCTCAGAATCTTTATATTTAGGAGTAGGTTCTCATTTGAATAAGAATGGCACAACTATTAAGCATTTACCGCCCTAGATATGCCATGAGCATCCTTTACGCGCGATATAACTTGCTAATTATCTTCATTTATTCAGGTCACGATAAACCCTGAATTAAAAGTGGCCGAACAATCTTACTCCAACAACGCCATAAGGTGTGATCTCCTTTATACCGGTCTTTACGTCAACGTCGATAATTGCACTCTAGGGGCACCCTAACAAAATGGATGCCTTACCTATTTTTTTAGACGCCATCCATAATACAACCGCGATTCAATTGCAAAACTAAGCCATTTACACGTTCACGTTCATAGCAATAATATCAACGACATGCAATGAAATCTCATCGACCTTTACCTTCGAATTATAAACTAACTTATGTATATACGATATACCGTAATCATATATAAATACATATCCTTCTTACGACTTGCCATTGGCAAAAGTCACGAGTTAATCTAGTCATGCAACCATTTTATAAGTTATTTATTAATAATATTGAGTCAGTAATCGCCGTTATTAATCGTTATTAATGTACATATAATAAGGATCGTTAGATGCCTTTACATTGACAATTACAGGGCTAACGAGCCAACGATGTATAACATCGCGTTCTTAAACGAATAATCTATGCGTAACGTTATCATTTATCGCCTACGTATTAATTAACATACAACAATACATATATGATATAGCTCGTTAAAGTTTGTATATAAAAATTATTTATTTTATATAAGTACACTTAAAACATTCAGTTTTGCCACGATTTAGCACGTTGTTATATGCGATCACGGAAAAATAAAATTAAATGATTAGCAATTTTTTTCCTATACCTGTTTGTCACACTTGGTGATCAGCTCCTTTAAGTAGTTTTTTTACGTATATCTGCACTTACCCAACTTCGCTTTAGCAACCTTTTAATCAAATATCTGTTTTATATTTTTATGTCAGCTTAGGTCCTTCTCTCTTTCGCTTACCTTCAATTGGCACCTTCTTTATACGATTTGGCAGGCGAATATCCTCCTCCCGTCTTCCCAGATAGCCAAACATCCAATCTTCTTACAATTAACTTTCTCTAAAGCCGAACTACATTATCAATCTCTTGTATTCCGTTTGTGGTCCTTCTTGCTAATTATCCTGATCCATTCCAACATTCGAATCTCCAATGTAGTCAAGCTTTGATCTTCTTTTGCCTTAATCCCATGTCTCCGCTCCATACATTATTGTGGGCACAATCACAGTGCCATATAATCGTCTTTTTACTGCTCAAACACCAGTCATAGATTTGCAGTTGAGTTTCTTTGTATTTATTTCCCCACCCTAAGCATATGTATTCATCTTTATCCCGATTGACTCTAAGGCCATTGCTTTCAATCCGATCCATCCACACTTTCACCTGCTGCTAATTCCACATTTGAACCTGCGCACAGCACTATGTCATCCACAAAAAGCATTTTCCAAGGTGATACGCGTTTTAGGTCCTTAGATATCCATTCGATTATTGTCATAAAGAACAATAGACTTAGTGTCTATCCTTGATGCACATCGACATTTAATCTTAATCGCTTTAATGTACCACTGGATCTCGGTACTTTGCTTTTTGTGTTACTATACATATCCTTTATTAACATTATATAAGCGTCGGATACACCATTGGAACTCAGGTTATCCCATAGCAACTGCCTTTAAATTTTATCTATTTCTCAAGATCAATGAAACACATATGAAAATCCTTCTGTTTTTCCTTATATAATTCCATAAGTCGCCTGAGACCAGTATTGCATCTGAAGTTGACTTTCCAGGCATGAACCCAAAATGTCGTTCTTTTTTCGAAGTTTAGCTTCTGTGACCTTGTCCCACACCTTCGTTTCGTGATTCGTTAACTTTAACCCCCTATTCGTATGCACTCTTACATCTCCCTTCATTTTATATATTGGTATAACATGGATTTTCCTTTACTTAACAGGCAACATACCATTTAAGGGCCTTAGCGTTTCAAAACCTTCCAAGTATATTATTAGGATCGCCGCTCTACCCAGCGTCAACCTTTTAAGCACTTGTTTAACCTCTTTTTATGTCACTTATAACTCTGGGTCATGTTTTTAATGAAGTGGCAAGGGTAGAATCATAATAAGAGACTCGTTTATTCAATACAAACGATTTTATATCAATAACTGCGAATATTTATATACAGACGATAAATTCATGTATTCAAAATAGGTAATTTGCATAAGGTGTATTTTCAAGTGTTACAAATAACGACGTGTATATTCAAATGACTAAATAACTGTCACTACAATGTTAATTACTTTCGCAATGGTCCGAAACCCATATTCATTGTTTAATAAATCTTTATAGTATTCTTCCCAACGGTCTATGATCGGATGGTCTATAGTTAAGGTGTGGCTTCATTGCTCTTTACAGACTTAGATTTACCACATTCTTTAGGTTGCTTGCCCTGGTGCTTGCGATTTTGTAGATTATTCTATCCCCTTCTTGAGTAGTCAATTTGGCATTCGAATTCTCGTAAACATCTGCTCTAGCCTTAGTCACACAATGTTTTGCTTCATATTTAGCTCACTTATTCCACTCTTCTTTGTTCCCTGTTGCCTGACCATATTTTGCAAAACTTTATTCTCAACTTGACTAAGCGTTCCACTTCTCCGTGGCACAAAGTTCGTGCCACATCCAACTCTCTTTCCTTTTAGAACACATTTCGCTACTGATCATATCGTGTATTTCTACATATAGCTAAGATTCTGATGCTCGTATATCTACAACCGTTTAATACTTGATCGTTGTAAACATCTTTCAAATTTAGTAGCCGGAACCATTTGATTTTCCCATTAGTCTATTCGGCCTTTGTGTCGCCTTGGATATGACATAGGCCATCACAGCAAATCTATATTAGGCTGCTATAGCCTCACCTAGTATAACCTTAAGATCCCGTACATTTTTTAATCCCTTTGAAATTGAGCGGAAGTCGATCTACCAAGACCGATTACCACTTTGTGATGGCCCAATCAAATGCCGCTAATTCCAATATTTTTACTCCTTCGTAGTTTTTCGAGCCGTGTCCATTTCCACCATGGGCCACCTGCTTTCGGAGCATAACCGCACGCTACATTAATCATTTTACCTTCTATGCAAAGTTTCAACATCATAAGTCGGCCACTTTTTTTGTATTTCAATGATTTTATTTCGCAGATGCGAAACTAATATGATCGCCTCGCCACGTCATTTTATGCGTTTCTAAGTCTTTGAAGTAAACGTTTCAAAAACGACCTTAAATTATAACAATGGCTGGCATCGCTTTTCGAAATTTAGTCAACGGAGCGCGACACAAGGCCGGCAATTCATTCTCCTTGTCGTAAGGTTTGTGGCGAAGGTGTACCCCAAATAGCCAAAGCTCTGGGTAAGATCGGGTCCTCTCTAACTGGGGACAATTGAAAAGTGATATCCTGTACGGATTTATAGGATGAGATAAGGGGGAATAGAGATATTATTGCGAGTGAGCGAAGCTCTAAACCACCCGATTTGGTAGGGAGAGGCTTGTAGCCATTATGAGTATTAAATTTGATATCTAAAATAGATGTAAGATTGCTTGAATATTTTGAATAGTTCCGAATGCAAAAGCACTTGAAGAGCATAAAATAATTTTTCATTATGTAAAAAGTGTGGTGTCAAGGTAGACACAACAAAATGTCTAATTTTGAGTTTAAAATTGCAGATTTTTCTCCAAGTATTTTGCGAGTCCAACAATTTGAGGTGCCACATAGCGTCTTTCTTGATTGCTAAAAAGGTGCAAGGTTAGGATATAAATAGTCAGGAGGCTGAAAGATTCGCATTTTGTCTCATTGAGCTTTATTCCAAATTCTATTGGAACTTAGGTTTGTAGAAAGTGTCGGTATAATTTTATCACATATTATTTTCAAAATGATCTTCAGAAATATTCCCCCAATAGCGATAGGTATTAGGAGTTATCTGTTATTAGCTATTAATTTGACGCCAAACAAAATTGGTATTGTTTCAATATATCTAAATTGGTCATTTTTGCATTATTTTTTTGTAAATATTTACGATGATGTCAAATGAGACGGTAAATATTCAATATCTATAAATATGGTTACATCTTAATAATTAATTTTTGAAAGGAAATCATCATGGTTCGCCATTCTGACAAATCCTCTATTTTTATAATGGTCTTTATCCTGCGCCACGCATCCTATTATATAAAAAACTAGCTGTGCCCGGCCAAGCGTTGCTTTCGCTCAGTCCTTAAGTGGTTAATTAAGTATAAGCTATTAATAAGACTTATCTAAAATGGGGTCATATACGAAATAATTTATAATGTGAAAGGTCCGAATGATTTTATGAACCCACTATTTTTAGTATATATTTATATAATAAGACAAACCAAATGCAAATTCTGTTTTAGTCATCAAATCCGACTAAAATTAAATGTTTTTGAAAAAATTGCTTATTAATGCTGTTACTTATTATACAATAATACCATTATTTTATTTTTCTAGTTAGCTGATTTATTTGAAATACAATTTTCTTTAATATAATAAAATAATTAATTGAAGGATGGATAATTATTAAAAATATGCTTCTATGATCGACCACGTGATAATAATGACAAAAACTGCATAATTTAAATTTTATTTATTTAATTTAAATAGTCTGTTAAACCCCAATAATTTTAACCGTATACTGTAACATTTTTATTATACTTTTAAATATCTAATTCGAGAAAACTTCAGCTTTGTATGTATGACGTCATTATTGTATATGCTGCTATAAATGAAACTGGACGGGAAATGTCAGATATTTTTAAAACAAAAAGGTATTTTAGGAGTCTGAAAAAGCTATTTTACCCCTGGCCTATCTGGGCATCTACGGCTAAATTTTCGCTCGAATCGGATCTGAAGTTTCAGAATTTAGCCCTTTTTTAAAACCAAAAGGCCGAGAAATGTCCGATATTTTTAAAACTAAAAGGAATTTTAGCAATCTGAAAAAGCTATTTTACACCAAGCCGCCCTGAGAACCTAAGGGTAAAGTTTCGCGCGAATCGGGCCGGTAGTTTCAGAATTTATTCTCATTTAAATTCTCATTTAATAAAAATTAATGATAGATAAATAATGACATTTATATATAAATAGCATTTACTCAGAATAATCAACGTTTGACTATTTTATATTACATTTAAATTATATATACTTTCATCTTTCTCATTTAAAATATCTCATTTAATGATAATGAGAAATATTTATCTTCTTCACCTATATATATTCTCAAATAATCTATAATTTTATTTATTTCAGGTTAATTCATAAATTTTATGTTGTCACCGTTAAGAAAAGATGACGTTTAAGAAATTTAATTCATAAATTTTATGTTGTCTTGTCACCGTTAAAAAAAGATGACGTTTAAGAAATTTAATTCATAAATTTTATATTGTCACCGTTAAGAAAAGATGACGTTTAAAAAATTTAATTCATAAATTTTATGTTGTCACCGTTAAGAAAAGATTACGTTTTACAAACTACTATAAGTGATATACTTTTACTACAGAACTGTCTGTATATTCAAATTTTCAACGAACGGGAGGAGGTGCGTTTGATTGACATTTTATTGAACGTCAAAACGCATAAAACCCAATATTTCGAAAACTAAAAGGAATTTTAGGATTCTGAAAAAGCTATTTTACCCCTGGCCGCCCTGGAAACCTAGGGGTAAATTTTCGCGCGATTCGGACCGGTAGTTTCAGAATTTAGCCCTTACATACATATATACATACACTTTACTTTATATATATAGATATCTTACACCTCAATTATAGGTCAGCATTTAGTAATTCATGCCGGCTTATGCCGGCTTCAATTTATAATGAAATAGCCAGCTCGAATTCTTCTAAGTTAAAGTCGCCCAACCTTTTACACCCAACCCAATCTATTATATTTACCCGACAGGGCCGCATGAATGGGATCCTTTCCTTATTTCAAAATTTAAAAATAAGCGTCACGTTTATGACATTTCCCATAAACGGCGTTAAGGGCTTGCCTTAATATCGGATTCAGATTCAAATTGCGCGAATTGATCTTTATCTAAATATCCGATTCAATTTCATGGGTCAAACTAGGTTGTAATTATTAATAATTTGTTTTTTGATAGTTAAAAACGTTTTTATTGTTTATTTCAACTCTTGAGATCAAATCCAAACTTTGCTGATATCTAAAAATTTAGAAACATACCAACATTTAAGCTTAGGAAAAATTTTGCATATTACAAAATCGCCGTTATGTTATGCGTCTGAAATGTAAATCTGCTGTGAATTCGAAGTTAAGACACGGCTAGGTTATAACCCGTACGACGATTTTTGCTGCGCAGCAAAATCCGATATTAAGACAAGCCCTAAGGTATCTATTTTAAAATGCTCATTTCATATTTAAATTGGAGAGATAAATTTAATTTTTGATATAGTAAAATTTGGTTGGAAATGCATTTGGGATAATTCACTTAATCAGTAAAAGGCCTCAATACAATTAAATTTATGTGCAGCTAGAGATCTGCAAAGGCAGGCCGGACCCGTTGATGGGCCTAACAGCCCAGCCCGTGGGCGGGTATGGACGGGGCTAAAGTGCGTAAAAACTAAGGAACGGGACCATAAGTTTTCAAAACGGGACGGGCCTGAAATTCTTATAAACGGGCTCGGACTGGCCTAGAAGTTTTCAAAACGGGACGAGCCTAAAATTATAAAAACGGGCTCGCCCGGTTCTATAATTTTATAAGCGGTCTTAGAATCCTGCTAATTATTTATAAACTTCTCACAGCTTAAGAAATAATTTATTTGTTTTTTTGTCTAAAAGTTTTGTTAAAATTAATTTTGTAATATCAATCTTATATCCTGTCGCATACATTTATTCTGACCGCTAAATTAAAAATTCTATTTTATTTCTTAAAAATTTATTTTTCTTTACATGGTAAAGGATAGTTGCTTTTTGATATTCCAATATAAGTAGGTGTAATTCCTTTAGTTACAATGCCTTAAAATTTGTATTATAAATTTATTCCTAAAATTTTTCTTTGTTCAATTATTTCAAATTTTAGTAAATTAATTTTTAAGTATTAACCCTTGAGAGCATGCCTGAAAATCCCGAACGCGAGAGCATTCGTGGGGTATATTTGACCCCATTTTTTAACTTCTTATAACTTTTAATTTTAAACATGTATATATAAAGGTCTTAAGATTGATGGTATAAATTTTGATATGAATCTAATTAACATTACAAAACTTATTAACGAGTTTCTGGACCCCCATTTTTATTTTGGTTATTTTAGAGCTTCCCCTCATTTTACCTCTTGACATCACATACCTTAAAATAAATGTGAAAAAACTATTGATTTTATAGGGAGGGGGAGAGGGCAATTTTTTTAATACAAAATTTAGAGATAAGTATGGCAGACTTATGCTATGGCATATATATTTTGGGAGTTTCTCACAAAATTACATAAATCCTGATCGCCTTGATTACCTTTGCCGATTAAGAATTCGAACATTGGTTCCAGATATAACAAAATTGATTTTTCATTCATTAACACTTTTAAACGTTAAGCATAGGTATATAGGTATATTTATGGGCCTAGCCAGCATTGGAATTAGAGGGGGGCAATAATGATTTAGGGAGGGGCAAATTGATTATTTTTTAAAATTTTAGCCATAATCTTAATAAATTTGTATGTTTATAAGGGGCAGCCGCTCCTCCATGCCGCCTTCCCCCCCCCCCCCCCTCTTGGCTAGGCCCATGTGTAAATTTTAATGTTATTTTGTGATAAGGGTCAGGTATTGGCCTCCGCTCAATCACGGCAAATTAAATTCTAAGTGATAAATTTAATTTATTTTTATCTTTAGAAAAAATTTTAATAGCGAAAATTAAATGGCTGTTGCATTAGGACCTGGCATATTCCAACAAAAAATGTTTTTTGTTAGCTTCGATCATGTAAAAAATGCCTGTTACTACCGCGCATCTAAAAATGTAACAGGTATCATAAGTATATATCAAAAAATTTACATGTGCTAAATTGTTCCATTGGTCAGTACCAATAGACGGTCCATTAATACATAAGAGTCAAAAAAAACGAAATAAAAATTTCGATTCACAATTTGGCCAACGGTCATTTTTTTCCATTGGTCAGTACCATGAGAAGATCTATAAATACATAAGAGTCAAAAAAACGAAAAAATTTCGATTCACACTTTGGCCAATGGTCATTTTTTTTTATTGGTCAGCAGCCAGCGGACGGCCAAAAAGCCATATAATCAAAGGTATAAACCAAAACAATATATTAATTTAAAAAAAAAAAAAAATTTTTGGCCTCTCCGGGATTTGAACCACACCAGTAAAGGCATAGGCTTTTGTAGGGGCACAGGGACCCAAATCAGTAGAGGCATAGGCCCTTCTAGTGGAGGGCATAGGGTAATTATCAATGTTATATACCAATTCAAAAACGAAAAAAAAAATTTCGATTCTCAATTTGGCCAATGGTCATTTTTTTAATTGGTCAGTAGCCAGGACACGGTTAAAAAGTCATATTATCAATGGTATTAACAAGAACAATATATTAATTTAATTAAAAAATATTAACAAAAACATTATATTAATTTGAAAAAAAAACGAAAAAAAAGTTCAAATCACAATTTGGCCAATTGTGATTTTTTTCATTGGTCATTAGCCAGCAGACGGCCAAAAAGCCATATTATCAAGGGTATTAACAAGAACAATATATTAATTTAATTAAAAAAAATAAAAATTTTGCCCTCTCCGGGATTCGAACCCACATCAGTAGAGGCATAGGCTTTTGTAGGGGCACAGGGACCCATATCAGTAGAAGCATAGGCCCTTGTAGGGGAGGGCATAGGGTAATTATCACTGTTAACCTAATATAACTATTTAAAAAGGAAAAAAAATTTCGATTGATACTTTGGCCAATGGTCATTTTTTTCATTGGTCAGTAGCCAGCGGACGGCCAAAAAATCATATTATCAATGTTATTAATAAGAACAATATTAATTTAATTTAAAAAAAAATTTGTCCTCTCCGGGGATTGAACTCAAACCTGCAAGTCATAAAGTTGAAAGCTGGTGTAAATAACTTGGTGCATGGACGGACAACAAAAAGCGAGCCCATAAATTGCATATCAATTAACACAAGTTATAAAAGAAATCATCAAAAAAAATACATACATTTTTTCCAATAGAAAAAGACTTACGTGAGAGCATTCGTGGGGTACACAGGACCCCTGTGGCCAAAAAGATGCTATATTTTAAAAAGTAATGGGCCAAAAGTTATAAATTTTCCTCAAACTTAGTTCTTGGTAAATTATTAGGCTACTAAACAGGCCAGGTGAATTTGCTTTTAAACGCATTTTATATTCAAATTTATAACTATCGTGGGGTCCGTGGTTCCCCACTAATGCTCTCGAGGGTTAAATAGCTTTTAGCAACCTCATAAAAGGCACCTTCTCTAGGAATCGGGGTCAAACGTTTTCAGGGTCAAACGTTATAAAACACCTAAAAATAACTAAAATAACTAAAACCTTAACCCTAACCCTACCCCTATTATAGAGAACCCTAATTATGTATGAAACCTTCAGATCTACCTAAATTAAAAGCTTATATCATAATTTTTATAAAATTTTTAAGTTATTTTTAGTTATTTTTAGGTGTTTTATAACGTTTGACTTGAGAACGTTTGACTTGGTACCCTTCTCTAGAATTAACTTTAATTATTTGGCTTAGCTACATGGCTTTACTAATACGTTTAACACTTAGGATTTTTGATAAAATCGATTCCATGAATATTTGAATAAATTGTAATGATAAATGTTGTTTTATTAAATCGCATAAAATTTAACTGAGTAACCTTAAATTTAATAGAGATCTGCACGGGCGGGTACGGACGGGCTGACCTTCTCAAAATGGCCCGCTGCAGACTATGTGCAACGCCTTTGCAAGTCAATCAATATTTTAAATGACGACTATAGTAAAAAATTACTTATAAAATATGTGTCTTTAATCCCTATTTTTCGATACAAAACTTTTACTTTTTACAATAGATTTTTCTAATACACAGTTATTAGAATTTTATAAGGGCCATATCATAAAAAAAGGAAAAGTTATTTATTTTAATTTTAAAACCCAAATTTAATTTAAGGTTAAATTATAGCTAAAAAATTGATAGGTAAACAAAATTATTTTATTAAATATTTTATTAAATTATATAGATAAATGGATTCAAAATTGTTGCAATAATTATGTGTCACAATTTAATATTAAGCAATATGCCCGTAAAAATAATGCCAGAGCAAGGCCCAAATTCCTTTTTGTTTTTTGGGCCCGACTAATTACCTTTAAATAGTGCTGTAAACATTGGTAAAAAAATCGAACGCGTTCGCGTTCAGTGACAAAAATCGAACGCGTTCACGTTCACGTTCGTTTAAACAAAAAAAGGAACCGTGAACGCGTTCAAACGTTCAAAATTTTATGATAAATTTTTTTAAAATTTAATTTAATATAAATAAATGTCTTATATTTTTTAATACAATAAATAGCCATGATAAAAAATGATAGTTTTATTTCTAAAATATTATTATAAATCAATATAATTTAATAGAGCGAATATAAAGATTATTTATACAATTTTTTTTATTGATTTTTAATAATAATTGTTTCTCAAAATTCTCGTCTGATAAACAGGAACGCTTGGCAGTTAATACAGCATTAGCTATACTAAACCCGCTCTACAGGGAGAGATGAGGGGATTGGAGTATTGTACTTAATAAACAAATTTTTTAAAGGAGGAAATTTATTAAAAACATTTAATGTTGTCCCTCGCTTCAATTAAATTGCGACAAAATATCATCCTCCAATCCCCCCTCTACTTTCTCGTCAAAAAATGATATTTCGGAATTGACGGCTCTTTCGTTATCATTTCTAGGGGTTTCAATCCCTTTTTTCAATAACACTAAAAGATTATTCTTTAAAGGTTCATTTTCTCAAAGTTTAATCCAAGGCCATTGAAGCTTGAACATTGGATGTTTAATGGCCGAAAGATGATATTGATCTTCATATATATGTTAAAATCTTAAAAAAAAAGAAAATATACGCAATTAATTTGATAGTAATAGGTTTATTACCTTTTATTAATCTCATTTAATACAGCGTCAATCAATGGTTGACCATATTTTAGGCTAGTAATTTTTTTAATTTCAAAATAACTATTGTTATTGTTGGGGTCAAATAGCCCAAATGCATATTTTCCTCACTTTCTAAAATAGTGAGAGCGGTAGCAACAGGTTCCATGATCTGCTTTAATATTTAAAATTTATTATAATATTTATCCTAAAAAATTTTATTAGGACTTACAGTACAGTATTCTTCCAAAAATATTTATCATTGGTTGTAAGCCTTTCTAATCCTCCCATGTCGCATACTTTGTCAAATAAATGAGGTTTATCTTTTATTAATGAGTCTATTAATTTTAAGGAATTATAATATGAATTCCATCTTGTAACAACAGGTCTTATAAGCAACCTTGATAAATTTTTCTTTACATCATCAGCAAATGATGTCGACTGATTTGGCTTGTTCCATAAATTTTTGCATTTATCAAATGCACTTATTAATATGTTTTTAAAAGAAGAAATTTCTAGTGCCTTTTCAGCATCGACACTTGCCACTAGATTAAGATTGTGGCATGCACAGGAATGATGTTTTGGGAGGTAAATAAAATTTTCCTGCCTACTTTGATATTCAAATATTTCATTTAATGGAAATGACACAATTTCATCTTCCTCATCTATACTTTCTCAACCTATCCTATACTTTGTTTAAAAATATAAAATGATGATTGAATTCGATCCTCCTTTATATGAAACGATTGAAAAATATTTTTCATATTTTGGCCATGGCAATTTCAATTCATCTGATTCTGATGATTTTGAATATTCATCTGAAGATGACGACGATATAATATTATGATTGTCCATATTAACCTATAAATTAAACTACAATTAATAATATCAAATTAATTAACTTTAAGCTTATCTTTTTTTGCACTTTATGTTTATAGTATGTTGTTAAAAGTATTTCGGAATTGGTAATAGGAAAGAGGAAATTCAGCTGATTAAAAAATATAAGATTTTTTTGTTAAAAATTCGGATTAACATTAATTTTTAAACTAATAAAAATAAAAAAGGGTTTTTAAAATTGAACGAACGTTAAATTTGAACGCGTTCATCAAAAAAAGGAACGCGTTCACGTTCAAAGTTCACCAAAAAATAAAAGAACGCCGTTCATGAACGCGTTCACAATATTTGAACGCGTTCGTTTACAGCACTACCTTTAAATATGAGTTTCTTTTGCCAAGTTATATAGGTTATTGCTCTATACCTGTTCTTTGCGAAACTGGCTTAATAATTCTCTGCAAATTATTGATGACCATTACTTACTTTTAAATTGTCTGACCCTAGCCCGTAGCAACTTGTCTAGGTTGTTGCTTTAAAAAGGATAGTTACAAAACTGGCTAAATAATTCATTGCAAATTAATGGTGATATTTTAAATTAAAACCTTTTAACAACTTGTCTAGCTTTCGCTTTTTAATGAAAAATTGCCAAACTGAGGGCTCCTGCACCCCCTGGGCTTCCTTCCCCTTTCTCCTACGCCCTACCCCTTCTTTATAGGAATTCTCCCCCCCCCCCCATTAATTGGGGCCGGAACTCACAACGATATTTTTACGATATATTAATAAATTTCTCGATACAAATTGAGATTTATCTTATTATTTATCCTTTTTAAGACTGTTGTTATAAGAGGTTGTAGCATTATCTGCAAATCTTGGAGACCGATTCGAATTTAATCAGACACTAACAGCCAGTGGCGTAGCTAGCATTTTTCCTTGGGAGCCTAACATAAATTTTACCCCGAGGGGAGGGGCTAATGGCGATTTAAATAAATGTTCAATGCCATTTGTCAAACCTAATAATCAGCTATCCATTTGCATAAGTTTTTTATCAAAGTTCACTTAAACTCATCCTTTTTTAAGTCCATATCAATATTAGATTCCCAAATCTTAAATTTTCCCTTATTCGTTTCTCTTGACTTTCACATAGATCTGCAATGTGCCTCTTTAGGTCAATCAGCCCGCCAGTTATAAATATGTAAACCCTGGGCAGGGTCCGTGCCCATCATATTAATAAATGATAGACCCAGCCCGCCATTTTTTCGCAAGGTCCTTGCCTGAGACCCTATAATCTTTTATTTTGCATCTTTTAATATTCGCTTGTAATTTTTTTTATTGCATAAACAATATATATATTTTAAAGATGTTAGTAATAACCATGTAAAAAATTATACTTATCTAAATATTAATTATCCTACTCTAAAGTTTATAAACTTTTAAAGAATAGGATTGGAGTGGCCGCGTCTATATATTGTCAGAACTTAACACTTATCAATTTAAAATGCGCGTTAAGATATTAATGAGTGGTTGATTAACGAGAAAAAATATAATTTAATTTTCATTTTTAATTTAATAAACATTAATTAATTATAAATTAATAAAAAAACATCATAAAAACACATATTTGTTTATACTTTATAAAACAGACAAAAAATCCATATGATTTTTAAAAAAGCTTGGTGGGCCCTACTTGTATCTATGCACGGCCAGAGCTCGCTAGATTTTATTAAGGCCCGTCCTTGGTCCGTTGTTTCCAGTAAAGCAAAAGCAATTATTCGCAATATGGTTAAACAACATCGAAATGATGTAAAAATGATTATACTAAGGCTACATGGCTTATAGTGAGTTTGTACAAACCAATTAAAGCTTAAAATGAAACGGGTACGTTTAAATTATAGCATTGGCAAAACTATATAGCGACAGCCTTTATAACATTTTGGTATTGCCCCAATCTCAATTCCATAATTATTTGATAGCTGTTGTTTAAAGCTTTTCAAAATAAATTAAGTTTTAATTGCCAGCCTTTTTTTATTGTTGGTTAATAAAATAAATAACGGATATTGTATAAAAATAAGTCACTTAGCTCAATTTAAATATTTACTTTTAAAAACGAATAAAATTAATTATTATTAATTAA
The DNA here is from genome assembly GCA_964036665.1 of Gordius sp. MW1. NCBI lineage: Eukaryota > Metazoa > Nematomorpha > Gordioida > Gordea > Gordiidae > Gordius > Gordius sp. MW1. Next base: position 4,433,413 of record OZ038533.1, read on the forward strand.
ATTATGATATATTAAATAATTGCCTGGTAGGCCAAAGGGGCAAAAAAATTTTCCTAGGGGGGGGGAGGTGGCAGAAGGGGCCAAAATTTTGATCTTGGGGGGGGGCCTTGGCCTCCTTGACCCCCTGCTAGCTACGCCACTGCAAAAAACGTGTTGAAGTAACAACAAATTTAAGTTCACACATTAGTATATTTAGATTTCTAAATTTTTGATTTTATAATGGAAACGGGTGGAAAGATTTTGTTGATATTTTATAATATAATCGGTTATACTGTCAATTTCCGTCTCCTCAAGTATTTTGTGTTATTGACGCCAATGATAAAACTTTAAATTAAATCCAAAATTACACCCTTATTCCATTCTAACACAAGGTATAGGACATATGTATATCTACTAAGCGTATTTTGGATGAGACAGATGAGACGCAGGATAGACGATTTTTAGTTTCCAGCTGTTTTTATCATCGTTTTTGGTTCTTAGGGGATGTTAATGTTATCTTAAGCTAAATTTCAAATATTATTTTGTAATGTAAATCTTTTTAAAAATTATTTATGGAAACATTGGATGAATCGATGCCAATAAATATTGGCAAATATGAAATTGATTGGGACGCAATTGATGAAAACACGGATCCTTTTAAAATTGCACCTTCAAATAAATCACAAATGAGATCCCCAGGAAAAACCATCGGTGCTACATCTTTAGAAACCTCACAATTTGGTACTCCTAATGGCACTTCAGACTATAAAGAGGATTCTAAAAATAATACAAAAGTCTCTCAATTATCCCTAGATCACTATCAAGTAATTAAAATTAGTTAGTACTAATACCATTTATAGGCAAATTTAAATGATGAATATATTGCAAATTCCTTAAATAATTCCCTGCATTCAATACCAGATGCAACTAACTCCTTTACAAATTCAGCAGGATCATGGGAAGAAACAAACGAAGAAAGGAAAAAGTGTTTCACTAATGATTTGAATTCTATCAAAGATGACAAGGAATTGAGTAATAGCTTATTTTACAATTCTCAGGATAGCATGGATGATAAAAAAATACTCAATGAAGTTTGCCCACAGAATGATAGTATGATAATGGATCATTCATTTCTCAAATCATCACACATTTCAGATGAACAAGAGTTCTATCATTGTCAGTCCTTTATGGAAAATGATGAAGCCCCATTTGATGTGGACAAAAAAATAAATTTAGACAATGAAAATCCTAATTTAGACAATGAAAATCCTCTTTTAGATATAACAGTAATTCCTACCAATTTTTCTTCTGATGTTAAAAATAACATGATGCAAAATGCGAATTGTAACAAATCTTTTATGAATGATATTATGGATACTTCTGTTTCTTTAAAAGTTCAAAAAGATCAAACTAGTTCAATAAATCAATTGCCTTTTGATGTTCAGTATCAAAATGAAGGTAATTTTTATATAACCTTTTTGCTCTATACATACTCAATCAAAGATTATTTTTTCAAATAAATATTCATAATAAATTCTACCTTGCACCTGAATATTTTTATAATTTCTTTATTTTATCTTTAAACCATTGGATGAGTCATAAAAAATTAGAATTTTAGAAGCATTACACCTAATTGCTGTTGTAATGAATGTTTTTTAAATTTATAGCATATCTTAACATATGTTGCACACATGGCTCATATAGTTTTAAATTCTTCATCCTGAATACCATTTAAAAATCAATAAACTTGCATTTTGATCTTTCAATTATTTATCTGTAAAACTATCTAAATTTTATGCAAAAAAATAATGCAATTTAGCAAAGATGTGAATATCTATAATTAATAACATAACATCAAGGCCACGGTGCTACCTTTGATGTCCTTTGTGGCACACTTGTGTATGAAAGCATAGCACACCTTTCACCTATACTTTATTGTTCCCATTTCAAATTGTTATTATCATTTTACACAATATTTATTTTGATAAATATATGCAGAATTCTGTGATTCAGGTTCATTCGATTTTCTCCAACAAATTTCAAATGGTGGAGACGTAAGTTTTGGCTCATGATATAGCTTTATCAATTTTAATATTTTCACTCACTATTGAATTTTGGTTTAACCTCAAAAAAAATTATTATTATTAATGGTCAATGAAAACCTTTGATAGATTCAAAAATAAAATTGTACACTTGAGCTATAATATATATCCACAATATAGGCTGTTTAAGTCTCATTGACAGCCATGTAAAATTGATAAATAACCAAAAAATTTTATCCTGGCCATTTTGATGCTAATTTAAAAGCACCAACTTAATTGTTTTTAAGCATTTTTATCATATATTTAACATTGTAGTGTTTTTAAAAACGGCTGAGTTTAGTTGGTTGACTAAAGATAAACACATCGGTTTGACAAAAAACTTTGGCTTGTTTTTGCATATCTAAGAAAAACATGTTTAGTCGACTAAAACCAAAGGTTGACCAAACAGCACCCAGCCGTTTTTACAACATTATTTATAACACTTAGAGCAATGGTAACGATTTAGGGAAGGCCAAAATGATAATTTTGTAAATTTGTGTTCATAATTTCGTTAGTTACATCAAAATTTAGGCTTTTGATGAAGCGGGGGTGGCTGCCCCCGCCCCGTTTGCCTATAATTTTAAACTTGTGATGCCTAATAACCTAATTAAACATTTATTAGGCTAAAAATATTTTTCCTTTTTTTACTCCTACAGGTCAACACGGAATTGAGAGACTCCATATACATAAAATTTGATCCGTGCTACGAGAAGGGATCTAGCCCAGCCCTCGCCCTGCACAAAATTGGGGAATTTATCCAAAGGCGTGCCAGCAAAAGTCCTCGCAACTTTCCACCTCCAAATCAAGTGTAAATAAATTAAAAAAACTTTCGAATCAACTTTAAATGAATAAAATATGAGTTGCTTTAAACTTATGAGTCATTAAGGTAGCCTTTATACACTGCTTTTAATTGTCCACCCCCTCCCCCCCCTTTATTACTTTGATAAAAGTTAGTTTATTGATATATAATATATCTAAGTATGATACTATTAGTTTAAAATACTACATTAATTAATACTAATCATATAGAAGGATCTTAATACAGTCGAAACTTTTTAATCGCAAATCGGATTATCGCGAAAATCTTTTAATCGCGAAGTTAACCGCCATTTTGTTTTTTTTAAACGATAATATTAACAAAAACATCGTTCATTGACAAATTGCTTAATAGTACAATATCGGATATTCGCAAACATTTTCTAGTCCTTAAATCAACCAGATGATTATATAAATTATCGTTTTATTGCGAAGCGTAAGAAATGAATATTTAATAACACGTACATATACTTTCATTTCCATCGTTTAAACGCGAAATATCGGTTAATCGCAAATTTTTTTAGGCCCATGGCTTTGCAATTAAACGGTTTTGACTGTGTATTGGTTTCTAGTTTAAAATTGCAGTGGATGACATCCAAATTAGAGTCATTATTTTTTGATTCCCGATGGTCACATTAAATCGGGCCTCTCTTCATAATACTCAAACCGGAATCGTTTTAAAACCTTATATTTCAATCCATTACATTAAGTAATTTGTCTTCATCTTTCTCTTTTAAAAGAGGCCAGCAATCCAAAGATTTGAAATTATATTTTGCGTTTTGACCACAAAATTTTTAGCGCTAGTTTATTGGTGATCTAGGAATTGAGATTGTGGCGGATATTTTTGCTCCTTAAGAACCATGTTTTGTAGGTTGAGCAAGCTAATCCTGCCGACGAAATAAGGGTTGAGGCCATACTAATTAGAAATCGTGTACATATTTAATATTGATAAAAGCTCTACTCAACCTAGACGACACCCATGGGCGTTGCCGCATTTGAATTAGAGGGGGGCAATAATGATTTAGGGAGGGGCAAAATGAACATTTTTTGAAGTTTTAGCCATAATTTTAATAAATTTCAACAAATTTTGGATTTTTCATTCCATTATTAAAATGCATTCGGGTTAAAACCCTAAAAAATTTATTGATTCAGTTTATTTCAACTATTGACATGCACTTTTAAAAGATGTAAAATATATCGCATCGTCAACACGGCTGTCAGGCCTGAATAGTCGAGTCGAGTATCACCCCTCATCCAAATATCTAAAGAAACTATTAGAAATTTGTTTTCATTTTAACTACTGACATTAGACAACAAAAATCGCGATAATAATTTTTGTGTATTCCCCGTCTCGTGCCCGCTATGATGATTCACTTCAAAGTTGCAATCGAATGAATATAAAACCATTATTCACCTTATTTTTAAACCCTTTCATACGATTGAAAGGTCCAAATATTTTTGCGATGAATTTTAGACAAAGTCAAAAAATCAAATATTTACTGTTTTAACTTGTGGATTTTGCTTTTGAAAACTTTTAGAAAATATCGGACTCCGTCGCCCTCTGATTTCAAGAAAGTGAAAAGCGAAGCTTGTCAATTCGAAACTATGACCAAAATTCGCCCCAAAAATTTGGCGCCAAAAGGGGATTATGCCGCTGACCTAGTGGATGCTAACGATAGTGACCATGATGATGAAGACGTCATATCCAATGAGGACATAGCTCAAACGGTGGTCAAGGTGCCCATTCGTAATTTAGCGGCAACCACCATTAGGCCTGCAAATCCCACCAATCACGACTCGGCTCTCGACGATCTTGGCGCCAAAAGGGTGGGGAGATACGTGACTCGTAGTTTGGACGAAAGCGTGTTACTCCTCAAGGGTAAGAAAAATAAATTTTTAAAATCAAATTTTGGATGAGATTAAAAAAACTCGGGCCTTCGGCCCTCGTGGGAAGGGGGAGAAGGGAAGGGAAGAGGGGAAGGGAAGGGGGGACGACTCATCTGTACTTCGTATAAATGTATCATATTTGCTATGCAATTTATGGGCGAGAAAGGTGGGAAGGGGCGAGAATGCCTATAGGGGGGTATTAAATGCCTAATGATTAATTAATTATTTATACAAACTTTCCATTATAGGCAAAATGTAATAAAGGCAAAATGTAATATAGGCAAGGGTTAGATTTAGTGTTTGCATCTAGTTGCGTATTACATTAGTTTTTATGGTCTTTAGTGATTATGGGTCTAACAAACATTATATTATAAAACAACACAATGTTAAGAATTTGCAGAATTGTTGGGAGAAATTTTTTGTTGAATTTGAACAATTTTTAATTAAAAAAATCAAAAATTTGGCCAATGGTCACTTTTTCTCTATTGGTCAGTACCAACAGATACTCTATAAGTCAATGATAGCCAAAAAAACGGAAAAAAAAATTTTGATGCTCACTTTGGCCAATGGTCATTTTTTTCCATTGGTCAGCAGCCAGCACACGGTAAAAGTGGATATAAATTCATAAGAGTAAAAAAAACGAAAAAAAAATTTTCGAATCACATTTTGGCCAATGGTCATTTTTTTCCATTGGTCAGCAGCCAGGACACGGTAAAAGTGGATATAAATTCATAATAGTCAAAAAAAACGAAAGAAAAGTTTTCGAATCACATTTTGGCCAATGGTCATTTTATTCCATTGGTCAGCAGCCAGCGGACGGCCAAAAAGTCATAATAGCAATGGTAGGAACAGGAACAATCATAATAGTCAAAAAAAACGAAAAAAATAATTTCGATTCACATTTTGGCCAATGGTCATTTTTTCAATAGGTCAGGAGCCAGCGGACGGCCAAAAAGTCATAATAGCAATGGTAGTAACAGGAACAATCATAATAGTCAAAAAAAACACGAAAAAATAAACTCGGATTCACATTTTGGCCAATGGTCATTTTTTTCATTGGTCAGCAGCCAGCGGACGGCCAAAAAGTCTTATTATCAATGATAGTAACAAGAACAATCATAAGAGTCAAAAAAACTCCGGGATTCTAACCCAAGTTAAATTGCATAGCAATTAAAAGTAAACAACTTTTATTTATGTTTATTATATAATAATTTAACGTAGCAATTAAAACCTGACCCCGCCCGAAAGCGAGGGAGATAGAGATGAGGGGTGGGCCACCTCTTATGCATTAATTTAAAAAATAACACAGCGAGGGATAGAGATGAGGGGTGGGGCACCTCTTTCTCATGCATTAATTGAAAAAATCGATAACCTAATATACCATATACCCAATGCAAATAGATAGGGAGGGTAACGGACGGACGGACAGACAACGGACAACAAAAAACGAGCCCATAAATTGCATAGCAATTAATATTACTATTTATACCCTCATGTATTCCCGATAGGAGATCCTTAAAAAATATTCTTTACGTGGGTCCAAATTTATCTGAAATCGTAACGATAATTACACGGTTCAACAAGATAAATCAACTAGCCAAACGTCAATAAGTTGTAAATTAATAAATAAAATATTGTTAATAAATTTGATTTATAAATAAAGGGAAGGGGAACCCATTGAATCCTTAATAATTATTAATTGGAACATTATAAAAACAAACCTTTATTTATACCTTATAAAACACAAATAAAAATATGATTGATTTTAAAACGGGCTTTTAGCGGGCCGTATATCTAGGCCCTGCACGAGCCCGTTAGGTTATGACCCGACCCGTCCAGGCCTGGCCCATTGTTTTAATTTAAAGCAGAAGCGCCTCATTAGATAAACGACAAAACGCATTTAATTTATAGTGTTAAAGGGAAGAGAGGGCGACTTTGAGTCTGGGACAATTTGTCAATGTAAAAAGATGGCTAGATAAGTTACTTTTGAATATTTATCAAAAATGATCAGAGAAAAAATTTTTTTTAATGGATTTCTTTCCCCTTTATTTACAAATCAAATTTGTTAAACTAAATTTTACCGATTAAATTGGAAATTATTGACGTTTGAAGAACGCCAATACCGCTCTTTGACAACAAATATTTCAAAAACTAGACGTATAGGGAAAAACCTATATATTTGTGTTCACCGTAAAAACTCTACCAGAATCTGCGAACAGCTTGCCGGTTGATTCTTTAAGTCCATTATTTGTTGACATGGGCGCGGTCAGCATCGGGGTTGAGGGGGGGGGTGGAATAATAATTAAGGAAGGGGTAAAATGGTCATTTTTTGAAAATTTAGCCATAATCTAAATATATTTCAACAGGTTTTTGGATTTAAAGGGGGCAGCCGCTACTCTTTGTCCCCCTCCCCTTGGCTACGCCTATGTTTGTTGAGCAGTGTTATCATCAATAAATAATCACATAATAAGTTCATTTGTTATGCCCAATCTATATGAAATAAAAAATAATTTTTTACCTGCTTCCCCCTCAATTACTTTCGTACCCTGAGAGCCCCCATAATTCCTTACGTGACATCATAGACGTAGCCAGGGGGTCCCCTCTAAATCCAAAAATTCTTCAAAATTTAATATAATTATGGCTATAATTACTTAAAATTATCTTTTTGCCCCTCCCTAAATCATTATTACCCCCCCCCCTTAAATCCAATCCTGGCTACACCCATTCCAGGTTGGTGTGAAGGAATGCGAGATGGCAAGCAATCCTTTCTTTCCAGGAGTGTTGTGTAGGTCAACTAGAGATCTGCAACGGGCCGTTTTTAGAAGATCGGCCCGCCCGTACCCGTTTTCAAAATTTCAAGGCCCGTCCGGGCCCGCCCGTAATTTTTTTTCAGCACTTCAGGCCCGTCCGAGCCCGTCCGTAAATTTTTTAGGCCCGTCCGAGCCCGTCCGTAAATTTTTCAGGCCCGTCCAAGCCCATTAAAATATTTTTTAAGCGAACTCCGCGTCCGGCCTAATTCATCAAAAATTTCACAAAATTTTATTAAATTTTATGACATATTCATAGAAAGATATCAATAATTATCATGTAAAAATAATAAATCATCAATAATGTCTGGTTTTAGGCGAGTTCGCCTTTCTTCTACAAGCCTTCCTGCCGTAGAAAAATTTCGCTCGCTGGTGGCACTCGTAGCCGGTATACATAATATCATATGTGCTAAATGTGCTAATTTAGGATATCTATTAAAGGATAAGATTAATTTTAAATATAATACTTGTCCTCTTTGGCTTTCCACCATTTTAACAGATCGAAATCAGCCTCAATAGTTTCATCTAAATATTGACTAAACTCATCCGCCACAGGATTATGATCATTATCTTCCCATTCAGAAAAAATTGTTTTCGGTCTCTTACCTTATATATTTTTATATATTATATATAAATAAAAAATTGTAAGTACTTGCGAGAGATGTCTTTGAGCCCAGTAAAACAGAAGATTTTCTTATATAGACAAACCCTTCTTGCTCTATAATATTTCTTATATCTTGATATATGTCTAGTTTTTCTGCTTCAGGTATCATCTTCATTTGTCTAAACTTCGGATGCAAGACCGAAGCTATTTTGTGATACCGATGAACTACCATTTTTTCTTTAATAGCTTCTTTTAAACGGTTCTTTATTATGTTGACTTGTCCGCCGTATAAATCATAATCCGACATCGCATTAATTAATTTAATTTTCCATATGAAGACATATGGTAGGGTTGGTTCTAGATCAGCCTCCAACTGAAGAGAAGCCTCTTTAAACGGCTGCAAGACGTCTATTAAAGATTTCAACAACATTTTATCTATATATTCCAGATATGAAAGTTCATTTCGTTGTTCCAAGATAGCTTCAACTTCGTCATAGACCTTATAAATAGAATTCAAAAGGGTCAATTTTGAGTTCCATCTTACAATTACATCTTGATGCAAGGTATGGGACAGCTTGCTATTGAGTCCACTTTGTTTGAAATGCCTGACTAATTCTTTAGAGGCATTCATGAGTTTATAAATAACCGTGGCTTCTTGATTTAAGAAAGAATCATTAAAGGCCATTTTTATCATATTATTTATAAGGTGGGCTGCGCAATTTAATCTACTATAATTTGCTAATGCATTGACAATGTTAGCACCCTGATCAGTGACAAATATTAATTTATGGGCTTCTTCATTGGTAATGCCAAAAGTCATTAATTTGTTTAATAATTCATTTCTAATATTCTCCCCTGATTTTTTTTCATGCTTAAAAGCAGTTGTAAATAATATTTTTTTTCTCAGGCTAACATTTATATAATGAATACTTAATGTGAGAAAACTGATTTTTGTATAATCACATGTCCACATGTCTGTTGTGGCCGCGCAAAGCCCTTTCTGAATGTAATGTTTTATATCTGGAATTATAGAAAGTCGAAGTCTTTCAGCCTCATCTTTCACATGGCGGCTTATAGTTGATGGATGAGGCATAATTTGTCGCACATTTATTAACCCCTTAGTTGACAAACTATCTACCAAAAACTGGCAAAACCCAAGAAAACCTTCTCCTGCTAAAGTTTCGAATGGCCGTAAATCTTTTGAGCAAAATTTTATAGCCTGATTTATGATTGATTTTTTAATTTTTTCTTCTTTTAAGGGGTTTATTTTATTCATATAATGATCTAGTGTTAGGCTATTTTGTCTTTGGGTTGTACATTTGTGGCGTTTTAAATGTGATGTACCATCTGCTGATTTATATGAAAGTATTTTTTTGCAATTTTTGCATATGCAGGCACTAACTGATTCACCATTAACATCCATTAAAGGATCAAATTGTTCCCAAACTTTACTTTTAAGCTTGTGATTTAAATTTATTTTATATACACCTTTTTCATAATTAGATATGATTGTGGACAAATTATTTGACACTATAATAAAATTTAATAAAAAAGTAAGGATGTATCAAATCAATAACTTTTATTATGTTGCATATATTAATTATAGATTAAGCCTTTTAATATTAAACTGTTAGTTTCAAAACAAAAAATACAATTATTAAAGGGATTAGTAAAGCAAAGCGATATAAAGCCAAATATTTAATAAAAATATCCAGAAAAAATACCTTTTTCAACCAAGCTAAATCTAGTTAATATTGTAAAATTAATGATTCAATTAACATCCATTAAAGGATCAAATTGTTCCCAAACTTTACTTTTAAGCTTGTGATTTAAATTTATTTTATATACACCTTTTTCATAATTAGATATGATTGTGGACAAATTATTTGACACTATAATAAAATTTAATAAAAAAGTAAGGATATATCAAATCAATAACTTTTATTATGTTGCATATATTAATTATAGATTAAGCCTTTTAATATTAAACTGTTAGTTTCAAAACAAAAAATACAATTATTAAAGGGATTAGTAAAGCAAAGCGATATAAAGCCAAATATTTAATAAAAATATCCAGAAAAAATACCTTTTTCAACCAAGCTAAATCTAGTTAATATTGTAAAATTAATGATTCAATTAACATCCATTAAAGGATCAAATTGTTCCCAAACTTTACTTTTAAGCTTGTGATTTAAATTTATTTTATATACACCTTTTTCATAATTAGATATGATTGTGGACAAATTATTTGACACTATAATAAAATTTAATAAAAAAGTAAGGATGTATCAAATCAATAACTTTTATTATGTTGCATATATTAATTATAGATTAAGCCTTTTAATATTAAACTGTTAGTTTCAAAACAAAAAATACAATTATTAAAGGTATGTATGTATGTATGTATAAGCCCCGATGACAAACAAGAGCTTAGCTAAATCGGCAAGCTAAGATTGAGTCCCATCTAACACCATTGGTGCATCTCGGGCCACGCTAACCAAAGGTTACGTGTTCAGTTGTTAGTAGGTTAGTGGTTAATTTGTTAGTATACTAAAGCGAAGGTCAGTACTGTTAGTAAGAAGCACTAAAGTATAAGCAAAAGCGGACCATACATGAGACTAATATAAGCATATAAATATTAAATATTAAGGATACGACACTTCCTTGAGATTGCAGTAAGAGGACTTGAAGGTTTTCCATTGTTCGCTAGAGCGTCGGCCTCGGGCTCACGGATCGATGGTGTGGAAAGAAAGTGTTTTTCCGATGTGGTTGGTTTGAGGAGCTACCGCTTCTCCAATCAGATTGTGGTACTCGCTAGGAGGCTCTCCATCCCTGGTTAGCTAGTTTGGGCGTCGGATTGGGGCTTATTTACGATGCAGTTGGGTTGAGGGGCTACCGATTATCCACTCAGATTTCGGTGTAAGGCCTAGAAGGTTCTCCATGGTTAACTAGTTTGAAACCCAGAACTCAGGCTCAAAAAAAAAAAAAAAAAAAAAAAAAAAAAAAAAAAAAAAAAAAAAAAAAAAAAAAAAAAAAAAAAAAAAAAAAAAAAAAAAAAATATATATATATATATATATATATATATATATATACTATCTGGGATGTAGTAGAGTTGAGAGACTATTCGAAGTTGAGGCGGCCGGGAGGGGATACTTTGTGGGGAAATTGGAGGCAGAGAAGGTTTTCCAAGCGGATCTGTTTTGCATTATGGGGATTATAGTATTCCACTCGTGGTTGAGAGAGCGGAGTTCAGAGAAAGTTTTGTGGATCCAGGATCCTCGACATTTTAGATTTCTTAGTTGGGGCGGTCTCCATAGTATTGATCTTAAGCAAATGTTTAGTCCATTGCGTCTAGTCTGGTGGGCTAAGAAGTTCCACTTTTGTGATATTATTATGTTTTTAATGGGAGGGATTTCACAAAGGGTCCAAAGGTTTGGGTTGCTAATTACAACTGGGTAGAATATTTTACAAATTATTCTTAGCATTTTGTTAAGTTTGGTTTGGGCAGCTTTAAGAGTCGGGCCTTTTAGGGACCACGTTTCGCATCCATAGAGGAATACCGGTAGTATGGTGGTTTTGAATAGACGGAGGCGGGTTGGTAGAGCTAGTTCGTGAGATTTCCAGATCGAATAGCAGGAATAAAATCTCTTTAGTGCTTTAGCTATTTTATTAGAGGCATCTTGGTGGGAGTATGTATCTGAAGAAAGGGTCACTCCTAAGTAGTTTATTGAATCTGAAAAGGGAACTAATGTGTTGTTGATAATCAAGGTAGTATTTTGGTGGGGTAAGTTAATAGTTAGCATGTTAGACTTGATTGGGTTAATTATTAAACCGGCTTTCTTGCATTCTAAGACGAACCTATCGGCAAAGTTCTGTGTTTTAAGAATTGAATCTGATACGATGCATAAATCGTCAGCAAAAAGCAGTGAAGACAGTTTGGTGCCGTTCATGTGGAGACCGTCGAAAGGCAGGGTGGATCTTTTTATTATGAGATCCATTGCCGTAATGAATAGTAGAGGAGATAGTGGACATCCCTGTCTAACTCCTAAATTGAAAGGGATTAGTAAAGCAAAGCGATATAAAGCCAAATATTTAATAAAAATATCCAGAAAAAATACCTTTTTCAACCAAGCTAAATCTAGTTAATATTGTAAAATTAATGTAGAAAAATTTAAAATAATATAACAAGAATAATTTGTCAAATATTTAAGCACTAGAATTTTAAGGCAAAGGAATTAAACTTAATCAATAACAAAAAAATACAAAGCTAACAAAAAGTTACATTTAAGTTTGTAATTAAAGTTAATTTCAAAGATTAGAGCAAAAATATTTATGAATTTATATGGCACTAATAATAATAGTAATTTGTGATAAAATTAATCACAAAAGTGTAATTAAACTTACTTATAAAAGAATGAAGTTATAGTCTTAAAAATCAATAGCAAATTAAAAAAAGGTCAAATTTAGCGCTTGAAAAATGAATGAATGCTACAGGATATACAAAATTTAGAAGTTAAAAAATTAATCCTAAATATTTAATAAAAATAATATATTAATTGTTATGCAATTTATTGGCTCGCTTTTTGTTTTTTCTAATTGTTTGATGTTTAAGTACCTTTGTAACTCCAAGACCTTTTATATAATCTCTGGTTCGTTTAAGCCCGTTTATAAAACTTCAGGCCCGTTCAAGCCCGTTAAAAAAATCTCAGGCCCGCCCGAGCCCGTTCCATTAATTTTTAGGCCCGTCCGGGCCCGGCCCGTTAAATTTTTTATGATACAAAGCCCGTCCGTACCCGTCCGCGGGCCGGGCTTTTAGGCCCGTCCGCGGGCCGGGCCGGCCCGTGCAGATCTCTAAGGTCAACCTCGTGGTGCTCGCTGCCTGTGACATTTCACCTTTCCACATAAATGTGTACCACACTTTAACGCTTGCCTAAAGCCATGGGAAATTTTATCAAGCTAATTTGGTGGCGATACCTTTAATTTTTTTATATGACGTCTTAGGGTTTAATTTTGAAATATTTTGATATGATAACAAACATTATTCAGAATATAATGAATGACCTAAAAAATGATATTTTGATCAAATTTCAAGTTTTGGGCTGTATATAGATTGTATGTTTTTGTAACAGGTAATAAATATACATCGTTTGGAATTGCAATGAAACATTTCAAAATTTTCAGAATTTTTGTTTATTATAAATTTTGAAAGCTTACTTTTGTAGAACTCGTCTTGTTTAATTTCAATAATAAGTTCACATATCTTTAACCAGCGACCTACTCTAAAATTAAGTGGGACCGACTTGTTAAAGATGATTTGGTTTTAAGGGGTGGATAACTGAAGAAGAATTCGACTAATTTATTAATCTGACATGTATAACCATCATAACCGCCTGTTCAAAATAAAATAAAATAAGTTTGACTTTAGAAGATTAATTTCTTAATATATGACATTCCTCTCCCCCCCCCCTTCAATTAAGCACTTGGGAGTGGTTCGGTAGCGGGAAAAATCGATTTCATTTCCAAATTTATTGGCATTTGTTAAAGGATAATCAATTAAATAATAAGACATGTGCCTATATTAAAAGTTTACATTTTGCCTCCAAGGTCCTTCATTCACTCTGAACTAAAATGAGATGGGCTCGGTATTAGTAGGTTTGTTCAAATTTTTTGCCCAAACCCTGACCGGTCCAATTTTTTAGCCAAATGCCCCGCCCCACATAGCCAGAACCCTTTTAAGTGCCCGCTCGACCAGCCCGAATTATTAGAGTTGCCCGAAATGATAACTTTTAATATTTTACCAGGGATTGTGTTATCTACTTGTGAAATTAAATTTACTTCATGAAATACCATTAACGAATATTATACAATCAAAAAAGTGACAAAATAATACACATATAAAAAAATCTCATTGAGCCCAAATTGCCCCAATCTTGTTATGGTGCCCCCCCCCCCGACCCACCCTAAAGTTCAAGCCGGGCTTTTCTGGTTTCTGATAGCTATGACACTCACAGATTTATAAATCGTTTAATTAAAATTTAGAGTTGTTCCGCGATGTTGTAAAATTGATTGAACGCTTTTTGAAGTGATTGAATTTGTATGGTATTGATGTGTAATCATCAATTTGTTTCCGTTTTAACTACGTGCAGGCACTCCTCCAGCCTCCGCCAATTGCCCCCACGAAGCCTATAATAGCGGTACCATAGTTTTAAACAAGAAAAAAGGAGGGACTTCTAACAACCCCGCCACCGAAACCCTCTTTATAGGAGCCTTAGATTATTCTTCACAAAATGTTAAGGAACTACCTACGGTCCCCTCTACTCTGCAGGTCTCAATGAATTTTATCGTTTGATTACTTAGTGAAAGTCTGTTTCATTTTTAATAAAACTTATTGACGGCGTGTTGCAAATCTAAAGTATCTCTACATGGGCGTAGCCAGCATTGGGTTTAGAGGGGGGCAATATTGATTTTGGGAGGGGCATTTTAGCCATAATTTTAATAAATTCCAACAAATTTCTGGATTTAGAGGGGGGCAGCCGCGTCTCTCTGCCCCCCTTCCCTTGGCTACGCCCATGTGTCTGTAAATTGTGTAGCTTGGCTAGTCAGGATTGAAGATTTCGCTAGGTAGGGTCTAATAACAATCTTCTTAAACATTTTGTAAGTTATAAGATGTTTAAATCAAGCCGTCGATCTCAATTTTTAGGATTATCCTTTCCTTCAAGCGCGGCTGCTTTTGAAAATAATATAATTATTTGTTTTGGGAATTATTAAATAATAATTAATATTTAGAAGAAGATAATAATAACCCTTTCAGGAGTGCCGCATTAATAAGAGCGAAAACGTATATGTTTGTTATAATTTTCGAATCACATACAAAAAAAGATAGGGATATATAAAATTCAAATTAGTCTCTAATTAAAGATGCCGATAGATGGCGCTAATTAACCTTTAACTTATTCGCGGTACTCCTGAAATGGGTTATTATTATCTTCTTCTGATTATTATCAAACCCGCAATTAATTACTTAATCTCAAATATGTAAAAATGTATTAAATAATTTTAAACCGATATTTATCAGCCGAGTTGTTCCTCTAACCGTCTCCACGATAAACCCGTTCCCTGCCCCGAGGCGCCCTCTTCGGCCTTGTTATTGCAGTGGCAGAGCAAGAGACTACTCCTCGAACGTGAAATCGCTACGCTCAAGAATAAATGTGCGCTCTTGGAGCAGGGCAAGGGTTCTGAGATCGAAAGCCTTACTAAAGCCTTAGAGCTACTCGAAGCTTACAAATTACTGCTACTCAAAAATGGGCCTAGCCTCGCCTCTAGCCCTAAGCCCAGCTCAAGTTTAAGTCCACCGAACTTACAGGCAAGCCAACTTTCGGCGAATGCCACTCTCAATGACCAGGAATATGGGGAATTGTTGAAAGAAAAAAATCAGGTTAACTAGATTTTGCGACATTGATTTTATTAACGTTTTTTTATTTTTAAAGTAGTGGTTTTATGGTTGAAATTGCGTATCCGAATAATTCTAATGATGCTAAAGCCATTAATTATTATCGCACTGTTTCATTTATAAGTTGTAAAAACATAGGATTTTTTTCTAGAAAAGCATCAGGGTGGATTTTTTTGTATTTAAAGGTGAAACCTTATGCTATGTTGTGTATGTTTAAACTTGAAGCCTATAGTTTTTTTATTTTATTTTCACTAGCAAAAAACTCTTTAATAACACGAAAAATATTTTTATATTGATTTTAATAATTTCGATTCTTCCATAGTTGGCCGAAGACGTCAAAGGGGTTGAAGTGGCTTTCGCGGATCTGCATAGGCGATACGAAAAGTTGAAAGTTAATTTGGAAAATTATAAAACCGTAAGTTGCCTTGCTCAAGTCAATAAATATTAATTATTTACCACCAAAAACAACTTTTTTATTCCCTTAAACTTATAAAATAAAACTTTAGCACAAAGATTTAAAAGGGGAATAATGTAAATGCCCGGAAAAAGGACATACGAGGAGATTTTTTAATTTGATGTGTCTGTAACTTTGGGGTTAATTTTTTTACAAAATTTAAATATATACCATTGTTAAGTATTATTTTTTATCAAAATAGGATGCGTCCTTTATAATTGTTTACCCTATACACTATAACATATTAATTAAACGTAACTATAAATAACGCCTACTGCTTTAGAACGAAGAAATTTTACGTAAATCCTTGGCCGAAAAAGAAGAAAAGATGGGCGCTCAATTGGCTTTGCACGAAAATTATGTGAACCATGCTAACGCCGTCCTTCACGAGTAATTAAACCCTCAGCCCCTATTTATAACTACTCTCTCGCGATTAATAAGGCCCTTTTTATTTCAAAATTCGGACCATTCCGAAATTGCAGGATAATTTTTTTAAAATTGTAAGGTTTATTTGTACGAAGACGAAGTCACATTATACAAACATTTGAAAAGGATCTGAATCATCATCATTTAAAACAAGCCAAGAGTCGGAAAATGATTTCAAAGTTGTATCGTTTTATAAGAATCCCAAATTGTTGTCTGAGTAAAAAGGAGATCGAATATCTAGATTTTGGAGAATGTTCTAACTTTTCTTTAAAATCCATGGCCTATTTACTCAAGGTACCAGAGCACGAGGCAACATCGAGTATAAAAATATTGGATGCCACAAGGGCAGAGTAATTATTTGTTTTACGCTCCTCAGCGATAGGGTCGTGGTTAAAATGAGAAGGGGCAAAAAAAGTTTTTAAATCCCATAACTAAAATGCAAAATTTTCTAAAACTCGGCATTTACGTTTTAACAAACTAAATTATTCCATGAGTTGCGAGAAAGTCTTAAGCGAATGGTATAGTGAGTCCTGAGGGTCTCGTACTTTCCACGCTACCAATTTGGGCAAGGCAATAAAATTAGCGTTTAAAATTTATTCTGGCCTATGTAAGAGTTATATCAAAAATATCTTCGCGGTTGTACCATAGATAATCTATTATCTATTTCAATAAGTATATTTGAATAATTTTGGTAAACATGAACCAAGCCTAAGATGAAAATAACAGAGTTAATGTTTCTGGTACTTTAAAACTGGGATTATACAAGAAACAGAAAATGCTGTTTTATACTATGATTTCTTAATATTTCATTTTTGATTGAAATCCTACGTCTATTAACTTGCATGTAAACAGGGCTAACGCCGAAATAGAAAAGGTGAAGGGCGATCAAAAAGCTGAAAATATGGCGCTCCAGGCCAAACTTAAAATGTTGGAGATGAAAACGCAGAGTCTGGAGCGAGATCTATCAGAAAAGGTAATTTCTTGTAATTAAATATTATTCGGTTTTTAATTCAAAATTGCATTTAATTTTTTTTACTCATATAAATTGATTATATATAAGATTTCGTCGTTTTTACATGGATAATTAAACTACAATACAACATTTTTGTAGAATACCTATATTTAAAAGCAAGTCACATTCTTTAAACTAACTCTTTCGTTGGTGATTTTACTGTTTAGAATTTTCAGCAGGTTATTTGGGGCAAACACCTATAATTTCTTAATTACTATAATTTATTCGTTCAAGATTTAGGGCTTTAAAGCTAATTTAAATGAAATCGTGGTTAAAACTTGGATTAAAAAGAGTCAGAGACTTCTGTAATTAATGGGAGGGGGGGGGGGTAGAATGATAATTTTAAATCATAACTGTATCGGTGGTTATGCCCACTTTAAGATTAATATTTTTCTTAGTATAAATTTGGATTTATGCATTATAATTTTTACGCTTTTTAACACTTTTAGGTCAAGGAAAATCATCAATTGACCACGATGTACGAAGAATTGGTTTCCGACATGGCAAGCAAATGAGAGAAAGAATTCAAAGCGACACCCAGCCCACTAAAATTGTTGTATTTCTTCCACCTCACTTCCAATACAATATACGTCCACTAGATCCAAAAAAATGAATTTTCCATTGTTCAAATCGCGATATACATTTCATATTTCTCCCGCGGTACTTGTAAATATTATATTCGCGGCATTAATTTTTATCGCACCGTTCATTCTATTATGCAAGAGATCTTAACGCATCTCATTCATTACACCTCTCTATCTCACATCCTACTTTCACTATAGCCGATCGTTTTATATAAATTAAATAATATGTCAAATTTGTGCGCGAGTGTTTTGATGATTAAAGTTAGACCCTTTAAACGCGTGTTGTGGGCACGCTAGCTTTGATATAAATTGTTTGTTTTAGCCGAGATTCAATAAATCCCTCATTTTTGCTGCGTTGCTACCATAACGATTCATAAAAACTTGCAATTTGGGACAAGTCGTTAGTCATTTTTTGAGGCAAAGTATATTTTGGGCCAAAAAAATTGAGCTCTATAATGAGTAAATAGAATAAAGAAAACCTTATGTGAAAACTGCATATCATTAGGGATGAACGGAATATAAGTTTCATATGATTTCATATTAAACTACAACACCTGAATAGGATGTTAATTAATGGAAGCACCAAATTTTGGATAAAAATTAGTAGGAAACTTCTAAAATATCTTCGGTTGAAAAATTAAAAACATTTGTTGATTTTTGAATAATTTAAAAAATCGAACTTAAATAAATACGTTTATATGAAATCGTTACACATAACATTTTGATAAATTAAGCATACAAGACTCAAAATTAAAATTCTTACACAATATTAAGAATTAGGTATAAAACAAAAATTAATAAAAAATTAAAATGAGAAACAATTGAAAGCTTAGAAGCCAAAACTTAGCTAAAAGTTATCCATCCAATACTAACGAATTTTATTACCAATTTGGGCAGGAAAATTAATATTAAATACAAACCCCTGTTATTTAGTAGATATACTTTCACAGAGCAAATCCTTGTCATTCAGTATAATTCCATGCATTTGAATCCTTAAAACAATCAAAATCTAACATGTACCATTATTTATTTTCAAAAAATTTCAATATTTTTGGTTTTAATTCTCGGTGAAACTATACGTATAAATAAATACGGGTAAAAGAAAGTTGGTCAGTCAATTGCAAGCCAACTAACAATTTAATTTCAAAGGTTTCAACGCGGGCTTTTAGAATCTTCGGACCGATTATCTAAATTAGAGTTTCTCTTTTGTCGCGTAGAAATTCGATTCCTAATATTGATTCTAGTCAAGATGGGACTTTGCTGAGCGCTTTGATCTTTCCCATCGTTGGCTTGAAGATCTGCACCGGTCATTGGAGATTTATCAAGACCTACAGGAACAAGAAACATAAATAATGTGTTTTAGGTTGTGTGTGCAAATTTATAAGAAACCATCTAAAAATGTTTTTGAAGTTTTTTAAGTACTAATTAATCGATTTAAAAACATTTTTATATCTTTATATTGCTGATAGAGCCCTGCACGGGCGGCCCAAAGCCAACAAAGCTTGAGAGAGGTTTCGGGCCGCTTGGGCAAAATTTAATAAGATAAGTGTGCCTCGGGCTCAAGTTGCGCCTGATGGGGCAGCCTGACCCGAGGCCCCAAGTAACCTCAAACCAACTAACCATTTATTAAACATGATATGAAATAAATATCTTTGTATAGCATACATAATATGACTATTAAATTGCAGTCTTCCCTCCCCACCCCTCCCCCCCTTCCGCGTTATAATTAATTTTTTGATCAAAATTGCAAACTATAGTCTAGTTTATATATATATATATATAAGTTATTAGAACTTTAAAAAAAGTTAATAATTCAAAAATTTTATTCATGTTAAACCGTTAAATACGTTTTTAATAATTTCAACATTAATTTAAACAGATGAATTAATTGTAGCAAGAGAGATTAAATTTTTTATTCCAAACTTATCCTTGTTTTATCGTTCGAATTACTAACGATCTAATTCATTTCACATATTATATTATATATATGTTTAAATACTTTTCAGACTTTAAAATCTAATTATGTAAGAAGGTATGTTAGTTGCACAAGAAATAATTTAAAATTTGATGCTCACGCTTTGGGGCGGTGCCGGGCACAACTTCCTTGAGGAGGTGAGGATGAGAGGGCTGAGGGGTGAGGCCGCCACCACCAGATGAGGAAGCCATGAGGTATTCTTGAATATTTTTCAGGGCGTCTTTGTACGTCTCTTGCGTCATCTTGTATATCACGTGATCTTCCGAATTATACATCAAGGCGTTCTATGTCACGTGATAATAATGCTTAGCCGAAACCAGACGATATTGATGGAAATTACAAAAACATAATACACGAACATTTTCGAGGTAAATTAAGAGATTAATTTCATATCATTTTCATGGGCATAGCCAAGGGGGGGGGGCAGGGAGGGGCGTCTGCCACCCTTTAAATCCAAAAATTAATTAAAATTATGGCTAAAATTTCAAAAAATGATTATTTATGTAAAAGGATTTAAGAAATGGAAAACTATGGGAATCGCGTTGTATAAGGCTATAGCATTTATTATTTTCATAGAATTAAAGGTTTCAATAGTTTTACGTTATGTTATTCTGGGGCTGGCTAAGAGAATCTTTCAAACTTAAATAGGTTTAGGCATTTTGAATTTTATTAAATCTCGAAGTTGTTGGATATAACCGGATTTACGATTTAGATCGATTTGGTATTCGGGTTAGCGTTTGATAAGTCAAGATTACCTAAATAAAGGTTTTTGGTAACAATTTCTAAGCTTTTACCTGGCGCAATTTAGACGATAATGATTTACACTATTTACACTTTTGTAATTAATATGTCTTTTATCATACTTTTTATTTTAATATTTGCAAATAAACTTTCACCTATATAAAATAAAAACACCTACACTTGAACTTTTTTCGCTTACTCAAGCTTACCTAGAATTAAATTCTCAATCATCACGTTTAAAATCCTAAGAAAAAAATGATTTAAAAATACCTATCGTCAGTTCATATATAATAACACTTAAACGTTGCAAAATAAATGGTAAAAAAATAAAAAAAAACTTTAACTATAGGCTAATATACAATAGACTGGCAAACAGCTGATAATAGTAGTAAGGGAGTAGGCCTCCATTTTTAAGGCATATATTAACAAAACAAACGCTACCCAGCCCACATTGTTGGATAATTAATGTAAAACTTGTGTATGGACAGATAATAATCCTTTAATACTCTCTTTATTCTTTCTTTCATAAATTTTACCATTTATCACGGCACAAGGAAGGACGCATATTTATATAATCCACCTAAAATGGCCAACTAAGTTGCTCAAAAAATGTATTATTAGCCTATGGCTGAAACTAAGAATTTTCTAGTAGCATAGATACATTCGAAAGTCTTAGGGCTTGTCTTAGTATCGTATTTTGCTGCGCAGCATAAATCGTTGTATGGGTTGTAACATAGCCGTGTCTAAGCTTCGAATTCACAGCAGATTTACATTCCAGACGCAAGCATAACAGCGATTTTGTAAGATGCAAAAATTTTTCTAAGCTTAAATGTTGTACGTTTTTAAATTTTTAGGTATCAGCAAAGTTTGGATTTAATCTCGAGAGTTGAAATTAACAAAAACAAGTTTTTAACGATTGACCCCTGAAAACAAATCGGAGATTTAGACAAAGTAAAATTCGCGCGATTTGAATCTCAAACGCTCACTTGAAACATGAGCATAACCCATCTCCTGTACTCGCCCGTAGTTCTAACCGAACCCGATTCAACCCATTTTTTTAACGTGCCCAAATCGACGGGATAATTAATGATGGCGGAATAGCAGGGAGCTATTTGATCTGTGATGGGATGGAAGAAATTGTCGGACCAATTGTGAGAGCATAGCCTGCTGTGGAGGAGCATGATTGAACGTTTCCAAGTTTTGTGTTCCGGGCTGTTGAGTTCGAACCTTAGATTTAAGGAATGATTCGGGCAAAGTTTGAAAAGATAATTAATTATAACAGCGGTCATTACTTTGTTGAGTTTCAAACCTAATTTTTCTTATACTACGTAGAGAAGCAGTTTTAATTGCTATGGGGACGTAGCTTAACATTGGAGTGGATATATTTTTAGAGGAGGGTGGTGTAAGAATTGTATAGTAAGTAATAACGGATATCAAAAATGGGCATTTAAATTAATGAGTGGATTTTGTTTGAACAAATAATTATACGCAATTTTCGCTAAATTCGTATAAAATCATATTCATCATGGATAAAATAAAAAAAATTGGCAGGCGCTGTCTATCTTCAAAATATTCCCCAAAGCATATACGTATCTTAATCCATATAAAGCAATTAATTTTTATAGTTTTTATAGTTTCATTTAATAAAAAATGCCTATAGCAAAAAAAAAATTATTAAGAAAAAAAGAAATAAATGCTAGAATTCTGCAAGGTTAACAATAAAAAATTATTTTCCGAAAGAAGTGGGTTGTTAACGGTAATTTAGTGCTCAAAATTGTAAGGATCAAAAACACATGAAAAAGTTTTTTTTAATTTGGGATCTATGTAATAGTTTTTGTCTAATAACTCAAATTCAAGATATTGGTTTAACAAACACTTAATAGTGTCGTGCTTGGGTTCATGGGCGTACGCGGGGGGGGGGGGGGGGGGTCCGGCTGCCCCCACTGCCTAATAAGGGGAGTTGCTTTTTTTGGTCTTTTTGAATAGTCGTGATCTTTTTTTTTTTGCTCTCAGGAAAAAAAAATTGTTAAAAATAATCTGCCCCCCCCCCCTAATTCAAAACCTGGGTACGCCCATGCTTGCGTTGCCATTGACTTACCTCGATTTTAATGCACACTTAGTCATAAAACATATAAAACTCATCTCTGTAATCCGAAACACAGCAAGACTTGAGACCGGCGAAGTAAACAAACTGCCCTGACATTTCAAAATAAAATTGCTTGAAAATTTCTTTAACAAAGAGCAAATAATCCCTCAAATTCGACCTAAGGATAAAGTAAATAATTATGGTTTCCTTTGTAAAATAGCTCAAGAAGTATACGAATGATCGTAAAAATAAAACAACTACATACACTTTCAGCCATGCTAATATTGCTAATTTTAGTGGTGTATACCTCTTTGAGTCAGTTACCAGGGGCTGCTTGGCTTTGTTCACGAGATTTACATCCGTTTTTGGAGCTGAATAATTAATTCTGGTAGCGGTTTTTATAAATTTCATCACATTTGCCAAGTTCGTGGTATTAGTGTCATCGATATCGTCTAAGAGAAAATCAATAAAAGTGATAAAAATTAATTCAAATTTGGATTTAATAAAATAACTTATATTTCCTCATCAATATAAATTCAACTTTAAAATCCAAAATTAATAATTTTATTTTCCAGTCTCTCTTTAAGAAAGAAAAGCAAAGATCCCCGTTATACTAATATATATCGAATTATATCGTAATGAGGTTATATAAAACCCCGAGAGTTCAAAAAATCAATTTCTTCAAAACATAAACTAACAATCAAAACGAAAGTTATGAGCAAATGGCATTTCAACTGACCACTCTTAGCCAAATTTATATCTTCTCCAGTTTCGACCACCCCTTTACTAAGATCCAAGTTTTCATCAGGATCCACCTCTAAGTTGCTAGAATCCATTGGAAGCTGGTCGCTAACGCTATCCATCTACCATATAATATTGTGAAAAATTAATTATATTTTTGAAACGTAGTCAACTTTACATTTTCAAACGGCGGGAATCAAATGAAAAACACGAGACTGATATAATAAAAGACTGACTTTTTTATATATATGATTAATTTCAAAAAACTAACGGTTTGATTGGAGCCAAATTTGGTTACCAACCCTCAACTATTGATAGAATGTTTAAAATACAGAATTCTAATAAATTTAATTTTATTTGAAGTTAAGGACATCCATATAAATTAGAGCTCGAAGGCAACTAGTTAAATCCGCGAGAAGCGGTCAGCTATCGGCCAAAGAATTATTCACCTACACCATTCCTTATTTTTACCCTACATTAAATTTCAAAAATTATGTACTACGTCAAAACCGTTTAATTGCAAAGCCTCGGGCCTGAGGAAAAATTCGCGATTAACCGATATTTCGCGATTAAACGATGTAAATAAAAGTATATGTAAATTATATTAAATATTCATTTCTTACGCTTCGCAATAAAACGATATTTTATATAAGTATCTGGTTGATTTAAGGACTCGAAAATGTTTGTGAATACCCGATATTGTACTATTAAGCGATTTGTCAATAAACGATGTTTTTGTTAATATTATCGTTTAAAAAAACAAAATGGCGGTTAACTTCGCGATTAAAAGATTTTCGCGATAATCCGATTTGCGATTAAGAGGTTTCGACCGTAAAACTATTCTCCTTACCCGCGACTTTATAAACACACCCAACTCAATAATAGTGATTTTGAGGGCCAACAAAAACCGGCGTTACAAGTTTCACAGATAAAATTGATTCCTAATAGACTTAATTGCGATGATTCGCATTTATAAAGTTGTAAGCAATGCTAAACACCTCAGACATATCAAAATATCGTAACAAATTCTCTTTCGCTTTATGAACGATGAAAGTATGGCTACAGAGCATGAGTATATAAATATGACTCGGGTTGGAATCAGGTTGAAAACAACTTCAAGAGCTAAAGATCTGCACGTTAAGAAGTGTCCCAAACCAAATCCCACCAAAATTTCAATCTTCAAAAATAGTTTTTAAAATTTGCCATTATCACTAAAAGCTCTCACTAACAATAATTTTGCAAGATAAAATCTTTGAAAAAACACGTTTATCTTAATTCCAATATTTCAACCAAAACTCAAATCAATCCCAACAACTTATGGGCACTAAATTAAGATTGGCGTTCAATGCCTATTATTCCTCATTCGACGCTTTTTTTTGAGATCGCCTTAACGATTGTAGCATCAAAAATATCATATACGTATAAGTGTTAGTGTTGCAAAAACGGCTAGGTTTTTTTTGGTCGACCGTTGGTATTAGTTAAACCAAATGTCTACTAAACAAAACCCAGCCATTTTTACAAGGTTTTTACAACACTAATATATGTATAAACACGTCCCCCCCAGGTAGGAAACACAGGAGGTTTAACATATATTATTGGCTACATAATTATGAAACTTCTAGTACCGTAATCTCGCTTTCGGTGTCCGTTTTGGTTTCGTTGAGCATGTTAATCGCCGACGACGTTTTCAATTTCTTTTTACGACCTCCTAATATAAACGCTTTAATCATAACGTTGACTCTCAATATAAGGCGATCCTAGTTTCTGCTCAAATCATCGATTGAGGTTTATTTAATTTTACGAAATTTTTATATTTAAAAAAGGATTTATCAAATTAGAAATAATAAATATTATATATCTAGTTTAAATGAGCGTAGTCAAGGGGTGGCAGGGAGGGGCGGTTGCCCCCTTCTAAGTCAGAAATTTCTGAAAATGTAATATAATTATGGATAAAGTTTCAAGCCCCCCCCCCTCTAGTTTTAATCCTGGCTACACCTACACTAGCTTACCAAAGCTTATAGTCTATAACTATGAGTAGTCAAGGCATGTTCTATATAAAGTAAATTTCATTGCAAAAAACTTTATCAGAGCCATAGCTTTATATGGCCTTACAATCCTACAATCGACCTTACTTTTAGGTTTCAAATTTTCCTTGACAACCGCAGTTACATTCAAGTCTTGAGTTATGGGTTCGGGAGTTTCATCGGCCAAATTTTCATTGGCGCCCAGTGGTTGTTTGCTAATAGAGACGCAAGGCTGCTGATGCAGCAGTTCTGTAGATGGAATTTTCCCCATTTTAACGGGACTATTTAGAGATTTTTCTTCTTTACGGGGCGGCGTTAGTTGTAAATTCTTAACCGGCGATACGTCTTCTCTTTTGCCCGGCAGGGGACTGGTTTTGGGTGAGGGGGCTACTACTAATGTTGGCTTAGGACTGTGATTCAGGCGGGGAGATAGGGTAATAGGTGTAGTTGTAACGGCAATATCTTCCTATATTGAGCACATGATGCTTGTTAAATTTACTGTGTGATGGCTTATATGCTAAAATTTTTGATGTATCAAATTAATTGACCGTTTATAGAATTCTCGATAAATATGTATAAATTAGATGTTAAATAGGTTGTTTTTGAATTAATATTCCTTATATCGTTAATTCAGCCTACATTGAGTTCTCTTATTATTTCCCATATTTTCTCATTTCCATTATTTTCCTTAGGAAATTTCCGTAGTGTGATCTTAGCAGCTTTTAAAATTAAAAGGTGTGTAAAATACAACTCATATCCACATTCCAAACAGTCCTAAAAACTCACGAATCATTCATAAATTTAAAATTTAATCATGCAACATTTATTATTTTAAGCAATAACACAAATGAATGTAATCCAGTTTAAAAATGTGAAAATAACAAAACGTCACGTCCATTACTAAGTTACATTTCAAAGGAATAGTTAAACTTAAAACAGCAAGCCATAAAATATGTACGTTTTCATTGATCCTCTCATCTACACCCCCAACTTCCATAATCTTAACGGTAGGTCCTATAAGTGGTTGATTAGATTTCACGGGGCTTCCCACAGTACAAGGAGGTATCTGTGGGCTACTTTTAGCTTCTCGTTCCTGTCTTTCCCTATCTTGCATCTCAACGACATCTTGTTCAACCTTATATACCATAATAAATTAAGTTAAACTAATAAGATTATCATTTAAAGTTTGTTGTTTGGCAATAACATAAGTCAAATCAATAATTTAAGTTAGCTGTATTTAATTTTATTATTCAATATTTAAAAGTAAATTTCCTAAGTTTATATTTAGATTGATTTTGTTGAACCTTGTTCAAGGCATTCAATATGTTAGCACTCATGCCATGATCGTCTTCCTCCATTTCATCATCTTCCCCTCCTGATAAGTGATTTTCTTCATTATCTTTACATACACTGTCTAAGTCAACTTGCTGAGTACCATCAATACCTAATTTATTTGAGCAGTAGTTAAGCATAAAGTTTGAGCTAATGTGGGAAGAACAGGTATTTTCAACCTATAAAAACTTAAAAAATTAGGGTTTTAAAGTAGAATTTGTAATTAGATTCAAAGTAACTAAAAATTTTAAATTGCATCTTGGGATTTTTTAAAGCTTTGATAACACCAATTCCAAATCTAAGACAATAATTTATAAATAACAAAGCAAACTCTAAAATGTTTTTGCATAAATATTTTAATTTAAAAGCATTTACTTGTAGCATTTGTTGCCAAAATGTTCTTAGCACCTTCATCAAGTGATAATGAGTTTCGTAGAATATTTTCAAAGATATTACTAGAGGGATTGTCTAAGGTAATATTAGCAGTTAAATAATAAAACAATGCAATCATACCTTGAAAGGATTTATTCTGCATATTAATATTTTTTTCTTGTCTAAAAAAGTCATAATAAAATGAAATAAACATACAATTCCATGTCTTGAAGCATATTTTCTAATTGATTATAATCAAGTTGATCATTTTCTAAAAGATATATATCCTGTTTTAATTTACTAAAGAATTAAGTATAAAAAGGCAAACATCATACAGATATTTTTTTGTTTCTTCTTCAATAAATGACATAAGCTCTTCTTGCCTTTTTTCAGTTAAAATTCTAATAATTTCATGTTCACATGTTATATTTTCTCCACTTCTTTTTCTTCTCTGAATACTAAACGCACTTAATATATTTTTTATAAATTCCTACTCATTTATATCCACTAGATTAGATAGCTGTTCATATTCTTGAGAGCATTGCTAATTTAAATCTAGTTAAAATGTCAAATAAAATTATACCTTTGGATTTAACCAATCGTTGGGACGTCCAGGCTCCGCGTATGCCTTTATCATTTTACTTATTGCTTGCCTTCAAAATATGTACATGAGAAATTTGTTATTTACCAATTATTTCCATTTTTCTCGATCAAAGAAGCTAACGCCAATTGCTCTTTCGTTGAATCCCATTCATAATGCCAATCATCCACAATGCCAATGACTGTATTATTTTTAAGTAATAGCTCATTATACAGTTAATTCTATTATAATGATTATATTATATCTATGTGTACTAATTGTACTTATAATATTCCCTAACCCTAGCCCTAACACTAACTTTAACCCTAACCCTACCCCTTAACTTTGTTTTGATTGGTTAAGCCATTGGCGGTCTAAAGCATTGGCATTATGGACGATTGGCATTGTGAACAGAAGCGCTTTCGTTGTAAGAGATTCCATATGAAAAACGTCTTGGGTTCAAAATGTCACAGTCCAAAATGTCACACGAATATCACGAAAAATTAAATCTCAAATGGGGAGGGAATTTGATGTACATCTAATCCTAACCCAACCCCTAACCTAAAACACTGACCTAAAAGGCCTAGGCTATGTATTCTCGATTCAGCGTGATAAATAACAAAATGTAAAAACGCATTTATTAAACGTTCCATTCCCGAGCGCAATCATCGCGTTCGTTAATTTGTGTGTTATTGTTTGTAAACAATAACACGCTTCCACTTCATTTTTTAAATTCGCGATTTTTGCTTGTTTTAATCCATATGGTAACAACAACATTTTGTGGCAATATAAAGGTATGATAAATAGATATATTAACTTTTTTCTTAGATAAATCATTTGGAATTTTTAATCTCTTCAAACAAGATTTATTAATTCAACATTTTGTGGCAATATAAAGGTATGATAAATAGATATATTAACTTTTTTCCTAGATAAATCATTTGGAATTTTTAATCTCTTCAAACAAGATTTGTTAATTCAACATTTTGTGGCAATATAAAGGTATGATAAATAGATATATTAACTATTTTTTTGATTTACCATTTGAAAATTATGATACTTTTTATCAATTCATGACTTTATTTTCAGTTGTTAAATGATACTTTTTATCTATTCATTTTATTTTCAGTTACTAAATGATACTTTTTATCTATTCATTTTATTTTCAGTTATTAAATGACACTTTTTATCTATTCATGACTTTATTTACAGTTGTTAAATGATACTTTTTATCTATTCATGACTTTATTTTCAGTTGTTAAATGATACTTTTTATCTATTCATTTTATTTTCAGTTATTAAATGATACTTTTTAATTCATTTTATTTTCAGTTATTAAATGACACTTTTTATCACAAAATGATTTTATTTTCATTTTGCCATTTATTTAGGTTGCTCATCATTAGCAAGTATCAAGCCATCCCTTTCATGGAATTCTTTTTAATTATGCACAAGTATATAACACTTATTAAGATGAAGTAATTTTATTTTAGATACTCAAACAAATTTGCCCGAAAAGGAGATGGCGAAGAAAATTCTACCACCTGTTTTAAATTTTAATTTAAAAAAATGATTATTATATTTATTTTTGTTATATATATACAATAAAATTGCTAAATAAATTTTTCTAGTAACTTCCAAAAGGAAAATATCATGTTTTTAAATTTACAAGTTAATTTTTGTTGAAATGATTAGGTATCATAAATAATTTATTAGCTCTTTTGCAAACTTCCTTCTTACAAATCATAAGCTTAGTTTGTGATAATGTAGTGTAACAAAATAAAATATTAATTTGCTAAGTGTAGATTTTTTATTTTCATATTTAATTTTATACAGTTAACACTTTGTAGGTCAAGTGGGGTGATAATGACCCCAAGCCGTTTAAAAATTCTGTATTATTTTTTCAGTAGCTTAATATAATATATCTTTTTGTGTATGAAGCAAAATAGTCATTAGGGGAAAAATTTTGGGGGTCGTTCTAAATATAGATATAAAATTTTAACTACTTGATCAAATAGCCAAATTAATATATTAATTAACGTATAAGAGTGGAAATATTTTTCTTGCAAATTTTGGCAACTAAGTTATAGCTATTTAATGCTTAGGTTTATAATGACCCCAAATCTGTGTTAGGATTTTTAACCCAACCAACAAAGGGTTAAATTTAATTTTGATAATAAAGGTTAGAATTTATTGAATCGATAAAAAACATTTAAAGTATATGTCTCAGCAATTTCTCTGAAATTAATGATACCAAACCCTAAGACATAATAAACGAATGTCAGCTTCAGTTTATTATTTTTAAACAATAAGATACAATGGTGAATATGAATGTCATTGTATAAAATCAGTGGATTTGGATTGATAACGTAGGTAGAGGAAAATGTAAAGCGATATTTTGGACACTTATGGTCCATCTTCTGGGAAAAAAAGGAGAAGATTAAGTTTCAAAAAATAAAAACGAAGTAAGGTGATTATGACAACGATGATATAGATAAAAAATATTACAAAAACTGGTTATAGCGAGAAATTAACAATAGCGATTGTAGGGATGGATGTTTTTATAAGAATTTAGTCGTTGATTTTGTTTTTTGGGCTTGACGCGGTCGATTAAAACGGTTTCTATGAACTTCCTTTGTTGTATCGCACTATTTGAATGGAAGTCGGGTTGTCAAAATCTGCAATGTTGAATCTTTAAACATAGTTAGGCTTAGGCGGAGTAGGTCGCGCATTTTTGCACCTTTATGTCAATGTTCTTTTTTGTTGTTGTTTCTCCAAGTCTAAAAAATGATAGTAATCGATACAGGAGAATATATAAATTAAAATTCGAGTATTATCTGTTATGATATTATAAAGGTGT
Organism: Gordius sp. MW1; assembly: GCA_964036665.1. Lineage (NCBI taxonomy): Eukaryota > Metazoa > Nematomorpha > Gordioida > Gordea > Gordiidae > Gordius > Gordius sp. MW1. Next base: position 4,464,225 of record OZ038533.1, read on the forward strand.
AATACAACAAAAGGTTAATAACTGAAAATAAAATCACGAATAGATAAAAAGTATCATTTAATAACTGAAAATAAAATGAATAGATAAAAAGTATCATTTAACAACTGAAAATAAAATGAATAGATAAAAAGTATCATTTAACAACTGAAAATAAAGTCATGAATAGATAAAAAGTGTCATTTAATAACTGAAAATAAAGTCACGAATAGATAAAAAGTATCATTTAACAACTGTAAATAAAGTCATGAATAGATAAAAAGTGTCATTTAATAACTGAAAATAAAATGAATAGATAAAAAGTATCATTTAACAACTGAAAATAAAGTCATGAATAGATAAAAAGTGTCATTTAATAACTGAAAATAAAATCACGAATAGATAAAAAGTATCATTTAACAACTGTAAATAAAGTCATGAATAGATAAAAAGTGTCATTTAATAACTGAAAATAAAATAAATAGATAAAAAGTATCATTTAATAACTGAAAATAAAATGAATAGATAAAAAGTATCATTTAACAACTGAAAATAAAATGAATAGATAAAAAGTATCATTTAACAACTGAAAATAAAATGAATAGATAAAAAGTATCATTTAACAACTGAAAATAAAGTCATGAATTGATAAAAAGTATCATAATTTTCAAATGGTAAATCAAAAAAATAGTTAATATATCTATTTATCATACCTATATATTGCCACAAAATGTTGAATTAACAAATCTTGTTTGAAGAGATTAAAAATTCCAAATGATTTATCTAGGAAAAAAGTTAATATATCTATTTATCATACCTTTATATTGCCACAAAATGTTGAATTAACAAATCTTGTTTGAAGAGATTAAAAATTCCAAATGATTTATCTAGGAAAAAAGTTAATATATCTATTTATCATACCTTTATATTGCCACAAAATGTTGAATTAACAAATCTTGTTTGAAAAGATTAAAAATTCCAAATGATTTATCTAGGAAAAAAGTTAATATATCTATTTATCATACCTTTATATTGCCACAAAATGTTGAATTAACAAATCTTGTTTGAAGAGATTAAAAATTCCAAATGATTTATATAGGAAAAAAGTTAATATATCTATTTATCATACCTTTATATTGCCACAAAATGTTGAATTAACAAATCTTGTTTGAAGAGATTAAAAATTCCAAATGATTTATCTAGGAAAAAAGTTAATATATCTATTTATCATACCTTTATATTGCCACAAAATGTTGTTGTTACCATATGGATTAAAACAAGCAAAAATCGCGAATTTAAAAAATGAAGTGGAAGCGTGTTATTGTTTGTAAACAATAACACACAAATTAACGAACGCGATGATTGCGCTCGGGAATGGAACGTTTAATAAATGCGTTTTTACATTTTGTTATTTATCACGCTGAATCGAGAATACATAGCCTAGGCCGACCTAAAACACTACCCAATGGAAATTATGCGCTTGCGCAATGAGTAATTGCGAATCTCACGATCGTGAGATTCGCGAATCTCACGATGTGGCTTTGTTACATTTTGGACTGTGACATTTTGAAACGATACCATGAAAAACAGTAATTAAACCAACTCGTAACTTTTCGCCTGATTCAATGGGAACCGGTCAAAGGAGCACAGAAATAGGAACGAAACTCGTAATGATTGCTCAGATTTGCTCAGGGTTTTTTTGATATGGTGAATTTGAATTTGTAACAAGTAATATATACATAAATTTTTAGAGAATTTATTGGAACTTATCTCATATTATTCATCAAAATTTAACATAGTGTCTTAGCACAAAATATTTTATAATAACATGTCCTAGTGAAATCATAACAAGTAAATATATGAATATATAAAGATTGTATTGGAACATTTCTCATCATGTATGTCAGAATTTAACATCTTGTTTTAGCAAATACCTTATTCCGATGTTATACTTATAATAAAAGTCATTTATGTATAGAAAGATTTTATTGTATAATTTAGCACTTATATTTTTTAAATACCAACTATAAATATTTATAAAATTACATATTTTATTTATCCTGATGTTTTTTCATACTTATAATAAAAGTCAATCATGTATGAAAAGATTTTATTGTATCATTTTGTTTATATACATGTGATATAATTGCATGATGTATATTGACATTTTATGAGATGATATGTTTTTAAAAAAAAATGAGGGACTGATTTCTTGATTTGGGTTAGGGTTATTTTAAAATTAATACACCCTTCTTTGTGCAAATTCTTCTTAGAAATAGGTTTGATAGTTTTGCCTTGATTTATTTTCAATAAACAGTGTGCTCCTTTTTTTCCTGATGAGCTCCTTTGACCCCCACTCTGATTCAATATGTTGGTGGAAAAAATTTGAATACCCGTCAAAGTAGCAGAATGATGAAAAAGTAGCAGAAAAATATTTTTAGATAATCAAGATATTACAATTAAATCTTAAATGGGGAGGGAATTTCTTATGTATTCCTGACCCTAACCTTAACCCTATACTGCATAATTATAGGTTAAAACTTAAATTCTATGTTAAGTCCTGACCAATCTTGATGAATTCTGACCAATTTGGCTGCTATTTTTCTGCTACTTTGACCGGGTGCCAAAAATTTTGTAGATGTTCTTTTAAATTTTAACTTTACGCGACCTCACCTGTATAAAAATTTGAGCACTAACCTTCCTCCACCATTCCAACTGATGTAATAAAAACTGTAGAGTGGTAATTAGAGTGAAAATTGCCTGGGGCGATACGTGAATTACCGAATTGTAGAATGTTAGTGGTAATGCCTCGAGTAAATTAAACTACCGCTAATTGGTTTTAACGGACATATTTGTTTGTATACGCGATTATCATTCTTACGATTTTATATCCCTGCGTAACGTTGATTATAATAATATTCCGCGAATCAGTGGAGCCAAGGAGAAAGTGATGCAGAAGTACAAGCTAAATGATAACATGTAGGCCTTTAAAACGCAATTTGAGCTATTCCTAAGGAGTGTTATTAATCCTGATTCCTGAGACAGGCGATAAAAATCGGCGTTACCATTAAGCAGCCTCGATGGTGAGACATTCCAGTTAGAATTAGAGGACTATAGACCGCAAGATCTTACAAGAATTTCATACAAAGAGGCTAAAAAACAGTTGAGAAAATTATTCCATAGGAATCCATGTGTGATGGCAAAGAAATATGAACTCTCAAAGACAGGACCAGGGAGAGACGATATACGAGTACACGAGTAGACTCAAGGCCGCAGCTAACAGCTGTAACTTTGGAAACGATGAATTGCAAAACAGAATGGCGGACCAATTTATTACAGGGTTACGCGATGCGCCAGGGGAGTATGGGAGAGTGGTGGCATATGCTTCAAGAGCGTTAATCGATAGTGAAAGCCGATATTCGACGATTTAACAGGAGGCGCTGGCGGTGGTCTACGGGCTAAAAAAGTTTGATGAATATATACAAGAACGAAGCATTACTATTGACGATCATAGACCGCTAGTGTATATATGTGACAGCAAAAGGGGCAAAAAATAATGATCGTTACTACTAAATAGGTGGGCTCTCATGGTATCAAGTTACAAGACCTGGTTTGAGTACAACGCGGCAGATTTCTTGTACGTACATGCCTATCATGTTAGCGAGGAAATGCCAGAAGACTATTAAAATCGATTAATATTATTGGACGCGGTGAGACAAACACCTTGGACTATCCATGGCTACGTCAATTAAAAGAGTGGATAAGAGGCAAACAAAACACGTTTATCACTTACGGGCTGAAACTCTCCTACGAAAAATACCTAACCAATTTACACCAGGCGAAGAACATAATATTTTAAAAAGGGCGACGAATATTAATTCCGACTATATTAAAAGGAGCCGTACTCCAAAGACTACATAAGGACCACGTGAGTATTAAGCGAATGCAAGAAGGTGACAATATATATGGTGGCCTACTCTCGACGATGGCTTATTGAGCGTAGCAAAAGGGTGTCGAAGTTGCATATACTTCCGCGGCGGCGGAGAAGCAGCGTTGATTGAGTGTCAACCTAGCCATAGACCTTGGGTTCATGTACCTATGGATATTATGGGCTCTCTCAAGGGTAAATCATACCTAGTTATTGTGGACAATAGCTCGAAGTTTAATCACTATTATAAAAAAAACTTGCCGAATCATTTGCTAGATTTGGGAATCATCAGATAACGGGCCGCAATTCAAAGGACAGGAGTTTGCAAGATGAGAGGGATTAATCAGCGATGGACAGCCCCTTGCCATTTTGCTTCCAACGGGCTGGCAGAAAGGTACGTACGATTGATCAAAGAAGCCATTACAAGAAAGAGTCGGAAGTAGGGCTAATAGATTTTTGGAGAATTACAGAGCTACAAACAAAACACCCACAACCAATAAAAGCCTAGCCGAGGTGATGCTAAAAAGGTGTATTCGAACCGAATGGGAGGTATTAAGGGAAACCGTACCACAACTTTGGTTAGAACCGGGGAACCCGCGTATGTCATATGAGACATGGTTTGGGTACGCATGTTTTTGGCATTAAGCAAAGGGGTAGAAGGCATCCAAGCACGTTAGTCGTTTTTACGATGTGTGGGCACAGGGAAGAAAGCACCATCGACACGTGGATCAATTAAGAGAACGGAAATGATTGGACAGGTGGCCGCAAAGGATAAAATCACAAGGGAAGCGTTTAAACCAAAAAGAAAAAGTGAAACAAGAAAAACAAAATTATTATCCTTTAGATAAAAAAATGATCTACAGGATTATATAATTAATATTTTAAAAGGTCATTTTTGGCACCTATAATCACATTTATCACAAAATTTGGACGATCTGGAAAATAATAAAAACGAATTTTTTGTCAGATCACGGGATATAATCACAAATTCAACTTTTGTTTTGCAAATTTACGCGATCCCATGATTGGTTAAGATTTTATTGACCCATTGCGGCCTAAAAATCACAAACCTAGGTCATTTAATCTAGGGATGGGTGGCACTTAAGCAGTTGAGGGCTTTCAGAAATTTTGGCCAAAAAATTAGTTTCCAAGAATAATTGTATAATTTTTTTTTCACTTAAGCGCTAACGTTCGAAACTTCGGCTATGTATATACAAATATGTTATTATTGAAACCTAGTAATCGGTGCGCAACTATTTTGTATTATGGGTCTCAAATTGTAAAATGTATATAACTTTATTGTACCCAAATTTAAAGGATTTTGTCTCTCGTAAAGTATATTTTTAAGCTTAAAAAATTATTTTACCCGTCGAAGATCATTAGAGAAAATGAATAAACGCAATCTCCAAATCAATGTTATTGATCAAAATGCTATTTTTTATCGGTAGTTCCGCGATTGTTTATGTTTGTCCCAAATCTACTATCCTTTCTAAATTTGGCCTACTCAGCCTCTTTGTTTCTTCCTAGTATGTCCTATCTTCTAGTGGGCAAACATGGCTTTTTGCTAACTACCCTACCGATTCTTTCTATTTGCGTTTGGTTCATCAACTTTTAAATTGATTATTAAATATTTGTATTACATACATCTAATTTATGGGTCGATATAGTTGTAGAGGCTACGAATTAAATTAAACGCGCTAATTGGAATCAAATTTTTTCGCACGCTACTTTCCCTTGACCCCGTCTAGGCGAATTCTAACACGCTACGTTATTTAATAGCCCCTCGCTTGTACTTAGCCATCACGTTATTTTTATTTTAATAGCCCCTCGCTTGTACTTAACCATCACGTTATTTTTATTTTAATAGCCCCTCGCTTGTACTTAACCATCACGTTATTTTTATTTTAATAGCCCCTCGCTTGTATTCAACCATCGCCTGATTATCAAATGATAATGGGCTCGCGCAGCTAGATAACCACAACCTAAAAAACTAACAGGATCATTATTTATTTTTTCGCATATACTTTACACTACCAATAAACTCGATTACTAAAGTATCTCTTCTATTAAATGAAATAACCACTTCATTTGGTGACCCAAAAATGTCCACGCAACCATCTGATATGGAGGTTAAGAGCGAAAATGCCACATATTTTAAACTGCCACAGTTTAACAATATAAACCCCCGCTCATGGTTCATCCAAATAGAGGCTTTTCTTGGTAAGAAAGATAAAAAGCGAAGCTACCAAAGTTGGGTACTTAATAGAAGCCTTGCTACTGGAAATGCCCATCGAAATTCAAGACATCCTACAAAATATGCCTGACATTTTACCCTATACAACCATGAAAGCAGCCATCATAGACCGCACTAGCCAATCCGATTCTGCTAGACTTCGTGCTCTTCTCACAACTGTCGAATTAGGAGATCGCACCCTATCCTAGCTTCTGCGTTTCATGAAAAATCTTCTGGGAACGAATTCCATGGATGAACGAGTTCTTAAAGAACTTTGGTTAGAAAAACTTCCAAAAAAACATGACCGGCATTTTGGCAATTGTTTCTGACGAGCAGTCCCTCTCCAAATTGGCCGAAACCGCGGACAAAATTGTAGAGACCTACCACAACTCCACATGTCCAATTGTAAATGTAGTCACGGAAGATGAATCGACTCGGCTTAGGGAGATGATTGCAAAACTCACACAGGAGGTACAAAATTTATAAATCTCAATCAATAGGCCACGTGATCGTTCCAACTCGAGACGCCGCAATCCCTCTACCGTTCGCCACCCTAGCGCGCATATTCAACCATATATACTTTGTTGGTATCATTACCGCAGACAAGGCGCTCAAATGCGTGCAACCTTGCGCATTTAACCCCCGCCTCCTCGACAAACTAGTAGACCACCCAGGGATGGCGACGCCTGGACTTGGTCTAAAACTTAGTCGCTTATTTTACATATTCGACAAATCCACGGGTCAGCGATTTCTCATTGACACAGGCGCGGAGATTTCCGTTATTCCGCCTTCTCGAGACCATTCCTTGACCCCTTCATATGTGCAACTTCAGGCCGCCAATTCTACCCCTATCAAAACATATGGCCAAAAGCTTTTCACTTTGGACCTCGGCCTACGCAAAGAATTTAGATGGATTTTTACAATAGCAGACGTTAAACAGCCAATCATCGGAGCCGATTTTCTTAATCACTACCATCTAGTAGTTGATATAAAAAAGAAGCAGCTCTTCGACGCTCAAACGACATTAACATCTGCAGGCAAGGCTACACTCGCTACGTCAATCAACATCCAAGTTGGGATAATTGGCACCTCCCCCATCAAATCACTACTTCAGAAGTATGCCTCCATAGTGTCCCCTTCTGATTATAAGGCTCAAGTAACTCATAGCACTCAACACCATATCCACACCAACGGCCCCCCGGTTCGCTCAAAACCAAGGAGACTCTTCCCGGACAAGCTTAAGATTGCCCGAGACGAATTTACTCACATGCTCGAACTTGGTATAATCCGTCCCTCTAACAGTGACTGGTCCTCACCCCTGCACATGGTACCCAAGAAGGCCGCGGGAAATTGGAGACCTTGTGGCGACTATCGCATGCTCAACAGTCGTACAATTCCCGACTGTTATCCACTTCCCCACCTCCATGATTTTGCGCTGACCCTTTGCAATAAAACGGTATTCTCAAAGATCGACTTAGTCAGGGCATACCACCAAATTCCAATGGCCCCCGAGGATATTTCTAAAACCGCCATCACAACCCCGTTCGGTCTTTTTGAATTTCTTCTCATGCTATTTGGCCTTCGCAACGCTGCCCAGACGTTTCAACGCTTTATGGACCAAGTTTTTAGAGAACTTGACTTTGTTTTTGTTTACCTTGACGACGTACTCATCGCGAGTTCTTCCATTGATGAACACCACAATCATATTAGACTGGTTTTGAAAGACTCAAGTCTTTCAAGATTAAAATCAGTCAGGATAAATGCGTATGGTGCCAAAACGAAATTAATTTTTTGGGACACAAAATCACCCCTCAAGGTTTGTCACCCCTTCAGGACAAGGTGGAAGCAATCCTCAATTTCCCACAGCCTACTTCGATAACTCAGTTGAGACGTTTCTTAGGGATGATTAATTTTTATAGACGGTTTATTCCGATGTGTGCCGATTTACTCAAACCTCTCACCGATTTGCTCGACGGTTCAAAGAAGACAATTTCATGCACCCCGGAAGCTTCGACTGCTTTTAACAACGCCAAACTCGCTTTAAGCAATGTCGTGCCTCTCTCCCATCTTCAAAAAGACGCTCAACTCTCAATCACCACCGACGCCTCCAACTCAGCTGTAGGAGCCGTATTACATCAAACAACTAACGGTAATACGCTGCCTTTGGCCTTTTTTTCCCAAAAGCTAACAAAAACTCAACAACGATTCAGTGCATTCGCGAATTATTAGCAATATATTTAACAATCCGCCATTACCGCCATTTTTTAGAAGGTCATGAATTCACTATTTATACAGACCACAAGCCACTAACTTATGCTTTCAGTACACCTATCGACAAATACTCCCCGCGGGAGATTAGACAGTTAGACTATATTTCGCAATATACTACCGATCTCCAATATATAGCTGGCAAATCAAATGTAGTCGCTGACACCCTCTCAAGGTCTGAAATTGATTCCGTTGATTTTAAAGACAGGCCCCTAGTAGAAAGGTTAGCTTTGGCTCAGATGGAAGAAAAGTCGGCATTTCAGGACCTAAAGTCCCTAAAATTAACGCAACTGCCTATACCTGGCTCTGATTTGACCGTGCAATGCGACATATCCACAACCTCACCTCGACCACTCGTTCCAACTTCACTCAGACGCGTAATTTTTGATAACTTCCACAACTTATCACACCCTGGTACGCGTGCAACACTTAAGCTGATTTCACGTCGATATGTTTGGCCCTCCATCAATATGGATGTAAGGAAATGGGCCAAATCGTGCGTTGCTTGTCAAAAATCGAAGATTTATCGCCACATAAAAGCCCCTTTAGGCACATTTGCTGAACCTGACGCTCGATTTAGCCACATCCACGTCGATCGCGTTGGTCCACTACCACCGTCGAATGGATATACCCACTTACTCACCATTATTGACCGTTTCACACGATGGCCTGTCGCCATGCCGATCCGTGACACCTCAGCCCAAACGGTTGCAAAAGCTCTGATCAAGTATTGGATAGCTGACCTCGGAGTACCATCAAGCCTCACAACAGATAGAGGTCCCCAGTTTGAGTCCGAATTATTTCGGAATCTCACGCAACTCCTTGGTGTAAATCACATCACAACCACTGCCTATCATCCACAAGCCAACGGCATGATTGAGAGATTTCATCGACAGTTGAAAAGTTCTTTGATGGCACAAGGTGACACAAACAAATCGGATGAGCTCTTACCATTAATTTTGCTTGGCATTCGAACCACAATCAAGGAGGACTTAGGTTGCACTCCAACCGAATTAGTTTATGGCACTACACTTAGACTTCCCGGCGAATTTTTCACGAACTCAAGAACACCTCATAACGCCTCCGAATTTATTAAATGCCTAAAACAACATTTTTACCATTTACCTTTTAAAAAAGTCAGGACACAATTGACAAATGCGAGTACAACTTCACTTCTTAGGGACTGTAAATACGTTTTTATCCGTAATAATTTCGTTCGAAAAAGTTTGGTGCCACCATATGACGGCCCGTTCAGATTAAAGTCCAAACATGCTAAATATTTCATTATTGAAAAAAACGGAAAAGCTGACTCAGTTTCGATCGAGCGATTGAAACCTGCATATTTAGATACTTCAACTCAGCCGCTTACGGATACCAAAAATGTAAATCCACCCAAAGTTTGTCCCTCCGACGACATCGCCGGACCAGCTAACTCCGACCCAGACCTAACAAAATCAAAAGAAAACATCACATCGAGAGGAAGGCACGTGCATTGGCGCTATAAACTACTACACTAGCCACAACTCTCCGAGTGGAGCCCCGAGGATAGTTGTAGAGGCTACGAATTAAATTTAACGCGCTAATTGGAATCAAAAACCTTTTTTCGCACGCTACTTTCCCTTGACCCCGTCTAGGCGAATTCTAACACGTTACGTTATTTAATAACCCCTCGCTTGTACTTAACCATCACGTTATTTTTATTTTAATAGCCCCTCGCTTGTATTCAACCATCGCCTGATTATTCAAATGATAATGGGCTCGCGCAGCTAGATAAGCACAACCTAAAAAACTAACAGGATCATTATTCATTTTTTCGCATATACTTTCCACTACCAATAAACTCGATTACTAAAGTATCTCTTCTATTAAATGAAATAACCACTTCATAGTCGCAAATAATTAGGGTCATAGTTATTGCCTCTAATAGTTATGATGACAAATATATTATGGGAAATTACAGTGAATATAAAGCAATTTAAAATTAGTATAAGAATTTGGGCTAGAGAATTAATGCTAGGGTAAAGATCTGGATAAAATGCGAAGTATTTCAAATATGACTATATGCGTCAAGATTGTATGTAGAAGACTTCAAAGATGCTCATTAAATTTTGTAGTAATAATAGTCTAATAGTATTGTATTTTAGGCATATAACAAACAAAACTAAAGAATCTAATATAAATTTAGTATAATATGGTAAGGTTGCGTGATAGTGGGGTGATACGCGTGATAGTGGGGTGATACAGGTGATGGTGGGATGATACGCGTAATGGTGGAATGATATAAATTAGGATATACAAAAGTAATAATTAAGTCTTTGAATAGTGAGTGGCCGTGCTATAACATCTGATATGCAGTCTTTGAATAGTGAGTGGCCGTGCTATAACAAATAGAAATGGCCAAAATCGTATCTTATTTGAATTATAATGTCAGGCTTTGAATAATATTACACCAGATAGATTAAGCTATTGTATCTATATCTACATCGTATCTCTAATAAATTGCAAGGCAAAAAGGGGAATGAGTTTAGAACAACGTATCTACTTTTCTTAGTCTACCCTTGCTTCTTTATAACAAAAAGAATCTGTATCTATTGTTTGTTATTATTAAAATTAGGTATTATATAGCGAGAAGTTTATTGCTTAAGAATTTATATCTGTATTAAAATATTTCCATTTTCTCAAGTGTAAATAGTCAAAAATTTATGGTTTTAACATTTGTAGAAATGTTTGACAAATATTTAAAGTTTTGTTCATAGTTCCTGTTATGTTCGGGGGTTGTGGGAAAGGGAACTGTTGGAATCTTACAGACGAGTCTACGGAATCACCTTTGAGTTCAGGATTAAGGGATTCGCTACTGCATTTGTGGACGTAATAAAAAATTTAAGCTTTAAGATAACCTTGATTTAGTTGGTACGGTTTTGATTGCATTTGTATAATTAGGATATTGTGCAATTTTTAAAGTATAAGGACGTAAATATATGTCGTAAGTTTTTTCGAAGGGAGGAGAGTTTCTGGTGTTGTCGGAGAAGGGTAGAATTTTAGGGGTAACTTAGATGTTTCTAACGTAGGGGTTAGTGAGGTCATCGATTAGGAGTAATGTAAAATTAAACAGTACAGAAATGTAAGAAGGATAATTATTTCGGAAAGAGTAAATGAGTACGGGACAATTTCACCATAAAATAGGGTAAAGTAAAGTAGCTTTGGGGAGAATAAAAAAGTAATGTAAAAAATGGAATTGCGTTAAAAAATATATGTCAGACCCCCCCCCCCCTCTTAAAAAAAGTCTGGCTACGCGCCTGCATATGCCTATAATATCGTAAATATCCTATTGTTAAGTGTCAATTACACAGGTCTACAAAAAAACCATCCTGCTATCGGACATATGATTCTGATACAGAATTTTGAGATGAACAATAATCAATTTTTTCCCAAAACCTTTTTAGATAAACGAGCTTGAAGGTGCAAAAAATGCCCATTTTAACGCTTTTTGAGGCTAAATGCAACGGCATTTTTAATATATACCGAAAAATACTAATTAATTCCTGTTGATTAAAGTGTCATCTATGTCCATTATTTTAGTTTTTTGTTTCACAACTAAGGTGCAAAACGGAGTATACTCCAGTACCTAGTGCGTACGCGATGTTTACTAACACATCTCTCTCTTCCTTCACCTACTCTCCTCCACTCCTGATCCCTTCATGCGTGTTTGGATAGAAATGGGGGCGTGAGTGGGATTAAAAATTAAAGATCATACTTTTAAGAATTTTTTAAGCTTTATTTTAAAAATAAGAAAATTTAATTTTACATTACTTTATAAATTTTTTTTTTTAATATATAAAATACTTTATTTTAACTTTAATTGTATACAAATTTACATTAACGACTAAAAAGTATAATAAGAAAGGTATAAACGCGCGAAGACTAAACCTGAACTGTTTTTATTATCTATGCCATTGTCTAATAAACATTGTTTTGTACTAGGACCTATAGTGGCTTCCACAATTGGAAACCTAGGCATCCAATGCCTCTCTTTTTTAAAACAAATTGGGAGAGCAATTTCCATGGCCTCATCGGATTCGAAAGAGTCGTATTACATCAGACATTAAAATTACAACTAATTTAAAGGTTTGGTTTGCAAACTCATGAAAGCTAAAAATTTGGAAAATTTGTATCAAGACGCGCTTTGTGTGAAACATATGACGTCTATTTTCTTATTTAAGTCTGAGCAGGTCGACGATCAGTACCTGAGCAAAATAGGTATTGTTATAAATTATTAAATCAATCTTTGTGAAGAAAACATTAAATCATATGTGATACCAACCATTATGATCAACCCCTATAATGAGAATGAAATGTTAAAGTCTTTATATCAACCTAATCTATATCAAGGGTTGATAATAACTAGCTGTCAGCCAATATATATTATAAGAAGTATATGTGATATAAAATTAAATGATTTTAATATGAAGACGATGTGGAATCACAAAAATAATTATTCTATCAGCCCTAAAACTTCCAACACAATATTCAATAGTTTGGGTATAGCCATAAAGGAAGAACACCAAGCTTTAAATTCTTTATCATTAGCACAAAAGATTGTAGAACAAAGTAAATAAACTTAACAATTTTTAAAGTTAATAGGTAAATATTTTGCATCATCACTGCCATTTTTGTTTCTTAAAAGTGAAATAGCTTTAGAAACAATTGAAAAAACTTTGAATGAAAATAATATACCAGTGGAAACATTAACTGTATATAGGTCAATTCCTCATCCCAATTTAAGCATTTCTATAAATGCTGCTCTAAAAATTCATTCAAAACTTAATTATCAATTTATTTATTTGGTGTTTTTTAGCCCTTCATGCATAAAATTTTCTCAACCTTACATCAACAAATTTTTTGAAATATGCTCCAGTATAAAATACATTGCACTAGGTCCTAGTACAAAACAATGTTTATTAGACAATGGCATAGATAATAAAAACATTTCAGTTTGTTTAAAACCCCACCCACAAGCAATTTATGAAATCATAACTAATTTTATTAATACAGAAAAAATATAAAGGATACACCAGTATTTATAGTGCTCATATTATATATTTTGAATTGCTACGCAATTTATCGGCTTTTGTTTGTTATGTTTTACTATGTATTTTATATATTGATGTTTTATTCTGAGTACAATTTAATAACCATAAAATGTAACTACTTAATATATAAAAAAAAGTTTGTCCTTTAGACTACAATTTTAAAAATGCTATTTTCCAACTTCTTCACTTTTGATTAGAGAATAGGTAAAATTACAATGATAATTGCCTATTTGAACACAAAAAATGATTAAAGCTAAACTCTTAATTGATACATATCACTAACTCGCATATTTAAACATAATATTGTGACAGCAAGTAACCAAAAAAATTTATTGTAATAGTAGTATGGTAGGAACAAGCCCGCAACGAAAAAAAAATGATTTCCATTCATTCCGCTAAACAAAATCCCGTAAAAGAGACACAAGTGCACGCTGGGAGTAAGATGGGTGTGAAAGCGAAAAAAGAGCCTAGAGTGCTAACGATTCTTTTGATGAGGTATATATGTTTATATCTCGATAGAAATAGCGTTTTTCCTCTAATACATTTCAAAGGTTAAGGGGCGAGGAGGTTGCTATGAAATCAAAGTAAAGGGGGGGGGGAGGGGAAGGGTGCTGGCTGGTTCAGAATGATGCCTTGCATGCCAAATTAAAGAAGGTGCGTGCAAAACGTGAAAACAAGTGGGCAGCAATCAAAAACCGTTCAAAGGCTGTACTGTCCACTGGGCCAACAACAAAAACGATGATATGAGGGGAAAAAGTGAACCAAACTCGCGCGTGTATGTAGTTTAGTAGTAGGACGTAACGCGTAAAGAAAAAATGGCCGAGAGCACGTATATAATTATATAACGATTTCGACGAGCATAATGTACAAATCTATAGGTATATATAATTTTCTAATCAAAAAATAATTATCTAGGGCTCCAATGGAATAAAAGAGCTATCGATGTAATATGATGGGGGGTGTGGTGATTAAACCAAATAATTTCTAACGCACAAAAGAAAAGTTGAAAAAAAATGTTAACAAGCGCTGAACGAGTGGAGATGACAAAACAGGGGGATAACAATAATAGCGTAGGCATTAAAATTCATATTCAGGAGCACAGAAGAAGGACGGTAGAGGGTGAATTTTCGTTTCTACAACTTCTGAGGGTTCGACTGGGGTTGGGTGCTGTAATGGACCGGGAGGGCTCGGGTGTGATGAGGATAGGTTTTGATTTGCCGATTCGCTGATTGGATTCATTATTCTTAACTTCGCTAATCGCGGAGGCTAGTGGTGCCCAAATAAAAGAGGTAGATTAGATTGATATTATTTATGAATAAGGATGGAGTGTGTGTCGTGTAAATTATATGTAATATCTAGAAACATTTAAGGGCCTCTGAAATGTCGATTATATCGGAAAATCTCTGAATTTAGCCATTTATTTTTTAGTCAATATAATACATGCATATTAAATAATTATTAATGTTAGAAGCGGTTGCTTTAGATCATAAATTATCTGGTATTCATTAATTTGTATTTTATTATATAGTAACTTGGGTTCAAATTTTTGACTAGATGTTAACAAATATACTTTAGCTGATCGCAACACAAGTTTGTAAAATTACTTATTGGTAGAGGGTGCCGGCTAGACTGGTTTTCTCGAGGCGTATGCATGGACACCTCAAATTTGTTATTACCGGCGATGTGATTGCCTCCTGGATGATATGAAGTGATGAATATTAAGGGATAATAATGGTATGAACTAGTGTTATAATAAAAAGACCCGAGCCTTCTTTAGTCCACCTTTGGTGTTAGTGGACTAAACAAAAATAGACCAAGGTTATTGGTCTGTGTTCTGAGTCGACCCCTAGGCTTGGTCGAAATTTGAAAAACAGACCAAGGATTTCGGTCAAAACCTCGCTGTTTTTACAACATAATTAGGAACACAACTTATGCAACCGTTCAACAGAAAATAAAGGGATAAAACTCACTTCTAACTGCCGTCAGGGCATCCCGCTTGTTATGGTACGTAACTATGGCGTATCTGATTATGGAAAATAAAATGAATTAAGTAAAAAATAAATGCGGAAATTGTGGATTTAAATAAAGATCGAGCGAAAATCGCAAAGCAAGCTTTAAAATTAAGCTGTTCTCACCTATTTGTTGTGCAGGCATTTATGACGACGTTTTTTATGGGTCCGAATTTTTTGAAGAGACTCTTTACATCTCCGAGGCCCAGGGTATCGCTTATACCGTTAACCTTAACCCACCCACACTCTTGATCGCCCTGTAACAAATACACATATAAACTCGGATATTTTTGAGAAATCAAACGTAACATTTTAAATGTAACAACCTTACAAGCAGTGAACTTTATATATAAAAGTAAAAATTTATGAAAAAACAAATTTAATGCGAAATAACTAGTGTTCAAAAAATCATATTTCCAGCATCGTGTTTAAGAAATTTGCCACAAATGTCCAATTTATGAGTGGAAATACAAAAGTAAAAATTTACTTTGGTGGAAGCATCGGTATTGACAAAGTTAGGGGTAGCTTTTTGGGGAGAGGGTCTGTTGGTATGATGCCTTAGGTTTGTGGCGCTTTTAGAAGAGGAGGCTGAATGATATCGTACGGTCGTCGGGTGAGATGGGGCCGATTTAAGGCTATTTCTTGCGTTTCAAAATAGATGACATAAAAGTTTTTTATAAGATATATATTAAATTTTTATCTTTATTTTTAACTCTCAATAAAAGGTGACTTAATCCAAATAATTTAGCAACGAAACTATGTAAATATGTATGAGTAAATCAAGTATATGGCTTATAGACTTAACGTTTCCTAACTTGGTAGAGGGTGGTGGCTGGGCAGTAGCGGTTTCTACCCGTTTGAGGTCCAAGTCTACCAAGGTGGTCATATCATTCCACGACGAAAAGAGTGGGGGAGACGTGCAACAAGGAGGTAATTCCTTCTTGGGGTCACGTAAGGCCGATTTAGAGCAGTCTACCGTTTTGGTTGTGAATTCCTTGCAAGAAGTTTTAGCCTTCTTACTACTAGTAGTAATGCTAGTGGTCATGGTGGTAATGGGCGTACTATTGGAGTCTTTGGAGCGACTGAGCGGGGAACTGGCTAATTTATCGGCGGGGCGATGACTAGTGATGGTCGAAACCAGAGGAACATCTCGGCTCGCACTTTGAATGGTGGAGGTATTGATGGGAGGAGGGGAGGGAAGGCCTTCCTCTTCTTTAGTTAGGAGGAAAGCGAGAAAATCGTTGTCCAACTCCTGTCCAGCCACGTCTTCTATAAAATTGTCCACGTCACCTCTAAGCTTGGGCAGCAAGGGGCTTACCGAAGTGGTTCGTGGTAAGAATGCTGCTTCGGGGTCGAACTCCTCCTTAACGACCGAGCTATGGGGTAGACCGGGGGCAGGGGGGAGCGGGGCTATGCCCGCCGATATGACTCGGGTTTGGGGCAAGGCGAGGTTAAGCGAATTTTGTTGCACGGGGGGCATATTAGATTGCGCCAGGATCCTAACTTCTCCCCTCTCGTTAGTAGCCGTTACTATGGTAGGCTTGCACTTTTTGGCGAGCCCGAGCGTTTGTTGTCGTTGTTGATACTGTTGTTGTTGCGACGCCGAAGGTCTTTGGCTGGGGGTCGCGTTATTCAGCGATATCTGTCTTTTTCGCCTCCTGCTTTGGCTATCCTTACCAACGACGGGGGTTATGAACGGAATAGGATTGGTGACATGTATTGAGGGGGTTGTTGCTAGGAGGGAAACCAAGCGAAGGGGTCGTTGATTGGCGCTTCTTGGAGGAAGAGACAACGTGATAGGGGAAGCGGAGTCGCGTTGGGAATTAGCGTTGTTGTTTTTTGGTGCAATTTGCGACAACGACAACTGATTGCCCGACCCGCGTTTGGGTAAGATGGTGGGCAAACTCTTTTTAACACCACTACCATTCGTTTCGACGGGAGCCGGGCAGCCTTCCGTTTTATCGGGGAGGGTGTGGGCGGGGTAGTAACGACAATAATCGTGATCGTCCATATGGTGAGAGCCGAGTGGTGCTTGAAGAGAGTTGGACTGGGTATCGGTTTCGTTGTTGTTGCCGTTTGAATTTTGAGACGGCTTAGGAGCGGGAGCCTTGCACTTTTCTGCACCGAACAAGAGCGATAAATACGTGTTATAAGCTTAGCCTTAGGATATAGAAATAAGTAAAATTTAACTTTAACGTACACCGTGTGTGGGTATAACATGCCACAAAGTGAAGTTATGATAATCCCTTTGGTTTAAATCTTCTTACATTAGAGGTTATATCAAATTATAACCCCGACTTACATGTACTACAAGATGACATTTTAAAGACATTGTACACAAATAATAAACAACAACAAAAAACTAATTCCGAGCCAAACTAGCGCTATTAGCACAAAATTCACTGGGGGACTAGGGAGTGCTACGATGTCACACACAAAATGAGTCAGTTATAAGCCAAGCCACGACTACAAAATTCATGCAATTTGTCACCTTTCTTGATTCCATTGGCAGGGGCAATATGTTTGGAGCTCTGATGCAACAGCGCGTTTTGCAGGGGTAAATCCTGGTACGCGTCGTGCAAGAAGAGGTCGGAAAAGTCGAAAACGGTTGCGGCGTTAGAGAGGGGATAAAGGGAAGAAGGGGAGGATACCATGAGTTGACCGGCGCTATAATCGAGCGGGGAAGAAGATAAACTACTGCAGACACCGCCGTTACTACAGCGCGAACGGGAAGAATCGCTGATGTTGGTAACGCGATGTGGAAAGCGGCTCTGATTTTTAACAACTATTCCTGGATCTGCGTTATCGCTGTTGGGGGCAGCAGATGGCTTAGCGACGGGCCTGGGTGAGGTAAGGTAATTGTCTAGGTCCCTTTGGAAATTTAAAATGTCTTCGGTTCGACGGAAATCGTCCTTCTCACCTAATATTGATATATGGCATAAATTGGTGATTTCACAAAATCGAAGTTATTGGTATAAATACTACAAATCGATTGGGGTACATAGTACAATGTGACCTTAGTGTTATTTAGCAATTTAAGTTGTTTACTCAACAAATGCAATAGATCTTTTAGTGGTGATAGTACCGCATTTCATGAAATGTTTATTTTTATAGAAATGGTAGCATATAATCGCGGATAATATATCCAAACAATTAATTAAGAAGGTTAGCTAAACGTTTGGGTAAAACCCCGAGATAACAAGAAAGTTCATTAGAACAAAGTGACGAGATTATGTGGTTTAAGACCTAGAAAATGTTGGAACTAAAAGACTAAAAAGGCAAAACATTTTTAAAGAGTGAAAGATTGTCACGAGTGACTAAAACACGTAATTACAAAGAAAAACGCAAGTTCTGGCAAAAGAGAGAAACGAAAAACTACTCACCATCCAAATGCTGTTCAAAGTGCATCAGGAGTTGGGACAAGTCGAAGGTTTGTTGCTGTTGCTGACCTCCCATTTCTACACAATAAGACATTTCGGAATACATTATCATTAAACCATAATATAGACTAATACACTGCACTAAGGCTGCACCGATATCGGAATCGGTATCGCGATATCGGTACCGATATCACGATTTTTTAACGATATCGGTATCGGTTATTAATCGACCGATACCGATACTTGAAACTTTTTTTCCAAATATTTTATATTTGTTAGAGCTGTATATCCATATACTTTTTAAATTAAATTTTACTTAATTGCTTTTAAATCTAATTTATTTTTTCATTGATTGATTAATTCAAATTTCTACCACCACTTATTTATATTATTATGTAAGTTAGTTTATATTTAAAATTTATAATATAATGTATTTATTTTTATATTATATATTGTATATACGATTTTTAATATATATATTATATAATATTTATCAACAAAGCATTTAAAATATTTTAAATTAGAATAACATTCTATGTTGTGTATTATTAATTCAAAGATTTGCCAATATTAGCAACATGGCCAGAAAATATTTGTCGTCACCCGCCACATCTATCCCTTCTTAATCTATTTTTAGTATAACTGGTGATATTGATAGTCCACATAGAAGATCTCTTCTACCGGAGACTATTGAAAAATTACTATTTATGAAAAAAAATTTGGAATATTTTAAATAAAGCTTTATAAATATTAACAGGTGTCATTTTTATAAGATGTAAAATATCGGTATCGGTATATTTATTTAAATATCGGTAGTATCGGTATCGGTTAAAAATTTGATATCGGTGCAGCCCTACACAAAACTTTTATTATATACTAGATGAACCCGGCAAACGTTGTTTTGCCATTTACCCGGGTGTATTAGCAAAAATATATATCATAGATAAATTTCAATAGATTAAGAATATATCAAATATAATTGGTAAGTGTTTATTATGCAAATTTTTTTAAACAAATAGTTAAAGAGGGTCCAAGGCCCATGCCCACCCAAGAGAGAAAACCTGGCCCCATGCCCCCCCCCCCCAAGAGAAAAATTTTTCGCCCCCTGGCCCTTCAAGCAATTTTTTTTAATTTTTGTAATTAAGAAACAATATCATAACTATAATTATTTGTTTCTGAATAAAACTTTCAATTCTGAACTTAATAATGTCCGAAGAACTGAGATATATCAACATTTATTGGCACTTTGTTAAAAGTATTTTCATTTTTCTCCTTATTTAACGCGCAAAAAATGACAAAATTAGATTTTTTAAATTTATTTAGCCACGCAGGAGGGGACACGACCGTCCAATAATGATAATAATTGACAAAAAGTTTCCATTTTCCGCAGCACATGCCTACATTTATCACACTACAAACGATAGATACGCAGTACGTCATGAGGTTGCGTTTGATTGACATTTTATTAAACGTCAAAACGTTTAAAACAAACTCGATCGAAAACTACTGGACCGATTCGAACAATTCTTAAAACATGCTTCGGAGTGTCAGGAATAAACTGTAAAATTTTGAGCCAAATCGGTCTGGTAGTTTTCCAAAATTGGTGGTGGCATACACACATATATATATATACATAGTTTCATTTTTATATATAAGATTTACGCATATAAAGATTCAAAACCCACTTAGTTTTAATTGCTATGCAATTTATGGGCTCGTTTTTTGTTGTCCGTCCGTCCGTCCGTTGTCTGTCCGTCCGTTGTCTGTCCGTTACCCTCCCTATCTATTTGCATTGGGTATATTAGGTTATCGCTTTTTTAAATTTATGCATGAGAAAGAGGTGCCCCACCCCTCATCTCTATCTCCCTCGGTGTGTTATATATAAGATTAGATTTGTTAAATTATCTATTATATAAACATAAATAAAAGTTGGTTACTTTTAATTGCTATGCAATTTAACTAGTTATATAATAAACATAAATAAAAGTTGTTTACTTTTATTTGCTATTCAATTTAACTAGTTTTTGTTATATAATAAACATAGATAAAAGTTGTTTACTTTTAATGCTATGCAATTTAACTAGTAATATAATAAACATAAATAAAAGTGGTTTACTTTTAATTGCTATGCAATTTAACTAGTTTTGGGGTTAGAATCCCGGAGTTTTTTTGACTCTTATGATTGTTCTTGTTACTATCATTGATAATAAGAATTTTTGGCCGTCCGCTGGCTGCTGACCAATGAAAAAAATGACCATTGGCCAAAATGTGAATCGAAATTATTTTTTTCGTTTTTTTGACTATTATGATTGTTCCTGTTTCTACCATTGCTATTATGACTTTTTGGCCGTCCGCTGGCTGCTGACCAATGTTATATAATAAACATAAATAAAAGTTGTTTACTTCTAATTGCTATGCAATTTAACTAGTTTTTGGGTTAGAATCCCGGAGTTTTTTTGACTCTTATGATTGTTCTTGTTACTATCATTGATAATAAGACTTTTTGGCCGTCCGTTGGCTGCTGACCAATGAAAAAAATGACCATTGGCCAAAATGTGAATCCGAGTTTATTTTTTCGTTTTTTTTTGACTATTATGATTGTTCCTGTTACTACCATTGCTATTATGACTTTTTGGCCGTCCGCTGGCTCCTGACCGATGGAAAAAATGACCATTGGCCAAAATGTGAATCGAAATTATTTTTTTCGTTTTTTTTGACTATTATGATTGTTCCTGTTCCTACCATTGCTATTATGACTTTTTGGCCGTCCGCTGGCTGCTGACCAATGGAATAAAATGACCACTGGCCAAAATGTGATTCGAAAACTTTTTTTTCGTTTTTTTTTTGACTATTATGAATTTATATCCGCTTTTACCGTGTCCTGGCTGCTGACCAATGGAAAAAAATGACCATTGGCCAAAATGTGATTCGAAAATTTTTTTTTCGTTTTTTTTACTCTTATGAATGTATATCCACTTTTACCGTGTGCTGGCTGCTGACCAAAGGAAAAAAATGACCATTGGCCAAAGTCATCAAAATTTTTTTTTCCGTTTTTTTTGGCTATCATTGACTTATAGAGTATCTGTTGGTACTGACCAATAGAGAAAAAGTGACCATTGGCCAAATTTTTGATTTTTTTAATTAAAAATTGTTCAAATTCAACAAAAAATTTCTCCCAACAATTCTGCAAATTCTTAACATTGTGTTGTTTTATAATATAATGTTTGTTAGACCCATAATCACTAAAGGCCATAAAAACTAATGTAATACGCAACTAGATGCAAACACTAAATCTAACCCTAACCCTTGCCTTACATTTTGCCTATAATGGAAAATTTGTGTAAATAATTAATTAATCATTAGGCATTTAATACCCCCCTGTAGGCATTCTCGCCCCTTCCCACCTTTCTCGCCCATAAATTGCATAGCAAATATGATACATTTATACGAAGTACAGATGAGTCGTCCCCCCTTCCCTTCCCCTCTTCCCTTCCCTTCTCCCCCTTCCCACGAGGGCCGAAGGCCCGAGTTTTTTATATAGCGATATATTGTATTGGTGAATAATCCTTTATGTTAAAATGTGACAACTCATAGAATTCTTCAACCCCTATAAAATTAACAGTTTCAGAAAAATAAATTTAAGTTAATTTCATTTAGAAACTATATTCCATTTTCCCCCTACATTTCAATCGTAAAAGGCTCAAGTTGTTAATGTCAAAATAGATGGCATATAGGGCATAGCCAATAGCCATCTAGTTAAGTTTTCAAGATGAATATCAAAATTTGGCACCAGCAGCAGCGTATTTTGGTCTATGGTCCATCATAATCGCCATTACTATTACTTATATCGAGCGAACAAGGCGTAGGTGAAAGGATATTTTTGAGGTCCAAGGGATCGTAGAAGAAGGAAGAATCAACAGCGGGGAGCAAGGTGGGCAAATTGGAATTACTGCCCCCATTGTGATTATTGCTGGCAGGGCTTTCCTTGAACATGCTACGCATCATTCTCAAGTTGGCCGGCGAGGGTAGGGGTGATAGCATGTTAACTCCAACGTCTTCCAACCCAAAAATATCATCCAGTCCCGAGCCGTATAGTTCTTTATCGTCCTAAGTATAGGCGAAGGGAAAATTGTAGAGAATTATAATTCGCAAATATCTGTTATAAAGCAACGAGCTAGACAAGTTGCCAAAAGAAATTTTTAATCATATATAAAGGTCATCAGTCGGAGCACAAAAATAAAAAGGCCCGGGCGAGGTCGGAAAAAATAAAGCCAAAAAGCGGTCAGTAGCTAGTCTTTGCGAGAAAGCAAAAAAGACTTTTACAAAAGCAAAAAGAGCAATTGAAAAGTCAATTTGAACAGGACAGGACGGACAATCAAAAAGGAGCCAATAAAACTGCCATTCAATGTCTAATCACATCCCCGTTTCTAGCGTAAATTTAGATAAAAACGAAAAAGAATGATGTGATTTGAATACTAATTAGCCACTGCCAGTAAACAATAGGTTTTGTTTCGGTCGAACAATAAATCAATCAAATTCTTTAAATGCAATATTATAGCGTGAAAAACTCTAATTACAGATTGCTAAAACCATATACCTTAAACTAATCAAGATTAACACTTTTTTATATTGGCTATGGATGCTGATGATTATTATTATTCTCGGGTAAACAAATAGAAGTTAACTTGCCAAACTAGGTCTTAGGTTTTTTTATACGCCAGTTAAATGTTTGTTTAAGTTATAAAAACTTACGGGTGTGGTGCAATCCAAGAGATGCGTATCAAATGCGTTATCATCCAAATCATACAAATCGTAGGGCAAAACGACGTGATCCAATGTATTGAAGTTTGTCTGTGCATGTATGTGTAAAAGATTTTAGGCTAAAGTTATGAAAAGTCCAATTAATTTACAAAGTTAGTTTTTTCGCAAATAATAATTTAAGAGGAATGCCCAAATGTGGGATCAAATGAGTAACTAGCGTTTACCTCGAAGGAGCAAGGGTCAAAGAAACTTGTTTCTTCGCAGTATGAATAAGCCAAATTCGTCATTTTATCCTGCAACAAATAAAAGATACGCGTTAAGCAATAGAACATTCAAAATAACATCAAGAAAAATGTTAAAAATTTATATAAAATAAAAGCTTAAAAGGGAATACATTATTTTTCTTTGCCAATCATCATTAAATTACATGCTAAATATATTGAATGAATGAGCTGGGCACCACAATGGAAATTGTAAAATGCGATACGATTTCAATCCATGGCTCTATGCCTGCTTATACATTAAATACATTTTAACATGCATTTTTATAATAATGTGGAAAGAAAAAAAATGGCTCCCTTTTTAAAACATAAATGTACCAGCGTTATAAATGCTAGACCCTCCCATGACTAATAAATAGCTTTTGTCATACTAAAAAATATTATTACATTCAAAAAAAAATGATTAATTCGAATAGGGCAGTCTCTAATGATTCGTGCATGGCCGGCTAATGGGGCCGGATCGGATTCGGACAGAAGGATTTTAAAATCTCACCTTTTTTCGTTATAAAAAAGAGGAATTTTAATATGGATTTGCCCCGGATGTAACCGATTAAAGTATCGTTATGAGAGTTAGAGTAAGTAGAGTGAGTGATAAATGAATGCAAAAAAACAAATGAGGCCTATGGTACGGTACGTATACGGTACACGTGCGTTTTTTAGCGCGCGCACAAGTTTAATTGGGTCATATTCATACAACATATTTAGATGAGAATGAGGAGGGAAAAGTGGTAAAATTCCTACAAACTAGCTCGTACAGTAGAAGTAAAAGCATTTTAGTCTTTATTAGCTGTTTAAAAAGGTGATCACGCGCGATGATTTGAATCTTATGTATGGTTTCATGTAAAATTGTAGTTTAAAAATTAATATGGCATAGCGGCGGGAACCTTATGCCTCTAGTTATAAATCGATTTCAATCAAAATATCGAAATAAAGTGGATGTAAAAACTTAAATTTTCGTGAAAAAATCAAATCAGTATTCATTATAAAATGTGACACAGCTCTATCACCACTAATCATAACTGTCCAAATTTAAGAGCAGCTTATGCATATATATTCTGACAAATTTCAAATCCCATAACTGATTAAGCAAGCACAAGCTTTAAAAACGCTTAATTCAATTCTTCCATCTCCTCGAAAAAAATTATTTATAACGATAAATTTGGGAAAATTATGGCCGTTTTTTCACACAATATTCCCGTGATAAAAATAGTCCAGACACGTAGCTGGCTGGCTAAGGGAAGTCCCGAGGGTAGGGGTCATAGGGGCAATGTAAATCGATAAACGTAAAAAGTCACTACTAGTCAGGGGTCTGCTCTCTCTCTCTCTCGCCAACACCACTCAAACGGGTCCAATTTTCGGGTAAGTCTAACCATAATCAACGCGGACTCCAAAGGGGGCAAAGGGATAAGAGGGGGTGGGACGTGTCCAGAATTTTAATTTTATCAATAACTAAGTATATGGGCCTAAGCACATAGGCGTAGCCAAGGGGTGGCTGCCCCCTCTAAATCTAGAAATTTGGCAAAATTTTATATAGTCATGGCTACAATTTCAAAAATTACATTTTGTCCCTCCCTTGATCATTATTGCCCCCCCCTCTAAATACAATCCTGGCTACGCCCATGCTTAAGCCCCCCCCCCTAATCCAGTGTTTTTGAAATGTAGTATACAATCAGGCCTTAATTTCAAAAAATTGTCATTTTGTCCAGTTCCCATATAGTTTCAATCCTGGCCAAGCCGATGGACCTAGGAGGGATGATCATTACTTTTTATCCCCTCTGGTTAATGTTACTTTTCCCCATACGCATACGGCATACCCCGTCTGCTAGTCGCTTAGGTGTGATATAAAAGTTAGACGCGCTCCGTTGGTTATCGGTGTCTGTGCTCTGCTCCGCGTCGTGTACATTAAAGGAGACAAAATAGCACTTATGGGAGTGAGTGAGGAGTGAAGAGGTATGAAAGTATGATTGAGTGGAGTGGACACGTTTAAATAAACACTTATGATGACCTTTTGTAAGCTTGCCTAGCTAGCTAGTCGGGCGGGACTTAAATTAGAGATAAGGCGTCGCTTAACGCCCATCGATTGTTTAATCATAATCTATGAAATGTTGCGATAATAGGGAAATTAAATCTTGCTTTAAAAAAACACATTCGGTTTGGCAATATTGTAAATTGTTCATAGACCTAAAGATGTTACGTTTTGTTATGTTCAAAAATTTTGAATTTTGATTTTCACTTTTTAAAAAAGCACTTTATAGAAGGTTTTATGAGTATGCAACCTTGATTATGTCAGTAATCTTCTTAACCGATTTCGTTAAAAAAATATGGACTTCACCAGGGGCCAATATAAGACATTATAAAAAAAGTAATAAAAAATGCTTTTAATGGGATATTTTAAGACAAATTAGATTAATCGGGGGGGGGGGGCTAAAGCAAAAAGTGGCAGGTAAAATAAACTTGTCCTTCAGACATACAATCTTTTATATTCATCAAGGACATTTAACATCCAAAAATGAGTCTAGGACTAAAACAAGGCACTTTTGAACGCGGAGTAAAAAAAGGCGAGCTCGCACAACATTTAAATTTTTAATAATAATTATCAATTTCAACCCTAAACCAATACAAGTTAATTTTAAATTTTAGGTTGTGCATCTACTGTTAATCTCATGGGCGTAGCCAGGATTGGATATAGAGGGGGGGGCAATAATGATAATTTGTAATAATTTTGGCCATAATTATATTAAATTTCGAAGATTTTATGGTTTTAAAGGGGGGGGGCAGCCGCCTCTTCCTGCCAGCCCCTGGCTACGCCCATGGTTAATCTAAAGTTAACCACGGGCCAATAAATCACACACTTTATTAAATATGGCTTGCTCTGGGCGCCATTTATTAGGTGTGTGTGCATTGCATGTATACAACATATACACGTGGTATAAATAAATATTATATATCCCCTTTTCATAGGTAAATAGAGCCGAGCTTTAAAAAGGGGGACTGAGGGGGGGGGGGGGAGCGTATTAAAAGGTATGTAAAGTGAAAGAGGGGGGTAGGTGGGATAAAGTAAAGAAAGGTGTATGGTGATAAAAATGTATGAAGTTTACAAAGCGAAGCCGTGCTCATTAAAAGATAAGTTGAAGGAGGATAAAAAGAACTTTGATAACACAAAACAAAAGTGACTGCAAGATGACTGAACGGAGTGGCACTTTAATTTAGCCTTCTTAGGCAAAACAAACAAACAGATTAAAATTTGAGCAACAAAGGCCATTATTACTACTTTTAAAGATTAAGATTTGAGCAAGAGAGGTCACATAACATAATTGTTTTCAACTGCATGATGGTAACCATGTAATTTAGATTGTAGTATAGCTGACTCAGCTGTTGCTAATCCAACCATTTATCTCATTTATTTACACCTACACCAACTAACTACAGGATGTGAAAGAGAGGAAAGCGAAATGCTTAGCCAATTTTAATTTTTAAAAAAAAATTAATAAAAAGTGCAAAATTACAAGTGGCTTACTTTTGTAAGTATTCGGAGGGCAAAGGTGATACTTTAAGTTAAAAACACATAAATCTTATTTTTCGGGATTTCCCGGTAAATTACGAATTAAGGAACGAAATTAATGGGGGGAGGGGGACCTCTTGATCATAAATCAAACTAATTACTACACCCCTCCCAAAGGCAACGTGCTCAAAGCAAGATTTTTAAAGGTGGGGGTAAAAAAATGCAAGAGTCATGATGTACGCAACTGTTTAGACATAGGGAAAAATTAGAGACGCGCCAAAGGGGGGGGGCGTGCAAGTATAACTCGGCTAATTCAAATTTTTAAGACACAAATTTTTTTTGCACGAAATGTGCTTTTGCATCGAGGAATCGCGTCGTCAAGAAAATATAATATAACTAAATTGTGGGTCTGTAAATTTTATATATCATATTTTATCTACTTTATGAATTTTACATTTTCTAGTGTATAAATCTTTGAAATTATCAATTAAAACTTATACGCCTTTTTAAACTATATAATAGATGCGGTTTCTTGTGGGTAAATCTATAGTCTGTGTAGGGTTTATTGGTGTGCGCATAATTACTAAAATTCCCCCTCGGGCCGCGTTGTGCAAAATTATTCGATACATATCTAAAATTTCTATTATTGCCCCTTTTAAAAACTTTATGTCATATTCATAAAAAAACTAAACATACAAATTAATTATTTTGGGACGTTTATGAAATTATTGATTTTTATAATGTACCTGTAATAAGGCAAAGTTGGCTTAAATATTGTTTATTTTGAATTGCCAAAATTTTACGTTAGACGGGGGGGGGCGGGAAGGGGCGAGGCTAGACGTAAACAAACAAAAAGAAATGGGGGGTGAGGAGAGAGCGTGGGATTTGCCAAACAAAATATCGATTTTCAAACGCAACATTTACACATTGAACTCTTCCAATACAAATTATAACAAAAAAATAAAACACGTGGGTGGGTGAGAGAAAAATTGAAAGAATCTATCAATCATGGGTGTAGCCAAGGGAAGGGGGAAGTAAAAAGGGGCGGCCACCCGCTCTAAATCCAAAAATTTATTAAAATTATGGCTAAAATTTCAAAAAATGTTCATTTTGCCCCTCCCTAAATCATTATTGCCCCCCCCCCTGATTCCAATGCTGGATTCGCCCATGTCTATCAGTGACAACAACCAATATTACTACATACATATCTCCAAAATTCACATTAAACAATAGGATTGTTAAATTAAGAATAAAATTTTTTTTAATTAAACTGGATACGTCAGTGGAAATAGAAATGGGCGCCCAAAAAACGTTTGTTCAATAGAAATGGGGAAAAGCACGTGTTATCTTTAGGGAGAAAAGAATAGGGGGAGGTAGTAAAGTAAGGTTCAAGGCGAAAAAACTTATGTGTAACGTGTGTAACATGAGAGAGGGCTTGCTTTTTTGTTAATGGGAAGGGAAGGATTAAAGTTATGTTAAGGCGTTTTAGTAAAAAAATCTATTTATAAACCAGTCACAAAAATGGAATGTTGTATACACTCATTTAATCAACCTAGTAGGCTATATGTAATAATTATTTCGTGAATATTATGCGTATTTTAGCTACTCCGAATTGCTGACTTAATGCTTGACATAGCTCCAGGGTTATTATTGCCCTACTAATGCTAATAAATGTCTACTTAAAGGAGGGGAGGGGGTGTAATTTTGTAATAAAATTTGTTCAGAAAAGGAGGAGCGCATAGTGGGAGGTAGGCAAAAGGAGATTAATCATGGCACAAAATTTTATTCAAATCAGTCTAGAACATTTTAAAGTTAAATTAAAATAATTGTAGCATGTAGGCTAAGCAATTATGGGTAAAGTTTAATCTAGATTTAACAAGTATATTCATACAATAAAACTCTTTAAGGTGTACATACATTAATATTTTAGATTAAATTTCTGAGAAGTGATTAGGTAATGTAAGTTAGATTTTTAGGTTTATGGTAGTCGATGACAAAAAAATAAATATTATGTAAGAAATAATGCTTTAGATTTATTATTTAACATACTTACTTACATAATATAGTTTGGAATACCATATAATTGCAATACTAATAGTCAAATTTAATGTCAACAATTCAAAGCGTGAGTAATGAAAAGCACGTGGAGTTTACTAAAAATATTTGAATACAAACACTACTACCAAACTCTATTCAAACAAATTGCCATATTAATTTTTAAAAATAGAGCGTTATATTTACTGCTATTCCACAAATTCAACAATATCTGCTTCATAGTAAAAAAATTTGTAATTTGCAAAATAACTTTAGGCTGTATTAAAAGTTAAATATAGTTTGACTATCAATTTCATAAAGATATATTGTTTTTTTATAATTTATATAAACGTAAATACAGTATAATTCCGCAAAACTAAAGTGGTAAACAATAAATATTGGCTTGTGCTAATTCAATTGTATTTGTTTTTGGCGTGGGACATTTATATTATATTATTATAACCTAAGATTTTAAACCAGACTATGAGTTTTTTATAAAGTCCTTCTGCTAGCCTAGACGCTTCCAGCAAGCACTCGTAAAGAATACTTGATAAAGATTTTTATAATTTAGCAGATATAAGCAAATATTTATTGTCGAAATTTAATTCTTGTATAACATCAATAAATATGTTTCTATTTAAAAGAGTTGTTAGAGTTCTTATGCAATAAACGGGTTAAGCTAAAGTTATTTTCAAAAATTGATTACGGTTACTGATGACTTTTAAACTAATTATAGTAAGTTTCTTATGTTATAATGTGTATTACTCATTATTATAATATAATCGGCGACATGCCCATACATCCCTAAAACCGTTTTGTTTGAAAAGGCAACTTTTCAAAAAACAACTCATCATCATATCACGAGTTCATCATGAATTGATCATCACATCATCATGAAATCATCACATCATCACTAATTTTTTAAATTAGAGTTTTATTTAGTACGTATTTTGTTACCAGGTAACATTTAGATATACCACATAAGAGTTATATGTTTTATAATCCTTAATATTATATATCTATTTTATATCAGGGTTAACATTCATTTAATTTGCCTTTTACATCTTTGTCTTTTCGACTGGATTCCCCTAAAACATTTTCTAACCATGTTAATAAACTAAAAAGTCTCCCAATTGTTAACTAGCACGTTCTTCTAGTGCTCTTAAAGGCCTAAAAAGTTTATTTCTTAGAAACACGCTTGGGTGGTGTTAAAAATGATTAAAAAACCTTTTACAATTTAACATGAAAATCTTATTCGATTTGCATTTTTGACAAAGCTATTTTGTTTACACCATCGAGTTCAAGATAATCTCACTCAAATATATGTTGTTTTGTAATATATTTTTTTGCGTAGGGGATTTCTGGTTAAGCCTATGAGTTAATGACATGCTCATGGGCGTAGTAAGCATTGGAATTAGAGAGCGACAATAATGATTTAGGGAGAAGCAAAAAGAACACTTTTGAAATTTTAGCCATAATTATAATAAATTTCAACAAAATTTTGGATTCAAAGAAGGGCAGCCACCCCTCCCTGCCCCCCTTTTGGCTAGGCCCATGCGCACTTTATAAAACTAATTGATTTATAAATGAAACGCGCAATTTATACTAATTTAACAATTTTTTTGTTTATTATCAAGGTAGACATAAATTTATTTAATTGTAGACTTCACCATGATTTTATCATTAAATACAATGGTAATAGTGAGCGAGAATGAAGGTTTGTAACAATTTAATACTGTATAATATACCTTGCATGTTTGATTAATAATAAATACGTTATTTGGTTTGAGTATATAATTCGAAATTTCACAATTTTTCATGTCTTAAAGCGTGGGTTTAATAAAATTAGGAACATAATAAATAATACATAATAGACGACCTCCAAATACAAATATAATTTTTTGTCGCAAAAATTAAATCAATGAGTTTCATGTGGTTCCAGCAAAGCTAAAAGTTGTCGCAATGATTGAAAAATTTGTTGGCAAAATTTGGAAGAATCACATTTATCCTTGACCGTGGATTTAAATGAGCTCACGTGGAAAAATAGTTTGTTATTGCTAGGGAACATGTAAGCTACTCCATAACCGTTGGCTGTAACGGGTCCAAAACCACCACCTGGGGAAAGCTATTGAATTACAAAAAAATATTAACTCTAACATAAAAATCGCTAACTTTGTATTGGAAATTCGGAGCATCGAATTCTATGTTGGTCTTGATTTGTCTTTGTGGACTCTGGCTGGTCGATAGTGTCCAGGGCATTGATAAAATGTCTCGTAAGATTTCGCTTTCCTTAAAAATAACCGCGTAATTCGTAAAAAATAACTTTATCACATGAGTCTAACATTCGTAATATATTTTATAACATACATGAGGGGGTAGCCGCCTTTCCCTGCCCCACTCCCTAGGCTACGCCCATAATATCAATTATCTCAAATTTACTAAAATAGGTGGAAAATATTGAGAAAGTCTTTCTAAACCGATATAAAAACGAAAACTCACGATTTGACAAAGTAACGTTTATCCTATCGATATTAATTTAAAAAGTGTAGCCAAGGAAAAGTAAAACAAGTAAAAAAAGAAAGAAATTTTTATAGAGAATGTCATATTAAAAGATAAGGCTCAACAAAGTTTTATATAAAAGACACTCGAAGTTAAATAAATTTTTTTTTATTTTTTATAAAAAAATATAGTTTTTGGTTAAAGGTTTTTAGTAAATATTCAGACATCACTCTCAATTTGATTGCCTTCATTACTTTTCACCGAGGACTTTAGAAATACAGATAGGAGGTATACTTATTTTACAAATCCACTTCCTGCCAAATTATAAAGGGAATAAAATTTAATAAAAAGTTAAAAAGTTACTTGGCCGATCATTTTGGACATAACGTAGAGGGCAAATAAGTGCCTGTCACACCCTTTACCCGTCATTGCATCTTTGTATAGGGATTGATGCCTTTTAGCAGCACTTTTCAGCAATTCTATTTTCTCCATTCTACTCACGCTATCATCTTCGTATGCCCTATTTAGGGGGAAAAAGCATTTAAAAAATAGAAATTAATAGAATACAATGAGCTCGCGGCCTAAACGCTTTGAGACTATGCTATACGGTGGATATATTTGCTAAATCTAACAGCTCCTCCGACCTTATCTCTTCTACAGAGAGAAAGAAAGTGGAAAAAAACATTTTCATTTTAGTTCCAGTAGTGGCCACGACCCTCTGTTATTTAAAACCTGAGGGTAGCCAATTTTTTAAACAAAAATCAAAATTTGTTGACTTCCTCACACACGACCTTAGAGAATTTTTTTAAATTTAGTAGAAAAATATTTGAAATTGTAAAACCTAATACAATTTCGATCCATGTACCTGCTCAATAATTCTGTATATTTTATCATAATATTTTTTGATACTATAATTTATTTAACCATATATAATGTGCTAATTTAGTTAGATCAAAATGTATAATAATAATCTCGATATTGGTGCCCAACGCATTAACTCTAACATAATAACTAAATAACTATTGCTATTTTTGATCGAGCAGTCTAACTAATTAAAGAATGGTGAAACAATCCAAATATGAGATAAAGTTTTTGACATATTAACTATTCAACCATGTGGTAAATAATTAGTTATCATAACTATATATTCATCAACAACAAAATTAAAAAAGCATATTCTATTTAATTTTAAAATTCAATTTCGAGTTAAAATGACCAGTGTAACCAGATGAAAGTTGACAAATTCAACGCCCTCCCCCCACCCCCCACCTACCCGAATTTACCGTATAAAATCGGCAACTTCTCGCGTCAAACTTCTAACGGTTTCGGTGCGTCCTTTGAGGTATAGCCTAGTGGCTGAAGCTTCGTAAGTTAGCGCAAATGTCCCGTGTAATTTAAAGTATGCCATTTGAACGGCTATCTGAACGAATGCATCCGGACTCATCTAAATAAATATATAAAATGTGGGAAGTTATTTCAAAAAGTTATTTATTGAGCATTTTTGCAATAACTCAAAAAATTTACAAAAATCAAGACGATTATTGAGCTTAGCAATGATAATGAAAATTTGAGGTGCTTTGATAAAAACATGTAAAAACAAACTTTTTTTAACTCATTCCAAAAAAGTTAAGGCACAATACACACAAACACAATAATTAAAAAAATTAAATTATTTTTGTTAAAACCAGTGTATTCAAACTTGAGTCGTTTTAGGTTTATTTATGCGAAAGAAAAACAGACCAAAAAATCGTCGGTATGTTTATGTTTAGTCGACTAAAACCAAGGGACCACCAAACAAAACCTAGCCGTTTTTACAACATTAGTTAATACCTACAAGTATAAATTAAAATAATCAATTTTGAAGACCATTGAGGTATGAAATTTTTGTAGCACTTCGTAAGCAAACAGTAATGAATAAAGAGACAAACTTGATGCCGTTTCATGGCCCCTTTGCCGAAAAAGGAGAAATCTTGGATGCACAAATCGACCTCATCCCGTTTCTAACAAAATAAACCACGATATATATTGTAAAACGATAATTTACTTAAAATGTCAAATGATAAAAATTAATTCAAAGAATAAAACTTTTTATTCGTTATTTTTTCCTATAACTAAGTCTAATTTACCCATAAAAACGAGGCCGCCTTATAGTTAAAAAATCGTTACCCTTATTATCATCGATTTTAACCCCAAAGATTGCTGTATTCAACTAATACTTTGGGACAAAAAGGCCGGTGGCTCGACCATAAGCTAACTTGTAAAATAACGGTTACTCTTTAATACCTGTTGAGCATATTGGGTAGCTTTATCGAGTTTTCCTTCAACGACCTCAGACAAATCCCATTCCAATCTTTGAATAATTCCATCCGGCGAATTACCATCATTTATTTCCACTTCGGTTTTCTTGCAATTTCCCACATCGTCGTAGGAATCATTGACGTACCTGTATAAAAGTTTACTTTCAAATTTATACTCTGCAAAATGTCCAAATATCACGACTAATTTGATAATGATAATTGAATTAAAACACTCTATTTTTTGGTATTATTAAAAAATTTATCTGCACAAAAGCGAAGTCTCTATATATGGGTTAAATCAAAAGATCTAAATATTCCTATTTTTTTAAATAAAAATCCATGGTCTGTTATCAAACGTTCCAGAGAGTGAGGCAACAACGAGGACAAAAATATTAGATGCCAAAGGGTAAAATTAAAAAAATAGTTATGTTGAGCTCACACCCTTTTCTAATATTTTAATATAATGTATCTGAAAATAAATTTGATAATTTTGGTTCAACCTGCACGAGAAGTTTATAATATACAGACGGTTTTAAAGGATTATAAGAACCTTCCCTATTTTGGTAAATATACTGATTTCAAAATATTAAATTGGTGTCAATTCATAATTGTGGTCTTAGATATGTCAGCGCAATGACCATAGACTGCTCATCAGGGTTAAATAAGTGTACCGTTTTTCCGCCATTTTTAAATGTGCACAAACAAGAATTAGTGATTCCAAAACTTAAATAATTTTTTTTAAATTGTTTAAACCTTAAAAACAGCATTTTAAAATATTTATCTTTCACACAATTCTTAGAAATAAAAACACTGTGATGTTAAAGTTAGTGCTATCTGCATTTTATAAATAATCATTTCTCAACTTTCTCTCTTATTTATTAATCAATGAAGAAGATAAATTCATTTTTTATTTGATCAATGGGGACACTGCAAACAAGATATAGGAGCTTTAGCTATCTATATAGTCTATGGCTATGACATTCACCCGACGCCACCAAGCATAATTGCAACAATAACATCTTTAATTTCGCAACACACGACTCTGGAAAAATTTCAAGTATTTAAAAAACCTTAAATCACATGCAAAACAAAATGTAGAAAAAAAATACACGATATTGGCAAATTTAAGATTGACTTACTCAGAAGAGAGGGCATATTCGTGAGCGTGAGCTACTACGGGGGCATCAGCGTAACTGTGTTCGCAATGTAAACCCATTCTCCCATTCCCAAAAATCACCAAATTTATGGATTTATCATGCCAACAGGCCCGGCCACCCAAAAGGTATCGACCTTCTGTCGCGTATTCTCCACGTTTTGCCTCCACATCCGTCTCCAACACCAACTTTTAGGTTATATGTCCAGAAATTAAAAATACTAGAAATTTAGATGCTGGTAGGGGCTAAATGAGCCAAATGATGTATTTATATACTTATTAGGAATGCAATCTATTAACAGTCCGTTAAAAATAGTCCAAAAATATAAAAATTACACTCTAGAGTTTGTTTGTCTGTCGATAAACACAAGATTAATGGCATTTTAAGGGTGCTTATCTAAGTCTCTGGCTTTAATATAGAAACAATAACACACGGCTAACAAGCTCTAATAAAGCCATAACATAAATAATTTCCTGGTGCAAGAAACCACCACCTTTTCAATGGTATAAACATTTACCAATTAGTTCGTATGGATGTTTATATGATTTATAGTTTTTATAGGTTCGTAATTTTTACACCAAACGTAACCAAAACTTATTTTAAACAAATTATTTTACCACGAGTATGGCCGATTCAATAGCTTTGAGCGATTGTTGATTGATTCCGCTGGAGAAATGAAGTTTTCGACATTTTGCCCATTCGTCCCTAGGCAGGGCTGTCAAGGCGTTCAGCTTTGGGACATAACTTGGCACTGTGGCAGAATAAAAAAAATTAGAAACACCGACAATTTTATAAGTGAGGGGGGGGGGGGGGTGAGGGGGCAAATGCACCCATCTTTTAAATTAAAAAAAACCCTATAACCATTTACCGGAATTATGGTTAAATTTCAACAAATAATTACATTGTTGCTCCCGAAAGCATTAAAAAAAATTCGCTGTCCCCTCCCCCAACCTATTAAAATTTTGGCCTAAACGCTATTAATTTTCGTTTAATCATGAATAACTTCGTTCTCAAAAGTTTCACTTCGTTATATACCATTAATAAAGTATGTCCTTGGCCTGTTTATCTTTAGTCGACTACAATCAAAGGTCGACTAAACAAAAACAGACCAAACTTTTTTCGGCCTTTTTTTCTTGGTCAACCACTAGGCTTGGTCGAAATTATACTCGACCATCAGTCTTAGGTAAACTTACGGTCGATCAATCAAAACCCACCCTTTTTTAAGACACTACATAAAACCTAAAAATCCGAAATGTTATCTAAAGTCAAAAAGGAAATACATAACGTATGGCACCTTTCGCAATGTCACCCCTCAGCTATGAAAATTTTAAAGATTGTTAGCCCCCAAAATAACGAAAACGGGCACTTTTTGTAATCCAGCCCCCTAAATTAAATAGCTTACCCTTAGTTTAATTTCATAGACTAATAGAGTGCTCATTTTCTTTTAAAAAGTGTTCCTCATTTTGGCAGCCATTTTGAAAGGTGAAACATGAATTTTGGCCAATTCATATGGTTTGATGAATTTTAAATCGCTATAATGATTGAAATGGGTTGTTTCATGTTATAAGATCAATGATTATTATCCAATATAAATCGCTATACAAACTCTACTTCACTTATCAAAATGGCGGTTGTTTTTGGCAACACTTTCGATGCTTGAATATATAAGAGATGAGCAGTCTATTAGTCTATGTTTAATTTCGACATAAAAAAATATTTTATCGCAACATAAATACTGTGTGAATTTGCATTTAATTTTGAATCCTGGAGGATTTCTTCCAAAATGCCTTGTAATTTGAAAGGTTCGAGCGGAATGAAAGATACGGGGTTGGTTGAATCGAAGGTCATGATGGACCTTGACATTTTTTTGCTAGCTACGGGTACGCTATAATAGGTGCCTCGACAATAAACAACCACGTGCTGCAAGAATATAGGTTCAAAATAAAGAAATTCTACGCCAAATTGAAATAAAGTGCTAAGTTTTTTTATTGGACATGCCAAGTTTTGACATTCCTTTGGTCAGAGTTTAATCTTATTCGTGATTTTAAATAAATAGCTTAGTTATAATTATGCTCAAAACTCATAGTATTCATAGACATGCAATATTTTTATTTAAAAAAAAATTCACGTTAAACAAGGAATAACATTTAAAGAATCAATTAGGCCTTACCTGAGACTCATGAGGTTCATAATGCACTATAGAATCGACGTTATCGCCCGGAAGCCTAATATTAAAATAGCAAGTGTTAGAGTTGAGTAGAGCCCTGAACGAGCCTTCCACGGCTTGAGAAAATTTTGGGCCAGGCTCGGACAAAATTTTTCGAAATAATCGGGCCTCGGGCTCGCGTCGAGCGTGCTGAGCCAGCCCGACTTAAGACCTCAACAGCCAACAAACTATATATGGAATAATTTTTCTAAATTAATCAAACTCTGATTAAAACGTTCGTAGAGCGCACATTAAAATATTTTTAAAATTAATACTGAAAAAGCTATAATGTCGCTAAGTATTAAAAAAACTTATTTCATTTTTACGATAAATTGATGTTTACATTTTTAAGTCAAATCTTTTTTTAATATAGGCGAGTTGTCGTGAGATAATTAAATTTTGGCAAATGTTCATTGATCATAGCTATTATTGTTTAAATTATTTAAAAATAACAATTAATTTTGATTATATATTTATACGGTAAAATAAAACAAATATTTTAATATAAAATTATAAAACTGTTAAAATTTAAAAAGTATGTGAGCCGAGCTTAGGCCAAAAACAAATTTATTTTTTCGGACTGGGTCGGATCCAGGCAAATTAAAAAAATCGGGATGCACAGGCCTATGAAAATCAATTTGGCAGGGCCCATGTTTTTAAATCATGCATTTCGATAATGTTTCAAACTTTAAAAATAATAATTTCGAGAAATATAACTTCCTTTCGAGATATGACTTTAAAAAGTAGACATTTAATTAAATAAGCTATGTAATAAATTTGTATCTATTTTTACAATGTTCATAACTACAAAAAATATTAAAATATTAAAAGAAAAAGAAAGATCTTTGCAACAGTTATGAACGTGACTAGGGTCATATCATCATAAGACTACACGATGAGACTGGCAAAATGACATTGACACTGGGAGAAAGAATTTCCATTATTCGACACACTTCATTTAATGCCGCGAGCTAAGCTCATATTTTTGAAAATAATTTATTGTTTTAGATGTTAAGTTAACAAAATCAAGGACACAAGACCTTGGAAAACCATCTCAAGCGCTTGTTTTGCTCTAAAACTTATTACAACGCTGGAGTGGGGTGAAATTTAATGCCCACCACCCATCCACTAATTTTGTAATAACGGCTGGGTTTTGTTTGGTCGATCTTTGGTGTGTAGTCGACCAAAACCAAAGATCGTCCAAACCAGCTGTTCTACACTGGATCCCCACAATAAGTATATTTTTGCAACAATTAAATCGGCTTATTGTGAAATGTCTAGCAACCCGCACAGCTTAGCATTAACTAAAGCGTTACCAAATGGGGTTTTCACAAATAAAAATTTATTATGGGTCAGATGGGGTTAAATTTAAAAAAATTAATTCGTAATTTTTGTAATCGTTAATTTCATACAAAATTCGAATATCCGTAAGATATTAATTTGACAGGCAAAATGATGCAAATAATATTCCTAATTCCGAGCAAAATGCTAGGAAGTTAATCGTAATAAATTTCGCCCAATAATTTGCTCATAGTTAAAATTAACTATGAAAGTTTAAATTTTTGAGCGGTAAACAAAGGTGATACGCCTTAGGGCTTCTCTTAATATCGCATTTCAATTTCATGGGTTTTAAGTTGATTTATTGATTTTAAACCTAAAATCTTAAAAAGCATACATGAGATAAGCTTACGAAAAATTTTGCATCTCACAAAATCGCTATAAAAAATATTATATTGCTTCTGGAATGTAAATCTGCTGTGAATTCGAATTAAAGACACGTATAACCCGTACGACAATTTTTTGCTGCGCAGCAAAATCCGATATTAAGACAAAAGCCCTTCATTAACATAATCTCAATTGTTAACACAATTATAGTTGAACCTCTTAAAATATTTTTATCCCATTAAGCATGAAAGTTAAAAAGCACATTTAATTTCTTACGCGAATTGCTGTTTGAATCGATTAAAATTAGTAATTCATTTTTCGTATAAATTTTATTATTAAAAGGATTTTAAGTTCTCAAACTCACATTTTCATTATTTTTTACCTGACAGTAGAAAAAATTCTGCGATATTGTTCCATGCAAACGGGAACCCGGCCGAGGACTTTGATGGAAGCAAGGGTCTGGTTCAAGATTAATTGTCGGAATTTAAGGAAATGGTATAACAAAGTGGCTGCCCTGTAAAATAAAATAAAATAAAATCAACTATTTTTAATCAGGATCAGATATTTTATCTTAGGTAACTCGATTTCTCGAAACAAATAGCAAAAGCGATCTCTAAAGTTTCATTCAATTTTAAAGAATACTTTTTTTCCAGGCAAAAGTCACAATGGAATTATTAAATCCAATCTGATTTTCATACACGGATCATTGCCATCCGTTTAGTTTTAGCGCGTTTTTACAGTTTTTAGTGGTGATGTAATTAATCTTTTAATATTGTTAAATTGTCTCATTTAAAAAAAAGTTTAGTTTATTAATTAAAAAATAACATCAAACTATAACAATAAGCAAAATGATGTAAAATTGAGTGTCCACCTAGTATTATTTAGAAAACCTTAAATTGTCACTTTTTAATCGAATTAAAGTTATGAAATAAACAAAAAATCAAAACGAACCAAATTAATGAAATAAGACGTTAAAATTTTACATAAAAACCATTTAAAAAAAGCAAAAAATTTATTTAAAAAATTAAAAAGTATAAGACCTAGCACTTTGGATTGAGGTTGGTGTGTAATGGCTCATATCTAAAATGTAGTAATTGCTATTGATCACCAACGGTTTACGGCTCATACAATACACGTAACGTTCCCTTAAAAATAAAAATAACAATTAACGAGGATCATGGGCGTAGCCGGGGGGGGGGGGGCAGGGAGGAGCGGCTGCCCCCCTCTAAATCCAAAAATTTGTTGAAATTTATTAAAATTATGGCTAAAATTGCAAAAAATAATCATTTTTACGCTCCCTAAATCATTATTGCCCCCCCCCCCCTCTAATCCCAATGCAGGCTACGCCCATAACAAAGATTTTGGCCTCGGGCCAGGGTCAGGCAAATTAGATTTAAAGAACGGTCATCTTTTATTTTCAGGAAATTATTTAGCCAGTTCCGCAATTATCCGTTATAAAGCCACAACCTAGACAAGTTGACAAAAGAAATTTGTTAATAAAGGTAATCAGTAGGGCCCAAAAAAACAAAAATAGAATTTGGGGCTCGGACGAAGTCGAAAAAAATTAAGCCAACCAGCGGTTATAAGCTAGTCTATTTGCGAAAGCAAAATAAAAGTCTTTTACAGAAGCATAAGTTTCCACAGCCATTAAAAAACCCGTTTAAGTTTCCATGGCAATCATTAAATTACAAGTTGGACAGGACAGGACGGCCAGGACAATAAAAAACGAGCCCATACATAGCAATTAATAAACAACAAAAATAATATTATTAATAATAAAAAATTGTATTTCTATTAGAAAAAAATAAAGTTTTACATTAACGTACCACCAATCGGAGATGTAATTGTCGGTTAGAAGAGATTGTCGCACTTTAAGTAAAGCTTGAAGTAAGCGGCCTATACCTTTTTCGAATTCCTGAATCCGTAATGATAAAATTATTGTATTTCATAATAAACCTTTCATAAAACATTTATTTCCCACGTGTTTGTAGTTGAAAGCAAATAGTAGAGAGCTTTCCTAGCTATTTAAATCACATTTGATACAAGGTTTATCATAAAAATAAATTAACCATATATATGTAATTAATGGGTTTTATGTTGTTTATGATGAATTCTCCATCCATACTATAAAAATAAAAATGTGTTAAAATCGCGATCTTCTGCTAAATATATTTTTGGTTCCGCATTAACTGCAACCTATTTATGCCAAAATTGTGTTATTTTTATAAATTCCAAGGCGTTTTTGAAAAATTATTTAGATAGGTATAAATGTTCTCAGGTCAACTTAACGCATTTAGCTATAACTTTAAAACTCGGAAATTCGCTGACCTAATCTAACCCCCAAAACAATTTAGAATCAATAAAACCATGCCAGATTTCGGACAACTCGTCAAGAAAAAACATTTCATCTAGTAGCCATATAAAGTTTAGTAAAAAAAGCTCATTATCCTATTATGGAATCCAAAACAATCTTTTAACCTTATAAATGTAAAGGTTCAACGGTAAAATTTCTTACCATAAGCCTGTTTTCCCATAGATGGGGTAACTCTTGCCCCGTGCAAGGTTCCAAAGATTGCTTCAGGCGTTTCAGAGTTGACTCCAGCGAGGGTAGGGGTAAATTTGGCAGAACTCTTTGGTAAGTGTACAGTTGTGGATACTGCGTTATTACGCTAGTTTCTAGTATTGACTTAAATCCAGCTTTTCTTTGGTCATCTTCTAAAGTTTTCATTTCAAGGGTCAAATCCATGTTAGGGCACGGACTACCAGTGGTTTGTCCCATGGTGGAGGTGAACAATTTTACCGCGCACATTTGCCACCATACTAGCCCCGACTTGGATGAACGTTCCTCTATATAACGAAACCAATACAATGGATTGTATATTTCTTAGTTTATTTATAATACATCATAGTTATGCGGTTCTTCATTTTTCCAAAGCGTGACTGTATAATATAAACAATGATAATCCTGGTCAAATCACGTCGTTTTCGGGCGACCCCCTCAGATTTTTATGCAATTTTGTTAGAATGTAAAAACTAGTAATATTATCAAATTCGTTTTAGCCCTTTTGGCATCGATTCATGCTTCTAAATTCGATAAAATGGATAAATATAATTCACCCTTTAATCATAAAATCGTGTTAAAAAAAGTATAAAACCTTTTTTTTGTAGATTATTATTATCAGTCAAATTGTCATTCTGAGGGGGTCGGCTTAATAAGGCGTTTTTATGATATCCATTAATAGGTAGGGTGAGTTTTAACAGCTAGACATTTAAGTTCTGGGAGGGGGAGGGAATATGGTAATATTTTTTTAAATTAAAAAATTTTCATAGCACAATGCCATTCATTATAACTTTTTACTCTCTGGAAAAAGAAAGATAGAGGTGGGTGGTCTTGAAAAAAGGATGGCTTCATGATGCAGAAAGAGCGCTGCGCTGGTTACCCAAACCACTTCAAAAGTCGGACCGAATTTGGGGTTTAAACTCGAAACACAAATTTGGTTGGTTTGAGGTCAGACAAAACTTTAACATTAGAGAAATTTATGGGCGTGGTTAACCTTGCATTGGAAACTATTTAGGGCAACTTTAGTGTTTTAAACAAAGACTCCACCTTTGGTTCAACTAAGGGCTTGTCTTGATATCGGATTTTGCTGCGCAGCAAAAATCGTCGTACGGGTTATGACATAGCCGTGTCTTAACTTCGAATTCACAGCTGATTTGCATTTCAGACGCATAACATAACAGCGATTTTGGAAGATGCAAATTTTTCCCTAGGCTTATATGTTGGATGTTTGGAACTTATAGGTAGTAGCAAAGTTTAGATTTGATCTCAGGAGTTCAAATAAACAAAAAAACGTTTTTAACTATTAAAACACAAAATAATATTAAATACAACCGAGTTTGACCCATGAAATTGAATGGGATATTTAGCCAAAGATGAATTCGCGCGATTTGAATCTGAATTCGATATTAAGACAAGCCCTAAGAAGACTAACGGCCGACTCAACAAAAAAACAGGCCAAAATTCTCTGGGCTCTTTATCAAGTTTCGACTAAGCCTAGACTAGACAGAAAAACAGACTAAACACATCGGTACTAAACAAAACTAAGGTCTTTTTAACACTTTACTCTGAATGCCAATCATAAGACTCGCGTTGATGAATGCATGGGCGTAGCCCGGGGGGGGGAAGCAGGGAGGGGCGGCTGACCCCCTCTAAATCCAAAAATTTGTTGAAATTTATTAAAATTACGGCTCAAATATTTTGCCCCTCCCTAAATCATTTTTGCCCCCCTCTAATCCCAATGCTGGCTAGGCTACGCCCATGGATGAATGTTTATTAGATTTCTAATTTTAATGCATCATTCTGATTCTATTAGAAGGGGGGGGGGGGGAAAGTAGCTTTATCTATATAGAAAAGTTGATTTTAACAGTATAAAAATTCAAATTTGTAGATAGTAGGCAAGCAAACCAGGCTATGTTAAAGGCTCTAGAGTCTAGAATGTAAAAATGCTCATATTTTTAACGAAATTAAGATTATTGTTTGAATAAAATCACAATTTTGTCTATTTCTCTACAAGGCGTCTCTCCCCGATCCAAATTAAAATTCATGGATTCGCCCATGATGGTTGGGCTAGGCTTTGCATATAATTCGTCCTTTTTTTAGCTTTTTAAAACCGTTAAAACTATGAACATTGCATTAACAATTTAAGGCAGTTTATTTTCCAATGTGAAATATAAATAAATTATTTCCCCCCGCCCCCAAATTTCCTTTACTATAGCAATAAGTGCTAATATAATCGATCCAGAAACGGCTATTTCTCCATTTTTAAAATCATTAATTAAAATTACTATTTAAAGGCAGAGTCAAGCAGGGACCATCAATCTAGCGAGAATGAAAAAAATTTAAAAGTGAAGAAAAAAATTAATTGTAATAATACAATATTAGAAAATGCTTAAGGAAGATTAAAGTTTCGGAATATTAAAGAATGGTAGTAAACACAATGAAGATAAGATTTCAGAATTAGGTTGCCTCGTGCGAAATTATAAGCCATTCCGAGTTTCCCCCTCCAAAAGCGAAAAGTATTGCGTTCCACGGCCGGGCGAAGTTGACGAGAGAGAAAATTTAACCTTATTTTTTTAATTCGTCCGAATAAAACAACGTCTAGCTATCTTATTAAGGAACCTGATCTAAGAGGGTAAAATATGAGGAAAGGGTGGTTAAAATTTATTTTAGATCACGTGCTAAAAAAATCGTGGAATATTAAGCTATTGAGGTTGCAATATTACTTTAAGATTCACATTTAAATAACACAAAATTATTGATCCTGCCCAGTTTGATCAAAGGTCTCGCGAAATGATACAATTATTTCGAGTTTTGTCTTATAACTAGAGACCTGCACGGGCGGCCCGAGGCCCGGCCCGATAAAGCCCGGGCCCTAAATTTTGAGGC
Organism: Gordius sp. MW1; assembly: GCA_964036665.1. Classification (NCBI taxonomy): domain Eukaryota; kingdom Metazoa; phylum Nematomorpha; class Gordioida; order Gordea; family Gordiidae; genus Gordius; species Gordius sp. MW1. The sequence continues at coordinate 4,508,954 of OZ038533.1, forward strand.
TTTACAATTCCGGGGCGGGCCGGGCCTAATTCATAAATTATAGGCCCGGCCCGGAATAATTTAGAAGTAGTAGCCTGAGTAGTCTATTATCATGTTTAAAACAATATTACAAAAAATTAATTAATTACAAGTTATTGATTCATTCATTTTGCGCTTTTTCTAATACACAAACTATTGAGTATGGAACAACAAAAATCTCTGCCTAATAGCGGAAAATATTCAGAAAGATTTTATAGTAAAGGAAACTGACAACTACATAAGGTTAAAGATCAACGAGAAAAAATAGAAATATTGGAATATTGGAAAGTACGACTCTGTTGAGATTCGAAAATCCAAATCGAATTTTTAAAAATGGATTCGAAAAATTATTTATACTCGATAGTTATTTTAAAATATACAAGACGAATAAATTTAAGCTTTATATTCCCCGATCACTAAATTTAAATTTTGTAAGCATACACAAAATATAAAAATAGCACTTTACATAGAATATGGAGTCCAGCTTCAGAAGAAATTTCCACTATTTTTACTAACGTTTTACGTCAACTATTATTTAATGTTTATTATTATTTTTGTACTTATCCATTAAACTTTAACATAATTAAACTATAAATAATATATTTTGATGAGGTGTGGGGGAAAGACCACAGTGGTCAATTTCTAGCGCTTAGCTCCCTTGTTTTAAGGTTTTTTCGACGCCTGCCTCATCTGCCTCAAGTGAGAGGTATTTTTCGTTAGCGGGCCGGATTTATGAAGACCGGAGAACAAATTTATTTGCGGAAATTTTTTATGCCTGTCTTTTTTTGCTACCATTATCAATTTATAATTTTTTTATGTGTGTTTTATTTTTTAATTAAAAATTTTACCAAAATTGAGTTTGATTAAATTCCTGCAATTATAAAAATTTCAGGCCAGGCCTTGTTTTTAAAGATGCCATAATTCGGGCACGGGCCGGGCCTGATTTTTCCCCATTTCAAATTCCGGGCCCAGGCCGGGCCTTAAAAAATCGATTTTGCAGGTCTCTACTTATAACTCTTAGCTTAATAGAAGGCAAGGAAGGGATAAACCCCCCCCCCCCTTCTTAATTTCCACAATTATTATAAAATTAACAAAATTGTGAAACCGTTTAAAAATACCATGGCTAGAGAAAAAATTTAATTAAAGATATCGACTATACTTAGAAATTCATTGCAGTTTAATATTTAAAATGCTCGGGTCGGGTAGGGTCGGGTTGAAGGCAATGGCACAATATGCAGTATGCTGAAACTTAAGGAAATTGCGATTTCAAAAACTTGCTGGTTATTTAAATAATGAGTTTTACTAGTCGTATTTAAAATGAACTGATCTAAGGTATTTGTTTGCAGGACTAAGATTAAGTAAATTTCAAAATAAAAAACAAGGTGGATTTATATTTATTCTCTTATTTACAGTACTTAAGGTGGAAATTAGATGATCAAAATATTTTTAATTTTTGTGATGTTCCTCTAAAATACCTTACTTTATAAGGTAATACATCAAATGTTTTTCGTTCTATAATTGTATATATGGCGTGTAGAATTGTTAATGCTCATTTTATAAACAAACTAATTTAAGTTAAAATTTTTACAAAGCAGCATAATATTATTCATTCTTATAAAACATTCTATATTTTTGTAATTAAAATGTGTGCTTAAAATTAGTATGTTGAGCCTGCTGAACACATTTTTTTATTTTTGCTAAATGAATATTTTATTTGTAAAGGTAATTAACTTTTTAAGCACCCTGATTAGCTTATTTGCTTATGATATACAAAGTGCATAAAATGCCCAAGTAAAATTTGTCAACAAGGGCTAAGAAGGTTGGGTTAGACTGAGGTTAAAAATTTAAGTCAGGTGTTTGGATTAAGAAAGTGACAAAATCAATAATGTCATGTTTAATAACAACGTTCTCAATTAAAATATTTATGGTAAACATCAAATTATGGTCAAGGTGAGAGCAGTGAAAATAACTAAATGGTTTGGACTACATAAAATAATATAAACTTGGGTTGGCTAAGACACTTGCAGACTTCTATCATAAATATTGTAAAAATGATTACGAGGAAACTTTAAAGCAGTGATGCAAACAAATGTTATTTTAGTAATAAAGTCTCTTAATTATTTTTGATAAATCATTAACAAATATCATGGGAGTGTCATTTTCAAACAGCCATAGTTCTTATAGAATAATTTTCAATATTTTTACAAAAATTAATTAAGTTTTGAATAATATACTTGGCATAAATTGTTAGTTTAAAGATTTACAAAATGAAAAGTATGCAACTTACGCATCCAACAATGGTGTGATAATATAACATGACAAATGTAATTCCGAAAAAGTGTCAGAAACTTGTGTACAAGAAATGCAACTGAAAAAGCTACAATGATGACAACAACACTATCTGAAATCCCTATTATAAAATAACAAAATTAAAGTGTGTAATTACCTTTGCCATACAATAACAATCCTGTGATATATTTATTTGAAAACTTGCTATTTGAATGTAAGGAATTATTATAATCATTTAGCCAATTTTTAATATATGCTGCATATTTGGATGCTGTAATCAAAGATAATACAAATGAAATTATTGACATTATTAAAGCAAAAGGCCATTCGTCTCTTAATGTAAAAACAAAAAGTTCAGTCAAAACTTTAAGGAACATTAATTGATTTAAAATAAGACTTCTATCTACAAATTTAAACAAATGATTTAAAATTCCATATGACTCAAAATAAACCGTACATTAAAATGTTCCGTAGATCAAATGTTCACAACATCGAGACATCTTCTACCGTTCAAATTTTATATTCAATCATTCAAATGCATAAGATAAATCTTAGAACTTGAATTATATAAGTTAAAGTCAAAGGTAAGACATACGGTACTCGAGAAAATATGAGTTGTATAAACATTATCTAGTTAAGGAATGATATTTTTTAATACTATTACACAAATCCACAAAAAAAAACAACAAATATTTTTTTAGAGAATTTGACGCTGGGCAAGAATTTGTTCTTAGTTTCCCCAAGTTCTTTCGATTTTGTAGACACTATTTTGATTCTTGCACCGCTTAAATAAATTCGTAATCCATTAAGCCCTCCATCATTCCTGAGGTATTTGAATCATTAAAACCAACAAATCATTCAATTTCACAACAAATAAATACTTTTCTTAAAACAAAAGATGACATCACTAATTCTTGCTAAGCCCTAAAACCTCGACCTTAAAACATTATATTAACTCGACCAACCTCCAACCAAAGCATAACAATAATATAGCAAAAAAATTATCTAAATATTAATAAACTATATTTAATTTACGAAAAATAAGTCTTATCTTATAAAAATATTAGAAGGGGGGAGAGGCAATAATATGAATTAAAATATTTTAAAGCTGAAATATAACAGTTAACGCTTTATATTTCATAAACATCATAATATTAATGCACAAAATGTGTGGCTCCTAAATAATTCCTTCCTACTTTAGTGGTTTAATGTCTCAAGATTTATTTTTTTCTCAAACAAATCCATTTTTTATATTTATTTATTTATTGGCAAAACTATCTTAATATATTAATTAAATTTTATGGGTAAATAATATTTAAATATTAATTTTGTTTTTTTTTATTATTCTATAATAATATCTCATTGCATCCTAACTTTTACTTATTTATTTTCTTGAAAATGTTGACACTGACACCGGAAATGAAATATATGAGTTAATAAATTATAACAGCGAAACATAAATTAAGATCTAATATTAAATTTATATAATTGAGAGAAAACCAATTGCAAACAAGGAATTTTTCATATTTTATGATGTGGATATTGGCATATCAACATGAATTCTTTTAAAATTTCTTATATCAAAATCTATGACCCTAAAATGTTTAAATTTTAACCGAGCATTATTTTAATGTGTTGTCTCTATTTTTTAATTTACAGAGTAATGTATATGAATCCTCTATAGGCAACGTTCTTGGCAATTTTTTAAATTCATTTGACAAACTATATAAACTTAGGCTTTACTCTGCTAGTATCTATTCTACATATTACCTTGATTTAAATCTTAGTTTTATCTGGGTTTTTGATTAAAATATTATTTTTGGGATACAAAATTGCACAGAAAATACGTGTAACCAAATTTCTACCAAGTGACTATTTTTGATGCGCAATATGACTTTTTAAAATTTTGATTACGTCGACGTCTTGCCTAATATATAAGTAATTAAGCAATTTTTTTTAATATCCAAAATATTTACATACTATAACTTGATACAATAAATAAATGAGATGCTTTTAAATAAAAAAATTTAGTGTTTCAGGTTTATCTCAAATATTGCATCTTTATATTGTGCATTATTGGTGCAATAGCTCCTCCTCCAAGAAACGTTAAAGTTGAGAAAGAGCCTGTTAAAGATGAGAGTGCAGAGCGAGATGAATTTGTAATAAATTTTAATTGTTCAATATTGTGTTTTTAATTTTTAAGGAATATTCACATTTTCACCCCTACCTTTCTAAAGTGATAGAATTAATCAATCAAGATGTTCATGGAAGAGAATGGTTAAGTAAATTAGATGAAGCTAGCATAATGGTAATTTTTGTACTTGATTTGGATAAATTTTAACCAATATACGCTTATAATATTGAAGTTCTTATATTAAAATTGTCAACTTAAAGATATTATTAATAGACTGCATATTGAAAAATGGAAATTTTTTATAATCATTATAGTATTTAACAAAAACATTAGTTATGTGTACAAAATATATATGATTACTAGTTAGGTAATTTCACTCACGATTTCAAGCTCAATGCAACTTACATACTTGATCAATTAAACATGTTAAAAGCTGAAGAACTTCATAGATTGAATGAAATTAGGCGTAAAGGAGGAGGTAAATATTTCATCCTAAGTTTTAAACATGGGTGTAGCCAAGGAGGGCAGGGAGGGGCAGCTGCCCCCCTCTAAATCCAAAAATTTAGTGAAATTATGGCTAAAATTTCAAAAAATGATCATTTTGCCCCTCCCTAAATCATAATTGTCCCCATCTAATTCCCTGGCTACGCCCATGGCCTTAAATGTAGATTAAACATTTATTTTGTTTTTCCCTTTTGTTTATTAGATGTTCCACATGATTTGGATCACCATTTGGACAATAAACATAAAAGCTTTGAAAAATCTGATCTTCTTCTGTTACTTCAAAAGGTAAAGTTGATTAAGTTATTTAAAAATTTCATGCCTAATAGAATCATGTTATTATTTTTGATTTACTTGATTTTAGCAATACCAAATGCTAAATGAATATTTTATTTATTTGTAAAGGTAATTAACGTTTTTTAGCACACTGATTAGCTTATTTGCTTATGGTATACAAAGTGCATATAATGCCTAAGTAAAATTTGTAACAACAGCTAAATTGTGGTGTTATATCTAGAAGATATTACTCTAATATCTTTTGTCCTAGAATTAACAGGAGTTTTTTTGTTAAACCTATATTAATTGTACTCTTAGCTAGGGGGCCTAAAAGTCAAACAATGTTTGTTATTTTTAAAATTTCACAAGCCATCACCTAAATTAGTATTGCCTTCCCCCTCTAACCCAATTGGCTACTCCCACGAAATTTTTAATGAAAATTATTAATTTGTGTAGCAAAACAACTTTGATATTACATTTAAATTTTGCCTATCTGTTTTACGTACATACACTATTTACCCATTTCATTCTGTAGTACTATCCCAAGGTAAGTTACATACAGATATTCTTTATTTAGTATATTTAATCACATAACTAAATCGCGTTTTTCACTATATTTCATAAAGTTATTTTATTATGACAACAATTAAAAATCAGCAATGTCCAAATTAGTTCTAAATGCCATTTTTTTGCTTTCAACCTGTTATTATCTGTGCTTAAGTCTGCAACAACAACAAAAAAATGCAAATAGGTATCCATCATGTTTTCTGGACCTTTTTGAGTTTGAAATTACTCGAACTTCTCATCCTAATCTCTATATCAGGAGTTTTGTGGATCTGCTAGATTTCTTAACTTTAGCTGGTTTCATTTAACTTACCTCTGCTCTAATACATTTATTTTAAGAAATTTATTAATATATATAAATATCCTTTTTCGTCCGTTTTTCCTAAATATATTATGCCAAATAATTTTTGCAGGCTCTGATGGACATTGACAAGCAGCGTAAAGAAACGTTTAAACGTTACGAAATGGAGAAAGAGCATGAGCGCAGGCAAAAAATGAAAGGCATGAGCCCCGAGGAAAAGGCCAAATTCGAGGCCGAGGAAAAGGCTAAGAAAAAACACGAACCCATGCACCATCCCGTACATATCTTTCTTACATGTATATATATTTGTTTTAATCTTTTTTTGAAATTGTTTCTCAGTTTTTTTCCATAGTTTATCATTATAAGCTTGTTAGTGTCGTCCGCTTGCAGAGTAACACAAAGTCGATATTTTAGTAGGACTAGTTTTGTAAAAACGGCTGGGTTCTGTTTGGTCGACCATTGGTCCGTTCATGTCTAGTCGACTAAAACCAAACGAAACCCAGCCGTTTTTACAACACTAAGTAGGACGAGAAATTGTTTAAACTCGACAGCGTTACAGACTTTTTGTTTTTTTGAACGCTTCATTATCGATAATGTGCAAAAAGTGCAGTTTTTTTAATCTATAACCCGATATTGTTTTGGGTGACCTCAGGATTCTGCTATTTAAGGGTTTTTAAGATTGTTGTGTTTTTTGAAAGTTTTTACTAGTGTTGTAAAAAGACCAGGGTTTTGTTTGGTCTATCTTTAATTTTGGTCGACTAAACATAAACCTCGACCATTAGGCTTAGTCGAAATTTGAAAAACAGACCCGAGCCGACCGGTAGTCTCAGTTGAACCAAAGGTCGACCAAACCGAAACCCGGGTTGGATAAAATTTGAAACGATTCATCAGGATTTTGCGACCTTACCTCGACTCGAATCAATAAGAATGTCACAGTAGTTGTCCTCTTGTCGATTACATTTAGATTTTGCGATTAGCATCACTGTTAAGATTTGCTAAAATTGGCTTTAAAGGTTAAATACCTAAATACACAAACTGATGATAAATCTTTAATTTTGTGTCAAATTTCTCTTTAAAACGCGTGATTATTGGTCCATATGGACAATCAGACTCATGAAGGACTGTGGCGTACATGGATTAATTTTTCAAAGGATTCCATTTTTTATGTTGATCGTTAATTTAAAAGCGTTGTATGGATTTGTAGTCGCAAAACATAAAAATTTTCTTTGGCATTAATTATGTGCATGGGCATAATAGCAAAGGGGATGGATGCAGGGAGGGGCCCAAAAAATCTTTAAAATTTAATATAATTATGGCTGATATATCAAGAAGTGATTAATTTGCCCCTTCCCCTAATTTAAATCCTCGCTACGCCCATGATTTGTGTTATATAATTAGCTAGGGTCATGTAGCCTCATACAAATGCAACAAATTGTTATTATTTTATCGTAATTAATGCTGGTGAAATTTTTAACTGGGGTTGATTTCGATCGGTTTGCCTTAACTATATTTTAATGATCTTTAATCTCCTATGTCACAGGTAAAATTAACATTTTATAAAATTTTGAAGAAGGATTAAGTTTAGCCTTTTTATCTATTAATAAACTAATTTAACGGTTTTATCATTTTTGAACTTTAAAATTGCCATATTAAATTCTCTTTTTTTTCAAAACGATACAAAAATGAGAGTTTATAATTGTTTAAAAATATCAACCTAGGGTAGTCGACAGCAACTGGAAGACGTTTGGGAAGGATCTGATCATATGGAAAAGGATGAATTTAATCCCAAAGTTTTTTTCGCTTTGCACGGTACACTATGTTTCGGCACTTCTTCTTTTTAGGGTAGCGCGTAGTTGATGTAGTGTTGTAAAAAGACCCGTGTTTTGTTTAGCCCACTTGTGCTGTTAGTCGACTAAGTTATAACGAACCAACGGTTTTTGGTCCGTTTTTCTTAGTCGACCTCTAGGCTTGGTCGAAATCTGAGAAATAGACCAAAGCATTTTGGTCTGTTTTTGTTACTAAAGCTCGACTAAACGAAACCTAAGTCTTTCTACAACACTAAGTTGATAAAGTGCAATTCATACTAATCATTAAGTTAATATATCTTTAACGATTGTATTGAATGTGAAAACCTAAAATTAGTCGTTTAAGGAAATTTTATATATTTGTTACGATTAAAGTGAGGCGACCTTGGAAAATAAAGAAAATGTGAAAAGGTTTTAATGTAGAAAACGCAATTTATTATGAAACATTGTTTGAAATTTTGAAATAATGGTAGGAAATTAAGCGCACGATTTAAAAGCGAGCTCATTTATAATAAGATTTTGCTTAACAAATAATTATTTAATTCTAAATTCAACTTAGTATTTTAGAAGATTAGAACATCAACTTATTATGTAAAATTTATATATCAAAAATTTATTTTAACCTTTAATTTGTCTTAAACATTTGCTGTTTAAGATATGAACGGTGACAAATATTGGGACGAAGAAGAAATAGAGGCGCTGTTTGAAAAGGAGGTAGGTCCGATAGTTATTATTACCCTAAAATTTTACGCAACATGAAGTTGTTACATATGTGTTTTTGGTTTCAATCATGTCATAAGGTTTCTAGTTGGGTATAATTAAAAAAAACTCTTTCTCATTCAATCTAGATGTATTGATTTTCTAAAATTCTCGATCAAACTTGAAATTTATAACAAAAAAGAATATTGCACACATTTGTTATGGTGACAATATGTGGGTATTTATAAACGTTCTCATAGCTAATTATTTTTGTTTTTGTTTTATAGCTGGCAAAAAAGTATCCTGATAATGCCCCAGTTGACGAGGTGGAAAAGAACGAGGAACGAGAGAGGATGCGAGAACACGTTAGCAATGAGGTAACTTAAACGATTTTAAGGTGTTTTTATTATGATTAGAAAAATCTGTATCAAAAAGAGGAAATAAGCTACATGTAGTAGTGTTGTAAAAACGGCTGGGGTCGACTAAAACCAAAGGTGGACCAAACAAATCTCAGCCGTTTTTACAACATGGATGTATAGATATCAACAAAAATGGAAAATGACAAAATTAACTCAACTTTTGACAGCTTTAATTTCTACAATGATATAATAATTGCACATTTTAATTTTGCCTCGCTTTTGCACGCAATATTTTCATAATATACCGTTTTATCATTGAAAATTTAGCTCGATATCGATAAAGATGGGCGCGTGTCCCGAGAAGAATTTTTAACTAAAGCTGGTTCACCTGAATTCAACGAAGATTCCGAAGTTGATGTAAAAAGCGCCCGTTTTTTAGTTACTAAATCATTCATCAATTAACACGGGGTCTGAGTGACCCCATACGTCAATGGCTCGGTTTAAAATTTTCATATTTTCCCGAAATTATTGATATAGAAAGTTTTTATCTAATCAGTTTGAAAGATTTTTTAAAGGGTGTTATTTAAATGCATAGTGAAAAATTCCATAATGCTCAGTTGTTTGTGCTCAGTTTTTAATTCAACTTGCTCAGATTTTTAATTAAAAATGTTCAGTTTTTTTTATGCTCAGATTTTAATTAAAAAGTGCTCAGTTTTTTTGTAAACAAATGTTCAGTAATTTTTCAAAAAATATTCAGTTTTTTTTCAAAAAATGTTAAGTTTTTTTTTCAAAAAATATTCAGTTTTTTTCAAAAAAATGTTCAGTTTTTTTCAAAAAAATGTTCAGTTTTTTTTCAAAAAAATATTTCGTTTTTTTTCAAAATATGCTCAGTTGTTATTAAAATCCCTAAATCTAACCCTAACCCTTGCCTATATTACATTTTGCCTATATTACATTTTGCACAGAAGTGTTATTGAGCTGTGGAAACGCTAGAGAGCTTTAATAATAGTTATAAATTATTCATTTAAATCGCGTATTTATAAAAATTATTTTTATCTGTAGAAACCTTAAAGAGCTTTTATAATCGTTGTAAGTTATTACTCTATTTGTATTATAAAAATTGTCTATATTAAGTACATAAATCAAAGTATATTAAAAACAAACAAAATGATGCCTTTAATAATCATTTATTAAAATAATATATATAAAAACCTAATAAAATGTTATAGCTGCTATATATAAGTGATATAACGAAAAATATTTTGAGGTGTAATAGCTCAGTGGATTGAACGTCTGACTAGCAGCTTCAATAGCTCGTACCTCGCAGGTTCGATACCCGCACCTATCTCGTTTTAATTAAAAATTAAAACCACTTTGCATAAAAAAACTTGGCAAGTATAATTAATCTCTGAGCAAATAAATAAAAATCTGAACATTTAATAACTTAACATTTAATTCAAAACTTGGCAAATTGAATAAAAAAACTTGGAAAATGGCAATAAAAACTTTGCACTTTGAATAAAAAACTATGCAAAATAATTTGTTCTCTTTTTTAAATTAAAAGTTAACAGGGGCGTTTATAATTTAAAAGTGACCCATTTTATCTGCATATGTTTTTAATCCTTTTTAACGGTCTCATCACGGTTGAAATGAGACCTTATTAAATATATTTTGGGGATTGATTACTTATATCTCATTTTTCATTAATGAAAACCTAAATTTAACAATATTAAAAAACCACGAGTTTATATACTACTTCGGGGTCCAAATTTGTGTTTTCCAAATTTCAAAACCCCATATAATTTAAATATAAATTTGTAATATTTGCACTTAAATAAAACTCCACTCCAGGAATTGGATGAAGATCAGTTTACAGAAGATGAGTATAACGATTTGGGACAACGTCTAGATTGGGATAAACCCGAAAACGTTCAAACCATGCACATCGATCAACTACAACATCAGGTAGTTAAAATCGACGCAAAATTTATTTTACAATTTTTGCACTTTTATTATAGTATGAGTCTTGCTTGCCTTTTCTAATTCAAAAGTATGATTTTATGCTTTAGCTTGAGATGTGTAAGTATATAATGGGTAGGAGTTGAAAGGTTTTTTTGTTACTTGACGATGGTTTAGCCTCTTCAAGTTGTGGGTTATAATAATGAATCGAACCGTTAACTGAAAACCGCAGTAGTGTAATTTATGGTTTTTAAATTTGATAATCATTCGCTTTGCAATATTTTCCGTGATGGATTTAATGCCCATTCTTAAAGAGACTGATTATGCCTTTGAATCATTTTATTAATACTTATTTTCTTTTTTATATCCTTCTTTTTAAACGTTATAAATCTAACTCTTTTTCATGATACACCTTCAAAAATAAAAACTAATATTAACTTTATGCACGGTTCAAGCTCGTGAAGCACGAATTGGATGGCATCTCGACCGCTTTTTGGCCACTGCCGATTTAACTTTTAATGCGTTTTTAGATCTAAATCTTTGATATTAAAATGGAACGCCCATATAAACTTACTTCGTAATATGTGTCAAATCGATAAAAAAAATTGAATATTTTGTTTTCTCACTACACTTTTCTTCGTTCTTTAAGTGTTTTCTTTTAAAAAAATTTCATCAAAAAGTTTATTCAAAAATCTAATTGCTCACCTTAGAATGGCACTTCGCCCTACCAAGTGCACGATAACATTGGAAACGCCGTAGATCGTAACAATCCCCCAGTAAACGCAAATTCCCAAGCCGCTAGCCCTCTATTATCTACTCCCGACAGGCATTAAAGGGGTCAAAAAGATTTTCAACCTCGACTGCATATTTTTATTTCTTAATTTGTATCGCGTTCTACAAACAATTCACAATAGTATTTGCTCTCACATGTCACAAATGTAACAACATCTCTTCAATTCCTCGTTGCACCCGCTTAAATCTTTTAATTATCTGCCTAATTTGTTGCACTCTTATTTAAACTTTGTTCCGTCTATATAATCGTTGGTGAATTAATTGTTCTTATTGATATATTTTTTAAGCTCGGAAACAAATGTTATTTGGGTATTGTTCATTATAATTTTGAAAGTTAGCCTGAAATCATACCTATACTGCTTGCCTGTAGTAAAAGAGGGAGACCATGACATTGATAAAGATGCCGACTAATAAATTCTAGCAATTTTTTATACAGAGACAATGTGAGCTAATTGCAATTGAGGATATTGTATGATGAATGAAAGGATAAAATTTTGTTTTATTGAAAAGGGTTAATACAAAAAAAATGAAATTTTTCATGTCTCTTATATTTTATTATCTGTCTTGGAAGATCTTTTCACCATGATAACTCTGACGTAAAACCTTGAAAACATCCCTGTTTCCACTTGTAATTTATTAAAACATAATACTACTAATCTTCTAAACACAGTTGTTATTAACTACGTCATATGGGATTTATATATATATATTAAGAAAAAAATTTAAATTTTAAATATACACATCGATGAGTAGAATGTATTAACATTTATGACTTTTCATGTCCTAATTTTGAAATTTAATCAAACTTTAGTTTTGGACTACATGAATACCCTAAAAACCCTAATATCTCGGTTTTAAAAGCCGAGTTTTTGCCGAGCTCTTGAGTTGGGTTGACAATGATGCCTTCAATTTCAACTTATGGCCCGCACATAAAAGCTGAGAGCAATGCTTGACAAACATCTTCGGGTTCCAAATGACTTAAATTTTCGTAGATATCCTTTCCACCTATGGAGATTATATTTTGAAAAAAATCGTGCTTTAAAATAAAGTTAATTGGGGATTTGCAAATATCTCATAGTGCTTTCTTAATTTTTTATATACCCGACCTAGCGAAAAATATGTTATTTGATAATAGCCTTTACTTAGTGAAAAAATACAAATTTACTCCATATCATCTAAAACAGAATATAATATAAAAGAATTTTTTATGAACAATCCAGGATCTGCCCGTGCTTTGCAAAAAAGTTGCGAGCATAGGGATATAATTATTTTAACGGACTGGGCTTTTAAATTTTTAATACTGTTGGGTCAGTTGAGTTTAAAAGGCCAGCGCATATTTAGTTCAAACAATGGCCCTGGTTGGCATATTCAGGATTCCTTTGCAAATTGCGTCCTTGGAAGAAAGACCATAGGCGGAATTGTTACAAAATTCTAATAATTTATCTGTTAATGCTTTTTTTAAGTAAGAACATAACACTAAAAATATTGTTAATGCATTTTGTCAAAACCCCATCGCAGAAATTTTTTGGCGCAAAAATTAAAACATCCCCCTGCTTATTCCACTGATGTATATACAGTGGCGTAGCTAGCCTTTTTGCCTTGGGGGGGGGCTGAGCTGGTCAAGCCATGGGGGGGGACAAAAAAATTTAACTACTGAAACCTTTAAAAATTAACAAAATTATGTTCCCCCCCCTAATCCAAAACCTGGATACGACCATGGGTCAAACTCAAATGAAAATTTTTTTCCTCATAAACGTTGGACAAACTTAAAATTCCGCTACTACTTTGTGTATTTTTTCTAATAACATCACACTGGTATGTCTTAGACCGTCATGTTTATAGGGCATAAAATAAATAAAATTTATTCATTAATAAAACAAAGTAATGTAGTTGAAACAATATAGAAAATTTCACTTGGTATAATAAGTTTTTGTATAAATGAATTGTAAGGGCACAAAGTGGAACGGGGATATTGACAAGAAATCGTTGACATTTTAAAAAATAATACAAATAGTAAAAAAACTATACAAAGTTTTTTTAAAAATATTTTATTGCCACAATCCCAAAAAATCTGGCCATATATATAACAAATTTTAATTTTACATATGCAATTTTGGCAGCATTTATAGGAAAACAATGCGAACATCTAAAAGCCTTTTTTAAGGCTAGATCCTCAAAAGGCGTAATTATAACATAAAATATAAAAAAAAATAATTATAAAATTAAAATTCGTTCGAGAAGAGTATTTAGAAGTTATTGCCCCTGATGATATTATAGATATATTTGCATAACCCCCCCCCCCCTTTACACCAACTAAAAATTAAAATGAACTAATAAATTTAACGACTAAATGAACCTTAAAATATTCTGTCAAAATTGAATGAATCAAAATTTTACTTAATAATTTTAGATGAAATTAGAGATGTGAGATGCACAGAACAACTTAACGTTTGTGTACATTTTGTTGAATCCAATGGTACACGTACACTAAAAGGAATTTTTTGGGGATTTTTATCCCTTGCAAGTTTTGATGCGTTATTGTTTACAAAATTCAGGAATTTGTTATTAATATTAATTTACAAACCTTTGATGGGATATTACAATAAAGGGGAAAAAATGGTGTCCAAACTATTTTTTGGGAAATCACTGGCTTTATATGCATGTGCCATGTGGTACATAAAAATATGCAAGATAAGTTAAACTATAAGCATGTGAGTGGACAATTAAATTGAATCCAGGATGGAATTTTCGTAAATTTAATATTATTTTAATATATTTTGAAAGTGTAAAAAAGTTAAAAACAAGTTTAAAAGCCCAGATAATTTTTCATTAAAAATTAAAATTAGTCTTTTAATAGTAGTTCATTACGCCTTTTACTCGATGTTGCAAACGAATTTATAATATCATCCGGGGGAATAACATTTATAAAGTCATGTTCTAAGCTCAATAAAGCTAAGGAAGATAACCTATCTTGTCCAATTGTGATGAAGATATTTTTAATCCATTTTAGCAATGAGAACGATTTGCATGAGCATGAAGTTATAGGGATAGTTAAAATTATTCTATTGAGGGCAAAATTTTAATAAGTGAAAAAATATCTTTGCATTTTATTTACATAATTTTTTGCCATTATTATTTCGGCATCTTGTAGTTTTAATTCATAATGGTTAATTACTTCTGATAAAAGAGATTTATCGCAAAAAAGGGGATGAAGGGTTTAAACCTTCCATAAGCTTAGCCAAGGGGGGGGGGGGGGGGGGGGGGGGCAGGGAGGGGCGGCCGCCCCCCTCTAAATCCAAAATTTTGTTGAAATTTATTAAGATTATGGCTGAAATCTGAAGAAAAAAATAATAAATTTGCCCCCTCCTAAATCATTATTGCCCCCCCCCCTCTAATTCAAATTCTGGCTATGCCCATGAAACCTTTTAAGGACCTATATAGGTTACAAACAATTTACGAAAATCTTAGGTTTAATTCTGCTATTATTCTATCGATGATAGGATAATATAAATCAATTTCGAAATCCATTAATGAATTGGTAGATTCAAAAGAGTAAAAAGTGTCATACTTTTTTGATTTTTTAATACGTTTATAAGGTACTTAATCAAAATTTGAAGCTAAATCTCTCGCCTTATTATAAAGAATTTGATAGTGATCCTCATTTCTAATATCATTTAAATTTAATGTAAGGCTATTAACCGTTGAAATAGCATTTATTAAACAAATATTTAGGCTTTATATTACCCCCTAGCTACGCCACTGTGTATATAATCGTCATAAAAGAGTTAATAGTTATTCCAAACAATTTTGAACCCCCCCCCCCCTTAGGCAATCCTGCACTGGATGAAAATAATTTTTTAATCAACATGGTAAAGAAATTCAAGATAGATAGATCGCTGAGTTAATTTTATGAATTTTGCTATGAAATGCATTTAAAAGTTAGAGGAGGTAAGAAGAAAGCACCTACTTAATCTATAGCGAGACTATTAAAAATTACATATAATAACTAAATCAAGTTGCTTTTAAATTTATTTTAAAAGTCATAAAAGCTTATTTATTCATTTGTAGTTGTATTTGTTATTGGGGGGGCTAATTTATTTCAAGTTCAATAAGGGGGGGGGGGGGGGGGGAACATAAATTTTTTTAATTTTGAAGGGTTTTTATATTGAATCATTTAGGGGGGAGGGCCGCCCCTCCCCTTTGGCTACGCCCATGTTTGTTGTGGACAACATACATAAATACCATTTGAGCTGATATTAGAAATATAAATACCTTCTTTAGAGGCTTTAATACCATGCTCCTCGCTAAATTTATCGCTAAATGAAGTTTTAACCACACCCAGATACATAGTAACTACTCTGACATCATTAACTAATTTAGATTTTCTGACTTCTTGACGAAGGCATTCTGTCATAGCCGTAACGGCAAATTTACTTGCCACGATTTGATTGTAATATCCCAAACCATCAAAACCGATCAAAATAATTTTTAGTCCGACTATGCTGCTGACCACAACTATAAGGCCATTGCGTGTGCCTGTAGAAGCCATTAAATTGACGGCTTCCTTACATACTACTGACGGTCCCATCACATTCACCTAATGCAAACAAAACTTGAGAGGCACATTTAGAAAGGTACATTTCCTTTATGAATCTGCTCATAAGGGGAAATACGAATTATTAAACCTAGTTTTTTGGGGTATAATAACCAGCCACTGGAAAAATCGAAGCCGAAAAATAAACACACTTTATACTGATTTTATAAAATTTATAAGAATGATATGGTAAAAATCTTTTAAGAGAGAAGTTTAATATCATCTATCAGTATTTTTTATTAAAATTAGGAATTGAGAAAGTCGGTTCTAATTGTGTTCATGCCATGCTTATTAAAATGACTTTATTTAAATAATTACTTGATCTTAATAATATTAGACTAACCATCATAATATAATAAAAAGTCAACCACATAAATACCAAGCTGCGGGCCTTGCCAATATATGGGTTCGGCCCGAGCCTGCGTGTTTATTTTATAAGCCTCCTTAGGTTTCATGTTACACTCGCAAGCCTACCATGAGGTCGCTAGTTTTGAGTGGGCTCAAGGATTAAACTTATGAAAAAATACAGCCAATTTTATTATTTTAAAGAGAAAATAAAAAAAGGTATTCAGAATTGAAAAGTCTCACCAAAAGAAAAAGGTTTATTAAATTGAAAATTGCATTCAAATGCTCTGGACCTTTTGAGCCTATATCGAATAACGCGAGCAACTAGAAACTTGATCCAATGTTGAATGTTTAAACATTAAAAATATCACATTTTAATTTAACTAGCAGAGCCGTGATTTGTTTAAAATACTTCATTAATCTAAGGAAAAATTTAGGATAGATGTTTTAAAGTGTTTCCATAACTTTCAATAAATAACATATCCATAGGAGCTTTTACACCAAAAAAATCCTAATATGTATGGGCGACATAATGCATTAGCTATGTTATAATCCTTCCCATTTCGTCATCATAATAAAAATTTATTTTGCATATTTTTTTAATCAATCTATCCAAATTATCCTAGATTTATAGAAAAAAATGTTTGTCAATTTCTTAAATAAAAATTATAAATTACTTCTAAGGTTTGTTGCCACCTTTTATAGATAACGTCTCGTTCAGCAGATTCACGGGCTGCATCATATTTTCCCTGTTTGTCGGGTGGAGGTATAAAATAATCTGACATCCCCATACCCGCATTACTAATACATGCATGCAAGGCCCCATATTTACTCCCTACTTTTGCTGACATCACATTGTTTGATCTCTATTTTGCCCCCACATTCCTTAGCCTTGGGGCAAGATGTGACTTCTGCTTCTAGTTCCTAAAATTAAAATTACGGCAGTCGATTATATTTTGTCTTTATTGTATAAATTTTGTAAATAAATAATCCCAAATTGCCCTAAATGAATATAAACTAGTTTTTATTGGAAAGCACTCTAAAGAAAAATAAAATATGTTAAATCCAATATCTAATTTGTTTCTCTAGGTTGACATGAACGTCGCAACTGCAAATTTTAGGTCCTTAATTGTAATAGCAATAACTTGTAAATAAATAATTTATTGAACATTTTTAAAGACGTCTACAAAATTCGTAAGAATCTAAGATATTTCGATATAACTTTATGTATTAAACCTTTGAAGGAACCGATAAAAATTTTTAAATTATATGATTTATAAAGATTTTGATTACCTTTAATTTATCCATACTCCTAGCACATAACAACCTGCATCCCATAAGCTGCAAACGTTTTTGCCATACATCTGCCTATCCCCTTAGATGCTCCAGTTATAACGATTACTTTTCCTTTCCACTTTTCCATAGTTTTAAAATTTTTAAGCAAATTAAGAAAAATGAAAGTAACACCGCAAAGTTATGGATTGACTATGACTCAGACTTTTTGAATGTCACTTTCATTAGATAAATATTTCTTATGATTATGCGTTATTTAAATTAAAGGTTAGTAAAAGGGCAAAGTCGACAAAACGACAATAAATGATTTGCCACTTACATATATATACAAGTATCAGTTTCTGTTCATAAAATCTAGTCAAATTTATTACATCTTTATAAAAAAATTAATAAGGTATTTTGAATTTAATTCATAAAGTTATAATCGACTTATGCGTATTCACTTATTTAGTTTTAATATTGGTTGCTATGCAAGTAGAGCCCTGCAAAATAAAATATCTTCTGTCCGAGCCCGGCCCGAATCTTTTTTTGGCCCGACCCGAGCCCGAGCCCGACTCGATTTTTCGAACAAAATTGTTGAAAAATTTTCTTTTGAAAATCATTTCACCATCTAAATATTAATGCGGCAGATTGTTATTAACTCGTAATTTACAACTAGGATAAGTTTAAAATAAGAAAATCCATTTTCACTGGTTACAATTTATTTAGCTTTAAACTAAAAATACAACTTATAAAAATATATTTTATTTAAAAGTTTAAATAAAAATTTTTTTGAAATATTTACTTATCTTATTCCTTAAGTTCTAACAGCTGATCTGAATATATTTAAATACTAGAATAAGATTTGCAATTCAGGTTAGTTATATTATAATAGACAGGGGAAAAAGCTGAAGTTTGGAAGCTATATTAGGCTGTATGAAGATAATTATTTAATATCTTGTTGAGTTTGTTTAAATCATATTTTATAAAAGATTAGTTTACTTTAGTCAATTCGTGCCGAACCCGGGCCTCCGGCTGCCTCATAAGGCTTGACCCGAGCCCGATTATTTAATAAAATTCTGCCCAAGCCCGGCCTGAAAATCGATCGGGTCGAGCTTCGAGCGGCCCGTGCAGGCTCTATATGCAAGTTAAATACGCCGACCGTAGTCAGGATAATCTTCTCTATCTATCTGTAAATTATAATGAGAATATAAAATACAGATAACATTATTAATTACCTATACTAAAAATAAAACTAAACTAATCGATTTTTTCCTATACCCAAGCCCCCCCCCCCAACCCTCTATCAATTAATGTTAATATATAAAGTTAATAATGTTATTATATTACTGGAATTTGCAGATGTCATATATGTTTAATCCATATAATTTCTATTTATGTAGCATTATTTACACATTAAGACCAGATTTATATTATGGTAATTATCACATATTTTAAGATTGGGAACAAAAATAGTATCGGTATATCATATATTTTTTTTTAATATATTTTATCTCTTTTATTTTTGTTAAAATTTTGTACTCAAGTCTATCCCGGGCCCTTTATACGATTTGTCAATAAAAATAATATTTATTTATCTTATAATTATTAATATCAACATTACCTAAGACGGTCTCAAGTCCATGTTTAAAAAGTGGAGGATTGGCGTCAGGAAACCGGCTCTAAAGAGCTCTCCAAAATCATGATAGTTTCATATAAAATTTGAAAACAGAAAGGTAATGGGTCCTCCCCACAAACGACACGCAAGACATATCCCGCCCGTGCAATGCGAAAAATACATGGTTACTGCCTGACCCACAACGAAGCGGTTAAGAGTTGTGGAAAGAATGCGAGTGCTGGAATTTGGGCACGTTGACGGAAAAGAGTATCGAGGTTGTGAAAATTATAAAAAGAAGGTACACATCGGTTGCCTACAAGAGACAGGTGGAACGAAACCATAGCATAGGAGTTAGGAGTGGGATGCAAATTATTCTACAGTTGGACCAAATCGTAGAAACGTGGTTTGTATCGTTCTAAGCCAATCGTTGAAGGAAAAGTGGCAGAAGTCAAACGTTGTTCAGACGGTGAAAATTGCAAATCAAGGGAGACTTCTAACCGTTATATGTGCGTATGCTCCCCAAATTAAGTGATTAGAAACAAAAAAGGACATATTCTTTGATTCATTGGAAAAGTAAACAAAGAATAGGACAAGAAAAAAAGCTAATTAAGGAGGCGCAATTCAAAGCCCACTTAGAGAAAGTTTGCCTCGGATATGAGGGAAATCATAGAGGCATGGGCATGGTCCAAAAAACAAAGAGGGGGTCAAACCTCTCTAACTATCTCAAGCATACGATGTGACGATCGTTAAAACCTAAACGCGAAGATCATATTGTAACTTATAAAAGTGCGAAGCCTTTTAGTCAGATTGACGATTTGCTCATACGGCGAAAGGTCAAAGATTGTAAAATAATACTAGGAGAGGAAATCGCCAGCGACATCGTCCACTTGTTATAAATCTTGAAAAAAAAGTATCTCCGGAAAGAAGAAAGGTATATAAACCTCGAATTGGATATAAAAGATCAAAGGATACGCTAACGAACAATAAGCAGGAGTGTGGCAATTACAGCGGTATCAAGCTAAATTGCCACTCTTTAAAACATATATTGAGAACCTTAGTAACATAAAAAATAAGATGGAAAATCGGATAACCAATTCTGATTTGTGGCCTCTTTATTTACAATCGACCCGATCTTCGCCCTAAGACAAATGAGGGATAAATATGGGGACAAGAGAGCAAACCATCATATAATCTTTATCGACTTGGATAAAGCGTATGACATGGTTCCTCGCTTTTAATATGGTGGTGCTAGAAAACGAAATATCACTGGCGCATGTGCACGGCCTTGGAAAATATTTGTGAAGCCACAAATTCGTTGCGTAGGACGACAGTTGGAGAAACCTTTCAAATTGCATTACATCAAGGATACTCTAAGTCCCTTTTTTAAATATAATTTTGGACATGATAACTATAGGCATTTAAAATCCAATTCCTTGGAGAATGCTATATGCCGATGATGGTGGTATGTGAAGAGACAAAGGAGAAAATATTTGAAGAGGCCGAAAAGTGGTCGAAGCGTTTAGCTGGATATGGTTTTAAGGTCAACAATGGAAAAACCCTATACATGGAGATAAACGCTACCCCATCGCAAGATGAACATCTTGCCCAAAATAGACAGATTTTTATACCTGGACTCGATGCTAAATCAAGAGGGAGGTTGCGCAAAGGAAGTCGATTCACGGATCTAAAAAAGGATGGCTTGAAAGATGAAGTATATCCAATGTAATGTGCGACAAGGATAATATGGTTAAAGCGAAATTGGAAGTGAGTTATATGAGGATGAGAATTATATGGTGGATAATCGCGACCATATGATTAATGACTGTCTCATGACAATAATCGGTTTACAACCTATGACGGACTTGATCAACGAAAATCGACTAAAGTGATATGGTCATGTACCAAGAAGTGAAACGAATGGTGTAAATCTAAATGTATTGAATATAGAGGTGCCAAGGAAGAGAGGATGAGGACGACCTTGTATCACGTGAAAAATAAAAACAAAAAAATAAATCAGGACATGACCCTTACCTGATCAAGATGGTAAAAAATTATGAAAACAATCGCGAATGTGGGACTAACACATAATAAAGAAGAAGTAACAGGGGCGTATGCAGGATAGTCTGGAGGGAAGATTCTCAAAATTATTTTTGTAATTAATTCTATTAAACAAAGATCATGACACGAGTTCCCTAGGCAGGATTGTCCAAGGGGGGGGGGGGTTAATTTTGTGTAAAAAAATCAGAATTAATTAAAATATATAAAACTAATATTTATGGGCCTTCTAAAAAGACTTTAAAAAAACTTCATTTTTATGTTTGTATTTAGAAAAGCATGAACAAATTATTTAAATTATGTAATCCAATATGGCCTGCTGTGATCTTTCTTCCAAGGACGCAATTTGATATAAGCTCCTTATTTTCTGAATATGCCACCCAAAGCCATTGTTTAAGCTAGAAATATGCACGGGCCTTTTAGGCTTAATTGGCCCTTCAATACCAAAAATTTAATAGTCCTCGCCCTATCAGAGCACGTGTGATTGAATCATAGGCGCGAACCCGTCCTTCTAATTTTTGCAAAGTACGGGCCCAGCATAGGAGTTTTCGAAAAAAATATATAATCCGGATTCGCAAATTTTTGTCAATATTAAAACAATAAATTATTTAAATTGAAAATGTTTAATAATATTAAAAAATTATTAGCCTTAAACGGGATTCAATTCTAAGCGCTTGCCGTTCGTTTCACGCTCCCCAATTTTATATATAAAAATGAAACTATGTATGTATGTGTGTATGTGTGTGTGAATGTATGCCGCCACCTTTTGTGGAGAACTACCAGACCGATTTGGCTCAAAATTTCACAGTTTATTCCTGCCACCCCGGAGCGTGTTTTAAGGTATGTTCCAGCCAAATCGGTCCAGTAGTTTTCGAGATATTGGGTTTTATGCGTTTTGACGTTGTCGCACGTCAATCAAACGCCCTGCCCTCATCACGTACTGCTGCGTATCTTATCTATCGTGTTTAGTGTTGTAAAAACGGCTGGCTGGTTTTTCCCAGCGTATTGCTAAGCTTAGTTGTTGGCGTTTTTTTTCACCCAACCTTTTCAGTGTTAGGTGAATTTTCTTGGGAGGGCTTTGGCGTTTGGCGTTTTCGTAAAAAACACCCAAAGCGTTTTGGGTGTTTTTTTTTGGGGCACCTTTGGCGTTTAGGTTTGGGTGTATTAAAGAGCTAAAGGGTTTGGGTGGATAATATTATTAACCTTTTGGTTTGGTTTTGGTCGTTTTGGGTTGGGCATGCAAATATATCAATTTGTTTATATTGTTCATCATATTTGTGTATTTAGATTTAGGTAATGAACTTTAAGAAAATAAAAATAAATGTATCATGACGTCACAATCTAGTAAATTCAGTAAATTATAGTTAATTATTAGGCATTATAGAAGTAGGTAGTGAATCAATATGTTTTATTTATGAAAAAAAAATTTGTGAAGATTTGCCCCCCCCCCTTTATTTTTTACCCTCTTTCTCACCTGGGGAAGAACGGCGGACAGGTGGGGTGTTTGCCCCCCCCCCCTATTTTTTACCCTCTTTCTGATCCGGGGGAGAGGCGGGGGGGGGGGCAGGGGGGTGTTTTGCCCCCCTCCCCCCTAAATTTTTACCCGCTTTCTGATGCGAGGGAGAGGGGGGTGTTTTGCCCCCCCCCCCCTTATTTTTTACCCTCTTTCTGATGCGAGAGAGAGGGGGGGGGCAGAGGGTGTTTTGCCCACCCCCCTAAATTTTTATCCTCTTTCTGATGCGAGGGAGAGGGGGGGGCAGGGGGTGTTTTGCCCCCCCCCCCCTAATTTTTTATCCTCTTTCTAATGCGGGGGAGAGGGGGCATGGGGGGTGTTTTGCCCCCCCCCCTAATTTTTTACCCTCTTTTTGATGTGGGGGAGAGGGGGGGGCATAGGGGGTGTTTTGCCCCCCCCTAATTTTTTACCCTCTTTCTGATCCGGGGGGCATGGGGGGTGTTTTGCCCCCCCCCCTAATTTTTTACCCTCTTTTTAATGCGGGTGAGAGGGGGGAAGGGGGGGGGGGGGTGTTTTGCCCCCCCCCCCTAATTTTTTACCCTCTTTCTGATGCGGGGGAGAGGGGGGCAGGGGGGTGTTTTGCCCCCCTCCCCCCTAATTTTTTATCCTCTTTCTGATGCGAGAGAGAGGGGGGTGGCAGGGGGGTGTTTTGCCCCCCCCCCCTAATTTTTTACCCTCTTTCTGATGCGAGGGAGAGGGGGGTGTTTTGCCCCTCCCCCTAATTTTAAACCCTCTTTCTGATGTGGGGGAGCGGGGGGCATGGGGGTGTTTTGCCCCCCCCCCAATTTTTTACCCTCTTTCTGATGCGAGGGAGGGGGGGGGGGGCAGGGGGTGTTTTGCCCCCCCCCCTTATTTTTTACCCTCTTTTTAATGCGGGTGAGAGGGGGGAAGGGGGGGGGGGTGTTTTGCCCCCCCCCTAATTTTTTACCCTCTTTCTGATGCGGGGGAGAGGGGGGCAGGGGGGTGTTTTGCCCCCTTCCCCCCTAATTTTTTATCCTCTTTCTGATGCGAGGGAGAGGGGGGTGGCAGGGGGGTGTTTTGCCCCCCCCCCCTAATTTTTTACCCTCTTTCTGATGCGAGGGAGAGGGGGGTGTTTGCCCCTCCCCCTAATTTTAAACCCTCTTTCTGATGTGGGGGAGAGGGGGGCATGGGGTGGTTGTTTTGCCCCCCCCCAATTTTTTACCCTCCATCTGATGCGAGGGAGAGGGGGGTGGCAGGGGGGTGTTTTGCCCCCCCCCCCTTATTTTTTACCCTCTTTCTTAAGTGGGGGAGAGGGGGGCATGGGGGGTTTTTTGCCCCCCCCCCCCTAATTTTTTACCCTCTTTCTGATGCGAGGGAGATGGGGGGCAGGGGGTGTTTTGCCCCCCTACCACTTAATTTTATACCCTCTTTCTGATGCGAGGGAGAGGGGGGTGACAGGGGGGTGTTTTGCCCCCCCCCCCCCTAATTTTTTACCCTCTTTCTCATTACCCTCTTCACCCGGGAAGGGGGGGGGCATGGGGGGTGTTTTGCCCCCCCCCCCCTTATATTTTACCCTCTTTCTGATGCCGGGGAGAGGGGGGGGGGGGTGAATCGACCCTCTTCTTATTTTTTACTCTCTTTCTCACCCGGGGGGGGGGGGGCCGGAAAGCCCTTTTTAACCCTTTCAAAATATTTTTGTGAATTTTTGCGGTCACAGGTGACAAATGTCATAATCAACATTTTCTATTGAGATTAATATTTTTTTTTAAAATAGACTTATTATATGACTGAAAGATGTTCTACTATTATAAAAAATATTTTTGGGAAGATTTGCGGTCATAGTGATGACAAATGTCTTAATCAACATTTTCTATTGAAATTTATTTTTTTTTTGAAAATTGCCTTATTATATGACAAAGATTTTCTAATATTCGAAAATATATTTTTGAAGATTTGCGGTCAAAAATTGTCTTAATATACCATATCAATTAAAATAAATTTTTTTAATTTAACTTCATTTACGAAATAAGCTGTATTATTAAATATAATATTAATATGAAATTTTACCAATTTAAAAAAATTTGCCATCATGGGTAAGTAAGTTTTACTTGGTATTTCCAAAAAGCATATCATGCTATTAATTACTATGCTTTCACAAGGCACCAACACTCTACGTCCTGTTGACTTAGACTTCGCGTTTACAATGCTTATAAGGATCATAAAAAATATCGGACTTTTCTGAGTAACAAAAATGAGTTAAGCATCTTAATTTAAATTATTGCTTATTATTTAATAAGAAACTTAATTTTCTAATTGATTATGACTTAATTAGTAGTTGACATAATAAAAAAAAGTTTAATTTTCATTTATTTTATTTATAATAATATGATTTGCAACTTCTACATACCTTGATATGTTGTACGTTAAAAAAGAAATGAATGTAAAATGATGTAATAAAGAGCCTAGCCAGCCCACGCTACACCATGCCTTGTTGTGCCATAATTTTTTTATATATTTAGTTTAGTACTTAACAATCTGATAGGTTTAAATCTGGTTTTGCGCATGCATTGCAACGAGAGAAGGAAGAGAGAGGGTGGATTAGTACATGAACATGTACATGCTACATGGGAGTGGTGATATGTCGAGTCGCGCGGGATGCCGTTCTCTGATATTGAAAATAGAGTTTAAATATAAAATAAAAGGGACATTATATAATTAATAGGTCTTTATCTTTTACAAGAGGCGAGGAATTCAAAATATATTTGAAATAAAATTTTGTGATTAAAATTGCTATTGCCGGGAATATTTAGAGGGGGATCTCTTATTAATTTAGAATGAATTAAAATATTAATTTTTAATTGAAGGATTGAATTCAAAATCTGCTCTCGAATGGCCAGATAAATCTCACTTTATAATCGTTTTCTATTTATTGAAAACACCCCCTATGCCCCCCCTCTCCCCCGCATTAGAAAGAGGGTAATTGGGGGGGGGGGGGCGGCAAAACACCCCCCATGCCCCCCCTCTCCCCCACATTAGAAAGATGGTAAAAAATAAGGGGGGGGGGGCAAAACACCCCCCATACCCCCTCCCCCTCTCCCCCTGATCAGAAAGAGGGTAAAAATTTAGGGGGGGGGGGCAAAACACCCCCTGTGCCCCCCCTCTCCCCCACATCAGAAATAGGGTATAAAATTGGGGGGGGGGGCAAACCCCCCATTCCCCCCACCCTCTCAAGAGGGTAAAAAATAGGGGGGGGGGCAAAACACCGCCTATGCCCCCCCTCACCTCCGGATCAGAAACAGGGTAAAAAATCAGGGGGGGGGGCAAAACACCCCCCCCCCCCATGCCCCCCTCTCCCCCGCATTAGAAAGGGGGTAAAAAATAAGGGGGGGGGGCAAAACACCCCCCATGCCCCCTCTCTCCCCTGATCAGAAAGAGGGTAAAAAATTAGGGGGGGGGGGGGGTAAAACACCCCCTATGCCCCCCCTCTTCCCCACATCAGAAAGAGGGTAAAAAATAAGGGGGGAGGGGGGCAAAACACCCCCTGCCCCCCCCTCTCCCTCGCATCAGAAAGAGGGGTAAAAATTTAGTGGGGGGGGGGCACAACACCCCCCTGCCCCCCCCCCCCGCCTCTCCCCCGGATCAGAAAGAGGGTAAAAAATAAGGGCCCGCCGTTCTTCCCCAGGTGAGAAAGAGGGTAAAAAATAAAGGGGGGGGGGCAAATCTTCACAATTTTTTTTTTCATAAATAAAACATATTGATTCACTACCTACTTCTATAATGCCTAATAATTAACTATAATTTACTGAATTTACTAGATTGTGACGTCATGATACATTTATTTTTATTTTCTTAAAGTTCATTACCTAAATCTAAATACACAAATATGATGAACAATAAAAACAAATTGATATATTTGCATGCCCAACCCAAAACGACCAAAACCAAACCAAAAGGTTAATAATATTATCCACCCAAACCCTTTAGCTCTTTAATACACCCAAACCTAAACGCCAAAGGTGCCCCAAAAAAAACACCCAAAACGCTTTGGGTGTTTTTTACGAAAACGCCAAACGCCAAAGCCCTCCCAAGAAAATTCACCTAACACTGAAAAGGTTGGGTGAAAAAAAACGCCAACGCTTGCAGGCAACCAATAGAAACCCTTGGTTTTTTACAACACTAGGTAGGTACTAGGTAGTAGTGTGATAAATGCAGTAGGCATGTGTTGCGGAAAATGGAAATTTTTTACGCACTATCAAAGCCATTTTTTGCTTCAATTATTATTATTATTATAGGACGGTCGTGTCCCCTCCTCCTGCGTGGCTAAATAAATTAAAAAATCTAATTTTGTAATTTTTTGCACGTTAAACAAGGAGAAAAATGAAAATACTTTTAACAAAGTGCCAATAAATGTTAATATATCCATGGGCGTAGGTAGGTTTTGAATTAGGGGGGGGGGCAGATTAAAAAAAAAGGTCTTGACTACCTAACAATTTTCCTGAGAGCAAAAAAAAAAGGTCTCGACTATCCAAAAATTTTCATGCAACCGTAATTTAAATTTTATTTTACCAAAACAATTTTTTTTTTAAACAAATAGTAGTTTATTCTAATAATCACATGGGTAAAATACATTGGTAAATAAAATATTAAAAAGAAAACGCTTTAAAATCTAATTGGATGGCATTGATCCGTGTATGGAAATCGTGTTAGATTTGAAGATTTCCATAGTGATCTTTTATTTTTGTGTAAATTCGCTAATAAGCATCTGTATTAATTGGAGTTAAGTTCAAATAGGGGGGGGGGGCAGCCGCGCCCCCTGCCCCCGCCTGCCTGGCTAATTAGGGGGTGGGGCGAAACATATTTTTTTTTTAATTTTTAAGGGTTTTTGTATTGAAATCCGCGGCTGCCCCCCCCCCCCCCCCCCCTAATTTGCGAAACCAAATTTTTTTCAATGCAAAAACATTGAAAAATTTATGTTTTGCCCCCCTCTAATTGAACTTTTAAACGTTTTGCCCCCCCCCCCTAATCCAACCTGGCTACGCCCATGATTATAGGTAAATTTGACTTAAAAAATTTGCTTCATGAAAATTTAAATTCGAACACTATTGAGGTAAAATTTTGTGTTTTTAACCACCCTTAAAGATATCAATTATTTGTTATTTTTCGTTAAATAACCTATATGCGTATCCGTATCCGCCTTTCGTTTATATTTTATCATAAAGGCCAGGCGCGATATTTTTTTTTGATTATAGGTAAATTTGACTTAAAAAAAATTTGCTTCATGAAAATTTGAATTCGAACATTATTGAGGTAAAATTTTGTGTTTTTAACCACCCTTAAAAATATCAATTATTTGTTATTTTTCGTTTAGTTGAGTTTTTCAATTTTTTTTTTTTGGTAGTTTTAAATTTCTTATTTAAATTTTTTAATTTTTTTTTAAATATTTTTAATATGGCAAAACAACGTTTGCCGGGTCAGCTAGTCTTATATATGTGTGTATGCCGCCACCAATTTTGAAAAACTACCGGACCGATTTGGCTCAAAATTTCACAGTTTATTCCCCACACTCCGGAGCGTGTTTTAAGATATGTTCCAGCCAAATCGGTCCAGTAGTTTTCGAGATATTGGGTTTTATGCGTTTTGACGTTGTATCGAACGTCAATCAAACGCCCTGCCCTCATCACGTACTGCCTATCTAATATCTATCGTGTAGTGGTGTAGTGTAGGTCAGTGGTTCTTAACCTTTTTATACATGCGACCCCCCAAATATTTTATAATTTTTTTGCGACCCCCCCATTTTTTTTATAATAATTTATATTTGTTAAATTATCTATTATATGATTTTTTATTATTGTTTCATTTTATTAAATAATAAACATAAAACACAACTTTATTATTTCATTATCTATTTAAAATTTAAATAGATAATGAAATAATATCAACATAAAAACTTCATAATTAAACATAAAAACAATTCATTTATAATAAAAAGGATATGCATTCGGAAATATATTTAATGAGATTTCTGCTGCTGAACATCATCAACCAATTTGTTAATTCTTGGTTCAATTGATTGTAATGCTATCCTCATGCAGGAATCTAGTCGCAATCGATTGCGTTTTTTAGTTTTTATATCCACCATAGTTGAGAAACCTTTTTCACACAAATATGTACTAGCGAAAGGCAGCAAATTTTGCATTGCTGCTGAAAATAATGGAGGATATTCTGCACGAATTTGTATCCAAACTTGCGCCAAACTTTTAGTTTTAAACAAAGATTTTAAATTACAATCATTTATTAATTCTAATAATGAATCTTCATCATCTGATGATAAATTGGTATTTTTATAATTGTTGTATGGATCTTGAATCCAGAGTTTTGTAATGTGACCTTCATCATTAGGGAAATATTTTTCAAATTTATCAATTAATTTTAAAATATGACATTTAATCAAGTAATTTACATTTTCTTTCTCGAATTGAAATTTTGAATCAGAGATTAGTTGTGAATAGAATGGAAACATTTCATATATATTTGAGTCTATTCTTTGAATCCATCTTTGTAATTTCATTTTCATAGCCTCAATTTTGTTATGCATAGTAAAAATATCAGATTTAGGTCCTTGCATAGATATATTCAACTGATTTAGAATTGTAAAAATATCCGCTAGATATGACAATTTAGCGACCCAATTATTGTCATCAAAATAGCTTGATAGGCTGGAGTTTTTATCATTTAAAAAAAGTTCAACTTCCAGTCTCAATTCAAATAAACGAGTTAAGATTTTTCCTCGTGATAGCCATCTCACTTCTGTGTGAAATAAAAGAGAACTATTATCTGCGCCAACTTCTTCACAAAAAATTGAAAATAATCTTGACTTTAGTGAACTTCCTTTTATGAAATTTATAATCTTTACTGAAATTATCAAAACTTCATTCAATTCTTCACTCATTTCCTTGGAGGCTAATTGTTCCCTATGAATAAAACAATGAGTAGTTGTTATGTTTGCATGTGCAATACGTTTTATTCTTGATGTAATGCCCTTATAACAGCCAGTCATAGAGGCAGCACCATCTGTGCAAATTCCAACACAGTTTTTCCAGAGTAAGCCATTAGTATTCAGAAAGGAATCTATTTTGTTAAATATATTTTCACTTGTTGTATCTGTTTCTAAGTCTATGCAAAAGAGAAATTCTTCAGATATATCCATTTTTATAAAATCAATAAATCGAATGTATCCTAAGCAAATGCTCCTGTTAGAAACATCTGTAGATTCATCTATTTGTAATGAGAACCAAGGAGAATTTTTAATATAGCCAGTTAACTGTTCCTGAAGATCATTAGCTATTAATAAAGTTCTATTATAAATTGCATCATTTGACAAAGGTATTTCTTTAATTTTGTTTGACACAAAGGGTTCAAATAGCTCTTTACAAATATTAAACATGGCAGGTTTTAATAATTCTTCGGCTATAGTAAATGGTTTTTTTGCTTTTGCAATGTACAAAGCTGCAATAAATGAAGCTTTTAATAAATTTTTATTGGTAGTAGTTGTCACATTTATGAGCGTCTTTTGATTTTTTAATTCATCTCTTTTTCTTATAAAAAAATCTTCCTTTTTATTTTTATATTTATCATGGTTAAGATTTAAATGCCTCCACAATTTATTAGGTTTCATTGATTCATTAGAGAGAACTACACCACATATAACACATTGTGGTTTTGTAGTTCCTCGAACTTCTATGCTTACAAACCCATATTTAATATAATCACGATAGTATTTTCTAATTCTATTGTTACTTGATTTTATACCTTTAGTTTTAGGACTATTGGTTTTTTCCGTTTCATTTTTCGCTGTATCATCATCGGAACCTTCACTAATATTTGAAGTTCCTGGTCCGCGATTATTTAGATCAAAAAAAATTTCCAATGTTTCTTTCTGCTTTTTGCTCATAATATGGAATATAATAACTATTTAAAATGAACAAACAATATAAGAAATAATGCACTATTTTGCGATCCAAAGTCTGTGGTGAGAAGTTCGCTTTATTTTTAAATTTCAGAAGTTAAATTTGTTGAATTGTAAAATTAAATGAAGATAATTATTTTAAAGATTAGAAAATGAATAAATTATGAAACAGCAAAAAAATCTACCATTCAAAAAATTATTTTCATTATAAATAATAAGTTTCACAACGTAATTTAATAGCAGCATGGTGTGAGTGGTTATAGCGACGTCTTGTAAATGTAAACAAACATAATGCAACGAGTTCGAATCGCAAGGTGAGTATTTTTTCTAAAGCTTTTCTGAATATTTTTATTTTATTCTAAAAAAATTTGGCGACCCCCCGGCAAACTTCTCGCGACCCCCTTGGGGGTCGCGACCCCTAGGTTAAGAATCACTGGTGTAGGTAGTGTGATAAATGGAGTAGGCATGTGTTGCGGAAAATAAAAACTTTTTACGCACTTTTAAACATCAAAGGCATTTTTTGCTTATTTTTCACGTCAATTATTATTAATTTTATTATTATAGGACAGTCGTGTCCCCCCCCCTCCTGCGTGGCTAAATAAATTAAAAATCTAATTTTGTAATTTTTTGCACGTTAAATAAGGAGAAAAATGAAAATACTTTTAACAAAGTGCCAATAAATGTTGATATATCCATGGGCGTACCCAGGTTTTGAATTAGGGGGGGGGGTGGGCAGATTAAAAAAAAAGGTCTTGACTACCCAAAAATTTTCCTGAGAGCAAAAAAAAATAAAAAAGGTCTCGACTATCCAAAAATTTTCCTGCGACCGTAATTTAAATTTCATTTTACCAAAATAATTTATATTTTTGTGTAAATTCGCTAATACGCATCTGTATTAATTTGAGTTAAGTTCAAATAGGGGGAGGGGGAGCCGCGCCTCCTGCCCCTGCCTGGCTAATTAAGGGGGGGGGGTAAACATAATTTTTTTAATTTTTAAGGGTTTTTGTATTGAAATCCTTCTTTTTTTAAATTAGGAAGGGGGCAGCCGCGCCCCTTGCTTCCCCCTGGCTAATTAGGGGGGGGGCAGCCTCCCCCCTGGCTACGCCCATGATTATGATATTGTTTCTTAATTACATAAAAATAAAAAAAATTGCTTGAAGGGCCAGGGGGCCAAAGATTTTTTCCTTGGGGGGGGGGCCATGGAGCCAGGTTTTCTCTCTTGGGTGGGCCTGGGTTGTTTTGCCATTAACCCGGGTGTATTAGCAGAATATATATCATGGGCGTACCCAAAAAAAATTTGCTTCATGAAAATTTAAATTCGAACATTATTGAGGTAAAATTTTGTGTTTTTAACCCCCCTTAAAAATATCAATTATTTGTTATTTTTCGTTTAGTTGAGTTTTTAAATTTTTTTTTTGGTAGATTTAAATTTTCTTATTTAAATTTTTTAATTTTTTTTTAAAATATTTAATATGGCAAAACAACGTTTGCCGGGTCAGCTAGTATAACTATAAAATCAATGATAAAATCATCCCTCGAGAGTATTCGTGGGGTATTTTGGTACCCCACACAAATTATAAATTTAAATATAAAACGCAATTTAAATCTAATGAATCTGGCCTTTTCAGTAGCTTAATATTTTATCAAGAACTAGGTTAGGTGAAAATTTCATAGGTTTTGGCTCAATACTTTTTAAAATATAGAGCTATTTTGGCTCGTGGGGTTCTGTTATACCCCACGAATACTCTCACGTAAGTTTTTTTCTATATGAAAAAATGTATGTATTCTTTTTTTATATGAAGATATCTTTTACAATTTGTGTTTTTAATACATTTTGAACTTTCTTTTAATAAAAAATCACGTTTATTTGATTTATTTTAAGGTATATGATGTCAAGAAAAAATGAGGAGAAGCTCTAAAATAACCAAAATAAAAATGGGGGTCCAGAAAATTGTTAATAAGTTTTGTAATGTTGATTAGATTCATATCAAAATTTATACCATCAATCTTAAGACCTTTATAAACACATGTTTTAAATTTGAACGGTTTTGAAGGAATACTTTAAAAGTTATAAGAAGTTAAAAAGTGGGAAGAGTTATACCTCACGAACACTCTCGCGTTCGGAATTTTTAGGAATACTCTCGAGGGTTAACAAAAATTACCTAGTTTTGTTAATTTTCAACCTTATTATCCTGGCTGCGCGCCTGAAATAAAGTTAGATCTTTGGTGCAAATTTTCTTAATTATATTATACAACTCTTGTTCTATTAATCGCGGAATCCTCAAATTGTGGGGTATGGTTTATTCATTTCAATTTTCGAGGAACCATGTCCGAATCTATCTTCTTGTTCCCATTCTAGGTCAAATAAGGGTCCTCTTTCCTTACCCAGACGGCTAGCCAGGATTTTAAGGGTGGGGGAGACCTGACCAAAAAATTTTATAACATTTTTTTTTCATAAAATAATGAAGGTCAAAGACCAAAAAAGTTTGGCCGGTCGTAAATTTAGAATTTATGGTAGGCTCGCGTGGGCATCATAAAAAGATTGGG
The DNA here is from genome assembly GCA_964036665.1 of Gordius sp. MW1. Lineage (NCBI taxonomy): Eukaryota > Metazoa > Nematomorpha > Gordioida > Gordea > Gordiidae > Gordius > Gordius sp. MW1. The sequence goes on from OZ038533.1 coordinate 4,542,522, forward strand.
ATAATTCCCGCTTATGATAATTTTTATATAGTGTATTATTTGGTTCTCGCGCATTATTTTGTCTTTGTTTATTTGATTGTATAATGTTACTAATTTTTTATTGACAATTGTAAATGCATCAAAACTTTCAAGGGATAAAAATCCTATAAAATTTTTTTTGTGTGTGTTATTGGATTCAACAAAATGTACACCAACACTAAGATGTTCTGTGCATCTCACATCTCTAGTTTCATCTAAAATTATAAATAAAATTTTGATTCATTTAATTTTGACAAAATAGATTTAAGGATTATTTTAGCCGTTAAATTTATTAGTTCATTTTAAATTTTTGGTGGTGTAAAGAGGGCTTGTGCAAATAAATTTATATTAACATCAGGGACAATTACTTTTAAATACTCATTCTCGCATTTGCGAATTTTGATTTCACAATTAAATTTTTTATATTTTATGTTATATTTTTGTCTTTTCAGAATCTAACCTTAAAAAAGGCTTTTAAATGTTGTCATTGTTTTTCTGATATAACTGCCTGAAATTGCAGCTAATATTGCATATGTTAAATTAAGTTTTGTTATATATATTGCCAAGATTTTTTTGGGGTTGTCTTGTAGCAATACAAGATTTTTATAAAAACTTTGTTGTAAAGTTTTTACTATTTGTATTAATTTTGTAATATCAAAATTTCTTGTCAATATCCCAGTTGAACAAAAAATTTTAGTCGTTTAGGGGAAGGGCCCTCCTGCCTTTCCCCCCTGGCTACGCCCATGAACTAATGATGGAAAAATGTTAAATTGCTGCGTTTGACCCCTTCCCACTTGTATAAAACCAAAGCCCCCCCCCAAGGCAAAATATTCTCATTAAATCTCATTAATAAAAATTTTAATTTTATAATAGCTATGACTAAATTAGTAATTAGACTTAATTAAACCTTTATTAAAAGTTATTTTCGACATTGTGATTCGCAACTTCTAGATACATTGATAATACCAAATGATTTACAGGGGCGTAGCCAGGATTGCCCTAAAGCGGCAGGGTTCAAAAAATTTGATAAATAATATTAAACAAACATTTATTGAAATTGTATGCATTAGTGGCTGAGGCAGGACTATCCAATTAAAAGGAAGGGGGTAAATTTTGTGTTAAAGAATTTTGATTGCATAGCAATTAATATATAAATTCCATATCTACGATGGGCTTTTGGTGAAAAATGTTAATAATATCTTCAGGGACGCAAATTGCAAAGAGTTCTTTTCAATTTTTCTGTTTGTGCTAAATAGAATATTTGTTTGAGCTAAACACATGCATTGGCCTTTTTGGCCTAATTTGTCCACCAATACCAAAAATTCTCCCGCGCGGGACCCTTAAAATGAATAAGCCCGAGTCCGCCCCGCTGATTTATTGCAAAGCGCAGGCCCAGTCTACACCCTTCCCCAAATTTATATATTCTGCTGCGTTTTAAACCTTATTTGTCAGTTCTAAATAATCATTTATTTATATGTTGAAAGTGTTTCGTATTAATCATGTAAATTAATAAGTCTCCTGCGATCTGCTCGAGTTTAATGCAAGGGCAACGTGCTCAATGCCTTAAAAGATTTTGCTGCTTCGACTCGCCTCTCGAGCATTTTTATATACTACTGTTCTGCCTAGTGCACCGAATAGCGAGCACTCATTGTGCTAACGAGCATATTAAACAGCTCAGTGTGCGTAGAGTCCTGCACGGGCCGCCCGAAGCCCGACCCGGCCTTGCCCGATCGGGTTTCGGGTCGGGCTAGGGCAGAATTTGATAAAATAATCGGGCATCGGGCTTAGGTCGGGCCTAATAAGGCGGACCAACCCAAAGCCCGAGCCCGGCCTGAATTGAACTAAAGTAACGATTTAAATCAACTCAACTCAATACAGCGTACATAACATGGCTTCCAAACTTCATCGAATGAGGGGATATTTATTTTTTATTGATAAGCAAGGTACAAACTTGAGTAATAAAATTTACAATAGTTTAACGGAAAAAATTTAATGATTTCCGCTAATGAGTTATGTTTGTTTTACGCATCTAGATGGACTGCTCATGCCATTTGTTGCATATGGTTAATTGTGTGTCAAATTTTCCTCCATTATGAAGAGTGCAACTGGCGTATTTTAATCATGTAATTTTGCCCTATAACAGTCAATTTACCGTCCTCACTAGTTTATGAATTAAAACGAAGGTCAATATATTAATATTATATAAAATATTGATGGCGCTATATTATTAAACAAACTTTATTCGCCGTTTTTACATTTTTAATTTTTATGTATAGTGTAAATGATATTTATTTTAAAATGCTGTTTTTAATATCTACCTAATTCAATATTTTTATAATTACCTTTTTAAGTTTATTTAATTTGCGAAAATTACAATATATCACCACTTTACCATAATCACATCAAAATGGAGGAAAAAAGGGTACACAATTTGTGCGTTGGTGAGCAGTCTATCTAGTCTATGATCAAAACATACCATCAATGCCCGAGGAAGGTGAGTTACAAAATATATAACACAATGTAGATGGCAGGCATTAATTATATTAAAAAATAATTGTAATTATAAAATAAAAATTAATAAATGATGTACATAATTAATTATAAAATAATGTTATTAAAGCTTTCATAAGTATAAAAATTTTAAAAAAAAACTCGTGCCTTCGGCCCTCGTGGAAAGGGGGAGGGGGAAGGGGGAAGGGGAGGAGGGGAAGGGAAGGGGGGACGACTCATCTATACTCCGTATAAACGTAGCATTTGCTTTGCAATTTATGGACGAGAAAGGTGGGAAGGGGCGAGAATGACTACAGGGGGGATTAATTCAAATTAATTGGACTGACGAGCATAGGGTAAATATCAATGTTAACTAATTCCAAAGCGAAAAAAAGATTAAAAATTGGTCAGTAGTTAGGTCACGGTTAAAAAGTCATATTATCAAGGGTATTAACAAAAACAATATATTAATTTTATTTAAAAAAAAAGAAAAATTTGCCCTCTCCGGGATTCGAACCCACATCAGTAGAGGCATAGGCTTTTGTAGGGGCACAGGGACCCATATCACTAGAGGCATAGGTCCTTGTAGGGGAGGTCATAGGGTAATTGTCAATGTTAACCTAATATACCCAATTCAAAAACAAAAAATTTTTTTGATTTATTTGGCCAATTATCAATGTTATTACAAGAACAAAATATTAATTTAATTTAAAAAAATAAAAATTTTGCCCTCTCCGTGATTCGAACTGGTTACCTCCTATTTACAAGCCGTGCGCTATAACCACTCACACCCTGCTGGTATTAAAATAGTAGAAGTTTTTATGTTATTGATATAGATAATGAAATAATAAACCCGACCCCGCCCGAAAAATTGATAACGAGAGAGAGATGATGTGGGTAGAGCCCTGCAAAATTGAATTTTATCGGCCCGAGCCCGACCCGAGCCCGAAATTTTTTTTTATTTTTTGCCCGAGCCCGACCCGAGCCCGATTTGTTTTTTTCACTGAGGCCCGACCCGAGCCCGAGCCCGGCCCGACCTTTGTAAAAGTGTAATTTGTACCAATTTTATTTCAAAAATTTATTTATAAATATATTACGTATCGCGAATATTATGTGATTTAAAATATGAATAATTATGGTAAATAAATAAAGTGGAGTTTAATTTATCGGGTTTTAACGAAGTCCTTCTCTCTTCCTAAGCTCGCTCCTGCTGTAGAAAAGGCTCGCTCACTGCTAGCTGATGTAGCAGGTATTGCCAAATACTTTCTAGCCAAATTGCTCAAACAAGGAAATTCACTCTGATGCATCTTCCACCATTCCAAAACTTTCATACCATCAATATAATTCGTATTTAAATATTTATGTAATTCATCTTCCTCAGCTTCGTTGTTATCTATTCTTGGCTCTTCCCAACACTAAAATCTACAAATTCTTCCTCCATTATATTATCTAGAAAAATAATAAGTGCTTAATGCAAATTAAAAAATTACCATGCTCGACGTTTCGGGCTCGGGCCTCGGGTCGGGCTGGCCCATCAGGCCCGACCCGAGCCCGAGGCCCGATCAATATTCTAAAATTTGCCCGAGCCCGGCCCGAAAGCCCGTCGGGCCGTGTCGGGCTCGGGCCGGGCCTCGGACGGCCCGTGCAGGGCTCTATGTGGGGAGGAGACACGCGTATGTATTACTATTCTAACACAGCGAGTGAGATAGAGATGAGGGGTGGGGCAACGCTTATGCATTAATTTAAAAAATCGATATTGCGTCATTTCGATTTACTCGATGGAGAAGTTCCAAATCAAATGTAACGTTTAAATGTATATATCGCTCGCACCCATCAAAAAGGCTTGGTTTGGCGCTATTTATTAAGCCCTAATCATGCTTTCAAGCATGTAATGGCTGCAATATATATTTATTTTAACAACCATAGGCAATTCTTAACCAATAGAGTAACAATTCTCAAACTTTAAATATAAGTTTATTAAAGCCTCTTATAGGTTTGTAAAAAGAAATAATTTCATTAAAACAGGGATCAGCGAGAAGTTTACCGGGGGCCGCCAAATTATGCAAAATTTTTTAGAATATAATATTTATATTGTAAAATTTTATGTGATAATTTAAAGGGCAAGAATTTAAGAAATTATGTTGTGCTGTTACTTAAGTAAGCATCCAAATTTTACCTAGGGTCCCAGGGCGGCCAGGGGTAAAATTTACCCCCTTGCATGGGAAGGAGAGGTAGGGGGGGGGCAGTTGCTTACTAATTTTAAAAAATCAGTATTTTATAATGATTTTGACAGGAGCATTTTAAGGTTTTAGCCTTTACTTAAAAACAGTTTGGCCAATGGTCATTTTTATTGATCAGCACCAAGAGACGGTCTATAAATACACACGAGTCAAAAAAAATGAGAAAAAAAATTTCGCTTCACAATTTGGCCAATGGTCATTTTTTCATTGGTCAGTACCCAGAGACGGTCTATAAATACATACGAGTCAAAAAAAAAGCGAAAAAAAAATTTTGCATCATATTTTGGCCAATGGTCATTTTTTTCCATTGGTCAGTACCCAGAGACGAGCTATAAATACATACGAGTCAAAAAAAAACAAAAAAAAATTTGATTTACATTTCGGCCAATGGTCATTTTTTTCCATTGGTCAGTAGCCTAGGGCACGGTCAAAAAGTCATATTATCAATGATATTAACAAGAACAATATATTAATTTAATTTAAAAAAAATACCCTTTCCGGGATTCGAACCCACATCAGGAGAGGCATAGGCTTTTGTAGGGGCACAGGGACCCACATCAGTAGAGGCATAGGCTCTGCTAGGGGAGGTCATAGGGTAATTGTCAATGTTAGCCAAAAAAACGAAAAAAATAATTTCGATTCACATTTTGGCCAATGGTCATTTTTTTCTATCGGTCAGCAGCCTGCGGACGGCCAAAAAGTCATAATAGCAATGGTAGTAACAGGAACAATCATAATAGTCAAAAAAAAACGAAAAAAAAACTTGGATTCACATTTTGGCCAATGGTCATTCTTTTTATTGGTCACTACCATGAGATACTCTATAAGTCAATGATAGCTAAAAAAAAAACGAAAAAAAAATTTCGCTTCACACTTTAGCCAATGGTCATTTTTTCCATTGGTCAGCAGCCAGCGGACGGTTAAAAAGTCATATTAGTAATGGTATTAACAAGAACAATATATTCATTTAAAAAAAATAAAAAAAAATTGACCTCTCCGGGTATCGTACCAGCAATTAAAAGGGATTCGAACCCACATTAGTAGAAGAGAAGCAAACTCCTTTGTAGGAGGGGGGGGCACAGGGACCCATGTCAGCCCTTCTAAGGGAGGGCATAGGGTAATTATCAATGTTAGTCAAAAAAAATGGAAGAAAAACTTTCGCTTCACACTTTGGCCAATGGTCTTTTTTTTCATTGGTCAGCAGCCAGCGAACGGCCAAAAAGTCATAATAGCAATGGTAGTAACAGGAACAATCATAATAGTCAAAAAAAACGAAATTTTTTTTTTTGATTCACATTATGGCCAATGGTCATTTTTTTCATTGGTCAGCATCCAATGGACGGCCAAAAATTCTTATTATCAATGGTAGTAACAAGATCATAAGAGTCAAAAAAAACCCGGGATTCGAACCCAAAAACTAGTTAAATCAATTAATAACCATATATTCGAATTCCAAGCAGTCTCAGTGGTAAACATAAACACGACGGAAAGACACGAAAGAGCGTGACAAGACACGTTCGTTGCGGACTTCGGAAAATGGAAAGTAAGCCCATAAATTGCATAGCAATTAACAAGCTAAGTAATAAATAATTTCAATATCTAATCTATTATGAGAAAATAATAGACTAAACAACATTTAATCAAAATCTATTTAAGGTTTTTAAATTGGCTCATACCAAAATTTTTTTTTTATTTTATGGTTTAATAAATACGATTATTTGAAAAAAGGTTGAAACTATAAATGTGGAAAATTTGGTAAAAATTAACCTAAAAAACAAAGAAAATAGAGAAATTCAAACTTAGGCAATTTTTGGGCTTTTATTTTTTAAGGCAAAAAAAGTTACTATTGGTCTCAACTCATATTGTTATAAATTTAAATATTATTTTCTAAATTTTTAATTGCTATGTAATTTATGGGATTGCTTTTTGCTGTCCCTTCATTGTCCGTCCGTTGTCAGTCCGTCCACCAATGTATTTACACCAGCTTTCAACTTTCTGACTTGCAGGTTCGAGTTCAATCCCCGGAGAGGACAAATTTTTTTTTAAATTAAATTAATATTTTGTTCTTGTTAATACTATTCATAATATAACTTTTTGACCTTCCGCTGGCTACTGACCAATGAAAAAAATGACCATTGGCCAAATAAATCGAAATTTTTTTTTCGTTTTTGAATTGGTATATTAGTTAACATTGATAATTACTCTATGCTCTCCCCTACAAGGGTCTATGCCTCTACTGATATGGGTCTGCCCCTACAAAAGCCTATGCCTCTACTGATGTGGGTTCGAATCCCGGCGAGGGCAAATTCTTAATTGCTGGTTCGAATCCCGGAGAGGACAAAATTTTTTTTAAATTAAATTAATATATTGTTCTTGTTAATGCCATTGATAATATGGCTTTTTGGCCGTCCGCTGGCTACTAACCAATGAAAAAAATGACCATTGGCCAAATTGTGATTCAAATTTTTTTTGTTTTAAATTGGAATATTAGGTTAACATTGATAATTACCCTATGCCCTCCCCTACAAGGGCCTATGCCTCTACTGATAGGGGTCCCTATCCCCTTACAAAGGCTTATGCCTCTATTAATGTGGGTTCAAATCCCGGCGAGGGCAAATTCTAAATTGCTTTTTTTAAATTAATATTTTTTCTTGTTAACACCATTGATAATATGACTTTTTGACCGTGTTCTGGCTACTGACCATTGAAAAAAGTGACCATTGGCCAAATTGTGAATCGAATTTTTTTTTCGTTTTTTCGTTTCTTATGTATTTATATCCTTTTTGACCGTCTCCTGGCTACTGACCAAAGAAAAAAAATGACCATTTGTGATTCGAATTTTTCTTTTTCGTTTTTTATGTATTTATATCCTTTTTGACCGTGTCCTGGCTACTAACCAATGAAAAAATGACCATTGCCCAAATTGTGATTCGAAATTTTTTTTTCGTTTGTTTTTGTTAATACCATTGATAATATGAATTTTTGACCGTGTCCTGGCTACTGACCAATAAAAAAAATGACCACTGGCCAAAATGTAGCAATTTTTTTCTTCTAAATTTTAAATATAGGCTAGTTGGCCGTTTGCTGGCTACTGACCAATAAAAAAAATGACCACTGGCTAAAGTGAGATTTTATTAGTTTAATAAATTTTTTTATAGGAAATTTGACACAAATACCCCCCCCCCCCTTCTCCCTTAATTAGATATTTATTTTGGGGCAATTTTTCCTGCTGACCCAAAAAAGGGCGGGTTTTGGGGCAAAAGTTAGATAAATTCTCTCCTGGTTCGGGTTTAAATTTTGTATTTGCAATCCTTTGAAAACAAGATGTTTAAAAGCATGGTATAATAACACGGTTCAACAAGAAAAATCAACCGGCAAACTGTTTGCAAATTCTGGTAGAGTTTTTCACGGTGAACATATGTTTTTAGTTTTTTCCCTATACGTCAAGTTTTTTAAATATTCGCTGTCAAAGTTGCCAAAAACGCGATTTTAGCGCTTTTCAAACGTCCATAACTTGCAAATTAGTCGGTAAAAATTTTGTTTAATAGATTTAATTCGTAGATATACGGGAGAGAAATGTATTCACAACTTTCTTTTATCCTAGCACTTATACTTTTTAAATTATATACAAAAGTAATTATCCCTATCTTTTACATTGACAAATTACACCAGACTTGAGGGCGCCCTCCCTTCTCTTCAACACTAGGATTAAGTGCGTGTTGTTGTTTTGGTAATAGTAGTAGTAGAGTAGATAAACAACAACCTATTTTAGATTTTGTTCAATGGTTTTTTTTTAAATGGCATCATATCCATTTTGATATTTTTTTTATAATATTATTAATTCATGGAAGACGAAAATATTTTTTTCCACGTTTTTTAAATTAAATTTAAGTTTCTCTACACATTATCAAGGATAGTTAAAATTACCTAAACTCTTTTCTTTTCGTGATTTAAAATTTCCCAAATTCACTTAAATACTCTAGAGGGCCCTTAAATCCAAATTATTAAAGAGTCTTATTAAAAAATGTAAAAAGCCAGCAAGTTGAATTATACAAGCAGTAGCGTAGGCGGGTGTGGTTAGAGAACTGCAAAGTCACTTTTTTTCAAACCGATACCGACCCGACCCGAAATCATTTTCAAATTTTCTACCCGGACCCGACCCGAAATCATTTTAAAATTTTCTACCCGGACCCGACCCGAAATCATTTTCAAATTTTCTACCCGAACCCGACCCGAAAGCTTTTAAAAAACTTTAACCCGAACCCGACCCGACCCGAAAAATTATAAAAAAAATTACTTTCGAGCGCGAAAATTGCTGTGTGTGAAATTAAATCGACTAGTAAAAGCCATGATGATTTGTATTCTTTAAAGGGGATGGTGAAAAAAACTCATAATTATTTATCTATATTTAGTTTCCTAATATCAAGTAAACTGCTCATATGTTATAGACTTGAGACAACTATTTAACACCATTTATTGTTATTATGAAACCATTAATATATAGCTGATTATAATCAATATAGTAAATAAGATGAAATTTATAGTGACTGTCCAAATGTTTTAAGTTTGAAGTGCAATAAGATAAATTCATTTGATATAAAACATTAAAATAATTATAAGTTATTACAAAAAAAAATTGCACATGAAACATTTATAAAATTATAACTTACTTTTAAGTTGGCTATGTATTAAATTAAATGTAATTTAAATTAACGATGAGGATTAGCTAAAACTTCACTGTTAACACTAAAAAAATTTAAAATATAACTTTATTGAAATACTTTACCTTTTAATAGTCAAATTAAAAACAGGAGTAATTTATGTAGTTTGAATTAGTGATGAGAATTAGCTAGCACTTCAGAGTTTGGAGTCTTAAAATTTAAAAAAAGAGGAAGAGAATTAAATAAATGAATGATCCAAATTAATTGTGCATTTCGATATTTAAAAACACTCTTTGCTTAGCAATTAACATTAATTAAAAAAATAGGTCTCGCGTTTTTTTACAATGTATAAACCTTGGACCCGACTCTATAAATTTGACCCGACCCGACCCGAAAGCATTTTCAAATTTTTTACCCGGACCCGACACGAAATTATTTTCAAATTTTCTACCCGGACCCGACCCGAAATCATTTTCAAATTTTCTACCCGAACCCGATCCGACCCGAGGTCGGGTCCGGGTCACCCGTGCAGTTCTCTAGGTGTGGTTTTGGGGTTCAAACCACCCCCGCGGATTTCGAAAAAATATTTTTTATTTTTTAATATCGCATTATATAATAAATATTATGAAATGAGTGTTACTTAATTAACTATGAGGAGCACTTATTTTAACAACCATTAAGTATTTTTAAGCGTTAATATATTTTTCCTGAATTTTCCTTGTGGTTATAAAACGTAAGCATTTTATATGAATTCCTCTATCAATTTGAATCAAAAGCATCAAGCAATAAACCGCTTTTTTGAATTAATAGATTGAATCATCACAACCCTTGAGCAGATTAGTGAACGGGCAGACAATGATTCCTCTTCGGGTGCCATGCTATTAGTATCAGCACTTAAAACTGGCCATTTTTGGTTATCATTTCACACATTAAAGCAAGTCTTTGCTTATACTATAAATCTTAGCATTCATTTGCACAGCATTTACCTGGACTTATCACAAAAAATAAATGCGGCCGAAAACGTTGTGGAAGCTATTAAATTAATTAGAAATAATTCTCAGGTAGAATTTTTAAGGATTTTTGAACGTGTCACATTGATGGGAAAACAATATGGCTTTGAGATTTCGATTCCCAAAGGAAATGCCCAACAAACCCCGGAGGCTTATTTTATAGAATAACGCTGTATAATGCATTCTTAGACACATTTTTGGTAGAAATGGACACAAGGTTTCTTCAGAATAAACAAATTCTTATGGGGTTTCATGCTTTACTACTACAACCACCTGTAAAGCTATCTGAAGCTAAACTGGCACACTTTTTAAATTTAGCTAATTTTTATGGTGATGATTTGAATGAACTTTGCGAAGCTGAAATCACACTCTGGTATCAATCATTCAAAGATTGTAACCCTGAAGCCCTCCCTTCCAATGCACTAAATGCATTGCTCGATCATACTTCCAAACTGCTCTTATATCTAAATATAAAAGTGTTATACCAGATTTTATTTTAGCAACACTTCCATTAACAACTTGTTCTAATGAAAGAAGTTTTTCTACGCTACTTGAGGAATACAACTGGGCAAGAGAGGTAAATACATTTTATTAAAAACTCTTAATTTTGTATAGGCTCATAGGTTTGACCTTGTTAAATATTCATAGAGATTTAGTTCCAGACACTCGAGATATAATCAGTGAATTTTTGTCTAAATCGCGCAGATAATTTTTTCCCATACTATTTCATCAAATTATATGATATGGCGTTTATAATAAATATATTTTGTGAAAGTGTTTGTATTTAAATAATTGTAAAATTAAGATGATTTTTATTTAACCCCCCCCCCCCCCCCCAAGAAAAATTAAAACCACCCCCGAAATAAAATCCTGCGTACCTGCATACAGATATTGCAAGTGAATTATATTTACTAATTGTAATGTCGATTTTCGGGCCTTATAACACAAGATTCGCGATAAATAATTTTATAATGTAAGTGGTGTCGCAATTGGACACAAATGATAGAATTGTGGAGTTCCAAGTATTTTATAATTTAAAGGGCCAGGGCTAAAGCGAGAGGATTCTTGTTTTGGTGGGATGAGGTAATAAAATTTGTTAGGCTCAGGTTGTTTGATTACTACGAGGTTTTTCAAAAAAACCTAGCTCAAACCTCACCTAGATTCACCTAAGGCTCACGTGACCTAAGGTTTTCCCCACCACTAGGCACAACTGGGACGAAAATCATTTGCTGGATATTTAATTGATGAAACAGAATAAAAATTAATCGTTTCATTAAGAAATTTAAATTTATTATTGCATTAGAAAAATTAATTATGCCATTCATTTGTACACATTCTTAAGCCATATTAATTAGCCCATTAAAATAATTTGTTAACCTATACCAAAATTGATATAATTTTAAATTATTTATATACTTAAAATGTAAGGAAAATCTTGCCCCCCCCTCTTTAATTTTAACTATACCAACTTATAGATGAATTCCATGGAAAGTTACCCGAATATCATGGGTGATAACCTCTTTCAAGATAACATACCATCGAGTGAAAGGGTAGCGTTGTAGCCAAAAGAATCGAAGAGCAGTATTATGACTATATAAAGTTTAATAAATATGCAATCCTAAAATTTATTTTCACTCAGGCTAGTAAACTTAAGATGAGGAGGACTATATGAAATTTAATAAACATCTTCGCTAATAATTTATAAGATTAACAGGGAGAAAGCGACTTATTCGCTGCCCAAGTTCCTGAAACTGAACCAGCTACAGAGACAAATGAGGAAAATTTGGTCCAAGAGAAGTGGCAAGGAGAATGTATTATGGCTCAAAAATAGGAAACCAAAGCAGAAAACATCATGGTTTAATTGATATCAAGTATACACGTCTCAACACGAATATAACTTTACATTACTAGGGGATGTTTAAGTAATGATGTTGAGAGAGATGCCCTTCGTAATTCAAGATTAGCAAATAAACTATTATTTTTTATTAAAAACCATGATAAATAAAACGAATTAAGCTGTACACATTCATTCCACCTATTCTAAATTTCATAATATTTACGCTCCTGTGCGATGAATGTAATAACCTAAGTTGTTAAATAGGGAAAATGGTTATACGGAAAGAAGATGTTGTGTTTGAAAAAGATGGTAAAAAGAAAAACCATTAAAAATGGAATATATACTCAACTTATTATGCTTTTGTTGCATGAAAAAATCCTACAATAATTAACACTATGTGCTCAATATCCCATAAAATTTATACTTTTAAATTTCTTATTCAAATTAGTTATTTTATTTCGTTTCAACATTATAAAAATTATCTGCATATTGATACTTGTTTATACATGTTTCCTTAGTTTAAAGTGCGTAAATTTATAATGCGTAACATTTGTATTATTGTATTAAGAGATTGCTTGTTTTGAACAACGCTCTAAAAGCTTGCTTTAAATAATAAAATCTTCGGTTGGTACATAAGAATCATAAATTTTCATTGTTTAAATTACAAATTTAATGCATATCCCATTTCATGACCGATGAAAATCTTGTTTTTATCGATATTAAGCAAAAACTCAATTAAGGAGAGGAAAAAATGTACAGAATTAGTATTAAAATGGGTGGGAGAAGCTATCTCTAGCTGATAAAGTATAACATTATTTTAAAATAATACCGATAAAAACAAGATTTTCTTCGGCCTAGAAATGCCATTTACTTTAAAATTGTAATTTTGACAAATAGAATTCAGGATTTGAATGCACTCAATAATTTAATTTTTAAAATAGCTTTTTAGAGCGTTGTTGAAAAGAAGCAATCTTCATACAATATCTAAAAGGTACATGTTACGCATTATAAATTTCACACTTTAAAGTAAGGAAACATATATAAACATACAAAAAAGCAGATAATTTTAATTTGTTGATAAGAAATAAAAAAAACTAATTTAAAAATTGCATAGCAATTAATAAGATATTTCAAAGTATAAGTTTTGTTTAAAGGACATTGAGCACAAAGTGAAATTATAGTAAGATGATTACAAGCAAAAAAAAACATAATAAGTTGAGTGTATTGCATTTTTAATGGTTTTTACCACTATTTAAAACACAACATCTTCTTTCCGTATGACATTTCCCTATATAATATCTTACGTTATTTTATTCAAACACAAGATGGTAAATATGAAATTAGAAAAGTATGAGTCGGAACGGCATTGATGCGTGCCGCATATTTCGTTTCATTTATTTATATTATTTTTAATAAAAATGGTAATTTATTTACTAACTTTTAAATAGGAAGGGTACCTCAAGATCATTACTTAAACAGCCCTTAGAAGTGTAAATAAAGATTAATTATTGTTAAAATGTGTATTTGATCTCAATTAAACCATAATTAAAGTCTTACATTTGATCCTCTACTTTTTGAGGCAGGATAAGTTCTTGCTCCTTCTCTTGCACCAAGTTTTCCTCAGGTGTTTCTCTAGGTGGCTCAGTTTCACAAATTTGGGCATTTTCTCTCTTAACCTTACCTTGTACTAGCATGAGTGGAAATAAATTCTAGGAGTGCATATTTATTTAAATTTAATCTCCCTAATCTCAAGTTGTTCCAGCCTGAGTGAAAAGAAAGTTTAGACCTGCTCCTCGATTAGAGCGCTAATCCTTTCACTCGTATTTCTTGAAGTTGGTTGTTAGTGATGACATCAGGGTGGGATTCAGCTGAATTCATCTTTAAAAATGATTTAGTATTAGATAATTATAATTAAAGTTATTTGTGAAAAGATTGTCTTATTTTAAATTTTAAGTTTACGATTAATTAAAAATATAATTAATCGCGAGTAAATTAATATGTGTTAAAAATTTATACAAATAAATGGCACACATGTTAAAAAACTAAGATGACTTACTTTAATTTCACAGAATCTTGGAAAATTATATGGCTCGCAAAAATTGAAATAATTTAGAAGCGTTCTAATTCTCGCAAGCTAGAAATAATATACAAGTTTATAATATGAGCTTACTAATTGTTTCTAGAATAAAGACAGTTGGTTACAGTGTTATTAGACGGTTAATAATAATTTTAAAATTGCTTCGAATAACTTTAAAATCGCAAAACCTTTGTGTGGAGTTTTATCATGTTACTGTCTCAAATTTCATGATAACGATTAGTTTTTAGTGTTCCAGCAATTTTTTTAATTTCAAAATTTGATTATAATCACCTAAAAATTTGGTTTAATAAATATTTCATCAAATACATTTTCGTATCATTTGTGCCATGAAACTCGAGTGTAGCCAATTTCTGCAACAAATTTCCAAATTCATCACTGCACTCACTCACGATCTGAAATAGTTTATATAACTAAGCAAAAAATCACTGTGGTGATCAGTGGCGTAGCTAGCCTTTTAGCCCTAAGGGGGGGGGGCTGAGCTTTGATTTCACACAAGTGAGAAGGTTTTAAACGCAATTGAAATTTTTTTCTCTCATAAACGTTGTTCAAACTCATGTAGCCAGGGGGGAGGGGGCAGGAGGGCCCCCTCCCTAAATGCCGAAAAATTTTTTGTTCAACGGGGATATTGACAAAAATAACTTTGATATTACAAAAATTAGTACAAATAGTAAAAAACTTTACAACAAAGTTTTACAAAAATCTTGTATTGCCACAACCCCAAAAATTTTTTGGCCATATATATAACAAATCTTAATTTTAAATATGCGATATTGGCAGCAATTTCAGGCAGTTATACCTGGAAAACAATGAGAACATATAAAAGCCTTTTTAAAGGTTAGATCCGGAAAAGGCAAAATTATAGCATAAAATATAAAAAAAAATTTAATTGTGAAATCAAAATTCGCAAATACGAGAATGAGTATTTAAAAGTTATTATCCCTGATCATAAGATAGATTTATTTGCACAAGCCATCTTTCCACCACCAAAAATTTAAAATGAACTAATAAATTTAACGGCTAAAATGATCCTTAAATATATTCTGTCAAAAATAAATGAATCAAAATTTTATTTAATTATTTTAGATGGAATTAGAGATGTGAGATGCACAGAACATCATCTTAGTGTTTGTGTACATTTTTTTGAATCCAATGACACACATAAAGAATTTTTTACAGGGTTTTTATCCCTTGAAAGTTTTGATGCATTTACAATTGTCAATAAAATTCAGGAATTTTTTTAAATATAAAGTTAAAAGCAATATGTGCTGCTCAAACTTATGATGGGGTATCACTAATAAAGGTTAAAAAATTGTGTGTTAGCCATTTTTCAAAAATTATTGGCTTCATATGTGCATGTGGTACATAAAAATATGCAAGATATATATCGTATCCGGAGATACGAGGATATCTTCCCCCCCCCCTGTTCTTTTATAAAAAGAAACGCCGCCGCTCACTATACGTGGTACGTATGTTACTTTTTCTTTCCCCCATGCCCCCTGACACAAAAGGTTAATTGATTGTAACATCTGTGTACTGAATATATACATAGAACTTTATTCCTTTACATTTAATTTCTAGTACGCGTATGTTATCCCCCCCCCCCCGACGCGCTTATACGTATTTGTTATTTCTATCAATACGCATCATTGATTTTTACATACTCGAGAGTTGCGTGATTTTATTCATTAATAAATTTATTCTTGGAGATAAATAAAATACATAAAGGACCGAAAGAAAGAATTAAATGGTGAGTCCCCCTTTTGGGGGGGGACAAGGTTTACACTATTAGGGACCAATATTTCCCCCAATTCAAGCAATGATAATTTCCCCTTCCTTCAAATCATTTTTATTCATATTCCTTTTTAAAGATATGAAAATGGTGTCAGAAGTTATTCGAAACAAATCACCCCTACCCAATGCATGAATTATCGACTAATTGCTTCAACTTATTGAAAACTGGATCGTACTTGGAAAATTCAGGTCGGGTCTGAGACATCCATAATTGTTAAGGCAGCAGGAGTCTCCTTAATTTTCAGATGAGGGCAAGAGTTCCTCATGTATGGAGGTAAAGGCATATTAAAATGCTGAGAATTCCTCATTTTAGATGGATTTCAGAACGACAATAACAGAATTATCCAATAAAAAGAAATTCATAGAGCCGGGATTCAGTTACCTATAGAGCGGGGAAGAAAATTATTATTGGATTATTCCAGGAGTATTCCCACAAGCCATAGATGAGGTATTTATAATTACATCCCGTTGGCCATGAATACTTAATTTTTCAAAAGAAGAGACCACGTGATTGCTTTGAAGGATACACATGTCGTATATAATAATTTTTGGATAGTTAGTATAATATTTTTGATATTGTTACTATTAATATCATGTAAACCCATAATTAGAACGTTGTTGATAAAAACCATCCGATTGCATGATATCAATTATTCTTTTATCCACCCCTGGTCCTAATTTTTTTTGGAAAACCGCAAGGTATCGTATCCGGAGATACGAGGATATCTCCCCCCCCCCCCTGTTCTTTTATAAAAAGAAACGCCGCCGCTCACTATACGTGGTACGTATGTTACTTTTTCTTTCCCCCATGCCCCCTGACACAAAAGGTTAATTGATTGTAACATCTGTGTACTGAATATATACATAGAACTTTATTCCTTTACATTTAATTTCTAGTACGCGTATGTTATCCCCCCCCCCCCCCGACGCGCTTATACGTATTTGTTATTTCTATCAATACGCATCATTGATTTTTACATACTCGAGAGTTGCGTGATTTTATTCATTAATAAATTTATTCTTGGAGATAAATAAAATACATAAAGGACCGAAAGAAAGAATTAAATGGTGAGTCCCCCTTTTGGGGGGGACAAGGTTTACACTATTAGGGACCAATATTTCCCCCAATTCAAGCAATGATAATTTCCCCTTCCTTCAAATCATTTTTATTCATATTCCTTTTTAAAGATATGAAAATATATTAAACAATAAATATGAGATGGACAAATAAATTGATCCAGGGTAGGATTTTCATAAATTTAATAATATTTTAATAGATTTTGAAAGTGTTAGAAAGTTTAAAACGTGATCTCAGATATTTTTTTATTAAATATTAAAATTAGTCTTTTGAAAATAGTAGTTTATAACGTTTTTTACTCGATGTTGCAAACGAATTTATAATATCATCCATAGGAATAACATTTATAAAGTCATGTTCTAAGCTCAATAAAGCTAAGGAAGATAACCTATCTTGTCAATTTGTGGAACGTAGATAAATTTTAATGTGTTTTAGCAATGAGAACGATCTTTCGCATAAACACAAAGTTATTGGGATAGTTAAAATCATTTAAATCAAAATAATAATATTTAGAAACTTGTAAAGGGTAAAATTTTAATAAGTGGAAAAGTATCATTGCATTTTATTTTATTCGAAGGTTAAGAATTATAATATACTAGATAAACGCGGCAAACGTTGTTTTGCCATTTACCCGGGTTCCCGATGCTGGTTCCGTTACGCAACTTAGGTGGATTTAAATTGCGAAGGATCATTATAGGTGAACCAATTTTCAGAATCAATTTGTGAGGTGGCATTCCCGATGGTTCCAATGAATTTAGAAATTCAGTTGGATAATTCACCGCCTGATCTGCATCGATAACTGTGTCAACAGATGTGTAAGTAAATGGTTCAAAGGGAATGTTCAATAGAATGCGATTATTTATTTTGTTCACGTCGTCATTCTTCGGAGCCAAGATAGCCCGTTCATAAAGCCAGTCGTGATTTGTGAAGTTAATGAGAATTTCCGGGAACACCATATTTACGACATCTTCAATTGATGACTGTATTTTGCAAAAGTGCGATTGAAATGATATTTCGTGCGTTGTATGTTTAATTGGAAATTTACCGTCTCCCAAGTCGGAACAGTTGGTTATCAAATGGTTGCGCCGAATCATCTTGAAGTAGATGAACACGCAAGTTGGTGGTTAGCGTGATTATCTTCACACTTCTCCAAAGATATGACGCTTTCAGGCAAGCATTAAGCTCATCTGAGGGTGTTAACTTTGGGATGACTGGCAAGGTTTGACGGAAGTCACCGACTAGCAGCAAGAGAGCTCCTCCCATAGGACGTGCAATCTGTCTCAAATCTCGGAGTATACAATCCAGCGCCTCTAGTGCTTTTTTATGTGCCATCGTACATTCATCCCAAATGATGATTGAGCATATTTTTATCGCATTCCAGAGTGTCAGGAATGAAGTGTGAAATTTTGAATCAAATCGGTCTGGTAGATTTCCAAAATTGTTGGCGTCTCCGATTATTTGTAGATTGTCGGGATGGAAAAAAGGCTCCGATTATTTGTAGATTATCGGGATGGAAATTTTTTTTTTCGCATTCCGGAGTGTCAGGAATGAAGTGTAAAATTTTGAACCAAATAGGTCTAGGAGTTTTCCAAAATTGTTGGCGGCTCCGATTATTTGTAGATTGTCGGGATGGAAAAAAAGGCTCCGATTATTTTTAGATTATTGGGATGGAAAAATATTTACCTTTAAAACAATTCTGATTATTTGTATTGTTTCTGAACAGGCGCGTAGCCAGGATTTTCTCAAGGGGGGGGGGAAAAATTACAAAAGTTTTTATAGCATTTTTATTTCAGCAACAAAAATATAAATTCGAAAAATATAAAATTCGCATATAAAATAAAGAGAAAGTTATTATAAAATAATTTTATATTTTCTTTTCCCCATTGATAAAATATTAAGAACTTCATCATTGTCAATAAAGCCAATCCATTTAATCTATTCATAGACATGGTATTTCTAATGTATGTTTTTAGCCTCCTCAGCGTTGAGAAGCTTCGTTCATTAGTACACGTTGTGATTGGAAGGCAGGCTAATAGATATAGAAGAGTCGTTATATTTGGTAGGGATTTTATTATATTTTGTTCGGATAAGGCATTTAAAGGATTCTTTGGACGAGATCCTTCTGAGATCTTAGATAAGGCCATATACCAGATATTAAATTCTGCTATGAGATCTTCATTAGTCCCTTGGAGATCATTTGCATAAAACTCCGATAGAAAATTTATTTTTAATCGCGTTTCTGGTGAAACAATAAAGGAATTTTGGGGAAATAAAATTTGGAAATTTTCCAAAACTTGTTTCTTGTCCAGAAACCGTTCATTCAATTGTGTAATAAAAATATCAAGTAATGGTATAAATATAGTAATTTTGTAGTATTCTTGAATGGATTCAGTATTAATGTTACTTCTACAAGTTTGTTTTTTTGCAAACCGAGGATTTTTGAGCTCGAAATCATACAACTTGGCCTTGTCTTCAGCGACTAAAAAAATTTGTTGAAACTCTTCATCAACGTTTTTTCTGATTAATTTAATTTGATCTACTAAAGTCTCCGCCAACTGTGTAACTTGTTGAAGATCCAAGTCTATTTTTTGCAATTGCTTGCATAAAATAGATGTGTAGCCAAATAGTTTATTCATACATAAAAGGGAATTAAATATTCTGACTGCCGTAGAGAAGTTAGCAACGTCGCAGCTTCTGTTGCAACAGCGTGGTCATAACAGGTTGAAATCTTTTCCAATGCCGGATATATGGCATCTTGAAGTAAAATATGAGTGGAAACGGCATCGTGCCGTGATGCCCATCGGGTCACACACACTTGCTTTAATTTTTCTATAGGAGGTTTGTCTTTTATTTTGACAACATTTCAATAAGAACCTGACGACGTTTCGGATATTTAAAAACATCGTAAACTTTAGAAACAATCCCTATTAAAATAATTGCTATGCAATTTATGGGCTCGTTTTTTGGTTGTCCGTCCGTTGTCCGTTACCCTCCCTATCTATTTGAATTGGGTATATTAGGTTATCGATTTTTTAAATTAATGCATGAGAAAGAGGTGCCCCACCCCTCATCTCTATCTCCCTCGCTGTGTTATTTTTTAAATTAATGCATAAGAGGTGCCCCACCCCTCATCTCTATCTCCCTCGGTGTGTTATATATAAGATTTGTTAAATTATCTATTATATAATAAACATAGATAAAAGTTGTTTACTTTTAATGCTATGCAATTTAACTAGTTATATAATAAACATAAATAAAAGTTATTTTTTGACTCTTATGATTGTTCTTGTTACTATCATTGATAATAAGACTTTTTGGCCGTCCGTTGGCTGCTGACCACTGAAAAAAATGACCACTGGCCAAAATGTGAATCCGAGTTTATTTTTTCGTTTTTTTTGACTATTATGATTGTTCCTGTTACTACCATTGCTATTATGACTTTTTAGCCGTCCGCTGGCTCCTGACCGATGGAAAAAATGACCATTGGCCAAAATGTGAATCGAAAATATTTTTTTCGTTTTTTTTTTGACTATTATGATTGTTCCTGTTCCTACCATTGCTATTATCACTTTTTGGCCGTCCGCTGGCTGCTGACCAATGGAATAAAATGACCATTTGCCAAAATGTGATTCGAAAACTTTTTTTTCGTTTTTTTTGACTATTATGAATTTATATCCACTTTTACCGTGTCCTGGCTGCTGACCAACGAAAAAAAATGACCATTGGCCAAAATGTGATTTGAAAATTTTTTTTTGTTTTTTTTACTCTTATGAATTTATATTTTACCGTGTCCTGGCTGCTGACCAATGGAAAAAAATGACCATTGGCCAAAGTGAGCATCAAAATTTTTTTTCCCATTTTTTTGGCTATCATTGACTTATAGAGTATCTGTTGGTACTGACCAATAGAGAAAAAGTGACCATTGGCCAAATTTTTGATTTTTTTAATTAAAAATTGTGCAAATTCAACAAAACATTTCTCCCAACAATTCTGCAAATTCTTAACATTGTGTTGTTTTATAATATAATGTTTGTTAGACCCATAATCAATAAAAACTAATGTAATACGCAACTAGATGCAAACACTAAATCTAACCCTAACCCTTGCCTATATTACATTTTGCCTATATCATTTTGCCTATAATGGAAAATTTGTATTAATAATTAATTAATCATTAGGCATTTAATACCCCCCTATAGGCATTCTCGCCCCTTCCCACCTTTCTCGCCCATAAATTGCATAGCAAATATGATACATTTATACGAAGTACAGATGAGTCGTCCCCCCTTCCCTTCCCTTCTCCCCCTTCAAAAATTATATTTTAAATATGATCTATATTTATTACCCATGCAATTCCGTATAGTGGGAATGGTGCAGGCATCTGATAGAGCTAAATTTAAAGAATGTGATGCACAATGAACATACAATGCCGTTGGGTATGTTTTCATTATGCATGCCTGAACACCGTTAAACTTCCCGCTCATATTCCGGGCCCCATCATAGCCCTGGCCTCTTAACAAATTTATATTAATATTTAGATCCTTTATGTTTTTGATAATTAAATCTCCTAGCCCTTTTCCTGTTGTGTCAATAACTGGGACAAATTGCAAAAAATTTTCTTTTATGGCTAACGTTGAAGTATCAATATAACAGGCGCAAAGGGACATTTGCTCTACCCCTGAAATATCCATAGATTCATCACAGAGAATTGTGAAAAAGGGAGATTTGTTAATTTCATTGACTAATTTATTGAGGATTAATTCATTACAAATAGTTATAACCTCATTTTGAAAATGGGGACTTAGGTAAAGGGCATTTTTGGGGGCATTTTTCAAAAAGTCTGAAAGTACTGGGTCCCCATTAGCCCGGTATCTTAATAGGGCCCTAAAATTACCGGCATTATTATCTTGTACGTCAGATTTAATAGGTCCAGAATCTTTATGGCCTCTTAAGGCCAATCCTTGAATCCCCAATGTCAAAATAGTATCAATGATGGGAGCTATCTTTAATCGATTTTCTTTAGCTTGAATTTTGCGCTGGGAGTCCAATTGATCAATGATACAAAGCTTTTTCCCATCTTTAATTGATTTTAGAGATATGACTGTCTGTATTGAGTCTATGTGATATAAATTTTTTTGGTGTAAAATAAAAATTTCTGTAGCATCTTTCCATCTTCTGAATGGTTCAGAAACTAGCCCCTTCAACTTTTGTTGCCCCTTTCCACCAAATTTTGGGCCAAAAAGTACACATGTTTTACAGAACACCCCATTTTCCTTTGGCGAATAGACAAGCCAGCTCCATTTCTGAAACCAGGAGTGTTGAAATTTTAATTTTTTTAGTGTGGTATCACGAGGAAAATTGAACAAAATGGTGGGTTGATAAATTTTATCATGTAGTGCCAGCTTATCCTCTTCTTCTTCAATATTTTTATTATTTACATATAAACTTATGTCATAAGGGAAAGGGTCGCTTGAATCTAAATTTAATCATTTAAAATATAAAATCAACTTTTCATAAACTTAGAAAATATGTATAATTATAAATACCATAAGGTTGGATTATTAAAGGTAATATGCCAGTCTCAATAGTATCTTTTGATAAATTTTGTTGGCTAACTTCTATAAGTATAAAACATAAATAATATAATAAAAAAAAGTCTTTAAGAAATTATAGATTAAACTAACATGATTTATTTTTATTAATATAAATAAATTTTCACAAAAATAGTATATAGCTAAAAATTTCATTTTTTAAATTTTTTTTAACAAATGTATAAATAGAAAATGCATTTAATAGAAACATAAAGCATTATAATTAATTATTCTTATAATAACAAATTACTAGCTGTGGTGTAGGATGATTTGATGGAGAAAAAATCATGAATTTTCATTTTGCAGGTGAACAATTGAAAAAGGAAACAATAATGATTCATAGTCTTTTGGTCGAAATTTAATTCAAAAACGGAAAATAATATTTACTTAATTTATAATTAAAAATAGATAAGTGTTTTACTTAGTCATTTATTGTAACTATAAAATAAAAACTTTGAATCCAAAATTTTTAAAAAAAATTTATAAATTTTTTTGCCAAGGGGGGGGGGGGAATTTCCCGTCCCCCCCCCCCCCTTATTTACGCCACTGTAAACGTCTTATCATTATTAATTTGATTGTTGTCACAAAATGACGTCATATGACGTCTTTATTAAGTGCCAAAACTTATAAAACAAAAAAACTTGACTTCTCGAAAACTACTGGACCGATTAGGCTGGAACAAACCTTAAAACATGCTCCGGAGTGTGGGGAATAAACTGTGAAATTTTGAGCTAAATCGGTCTGCTAGTTTTACAAAATTGGTGGCTGCATACACACATACACACTAGTTTCATTTTTATATATAGGATTACATAATTTTTGCCTTTATTATTTCATCTTGCAGTTCTAAACCATAATAGTTAATTACTCCTGAAAAAAGATCATCATTGCAAAAAAAGGGGATGAAGGATTTAAACTTCCGAAAATATTATGCTTATTTCTGCTATTATTCTAACGATGATAGGATAATATAAATCAATTTTGAAATCAATTAAGAATTGGTTGATTCAAAGTGTCATAATTTTTTTATTTTATACATTTATAAGGTAATTATTAAATATAAAAAATTGAAGCCAAATTTTTCGCCTTATTATAAAGAATGGAATTATGTCGTCTGAAAACTTTTATAGAATTTGCATTTTATCGTCTTATACTGCATTTTTATTTGAAATATTATAATAAAAGTTTTATTAAAAAACAAATATAATTATAATCATCATATTGTTTATTAATTAAGATAATATTTAAAAAAATTGCTTAAAGAACTGAGGGGTCTAAGATTTTACCCTTGAGGGGGGGGGGACCCTGGAGCCCGGTTTTTGCTCTAGAGGGGGGCGGGCCCCCATGCCCTCTAGCTATGCCCATGATTGCAAACACCGTGACTAGTCTATAATTTAAAATTGCATTAGATGGCATGTAAATTAGAGTTCTTATTATATTATATAATTCGAAGCTTAACACCCATCGTAAATCGAGACCTCTCTTCATAATGTAGTAGCTATTCAAAATTATGTTAAATGCAATTGTGGAAATTAATAGAAGTTCGGTGAGAGTGATTTAATAATATGATTAATTATAAAACTAAAAGGTCGATTACAATTAATAAGGATGTTTCATCTGGCTCACAGACAGGGCCGACTAAAAGGTTATAAGCCTCAACTATATGGGAAAAAAATAGTGAATCATACAATGGCGCAGCTATGGTGTGCCGAGGGTGCCAAGGCCCCCCTACCCCACTTGGGCCCTTAAGAGAAAAATCTTAATTTCTCAGACCTACAGGCAAAATTAAAAGTATTTAGTAAAGATTGAAGATAAAAAATATATTAATTAATTTTTTTAATTAAGCTAGCAGACTTTTTGCTACTCTTATAACATTGGTCTATAAAATTAACCAACAAATAGTTTGCAGAGTCTGGTAGAGTTTTTTACGGTGAACACGAATGTGTTTTTATTTTTCCCCTATACGTTAAGTTTTTAAAATATTTGCTGTCAAAATTTCTAAAAAGAGCGATTTTGGCGTTTTCCAAACGTCAATAAAGTGCATATTGATTAGTAATTTTTTAATTTAATTTATAAATAACGGGGAGAGGAATTCATTACAAATAATTTTTTTATCATGGCATTAATAATTTTAAGTTTACAAAATAAATTTATCCCTAACCCTTTACATTGACAAATTGCCACAGCCGATTTTATATTCTCTAGCTTAGTTAAAAAATAAGGGGGGGGGGGCAAATCACCTTCCTCCCCCCTGGTGAGAAAGAGGGTAAAAAATACCACCCCTCCCCCGTGGAGAAAGAGGGTAAAAAATAAAGGGGGGGGGGGTGAAATCACCCCCCTCCCCCCTCTTGAGAAAGAGGGTAAAAAATAATGGGGGGGGGGGGGGAATCACCCCCCTCCCCATCATATTATTCTATTTAACTAAATATTTAATACTACACAATTAGCATCTACCTTACAAAATGTTATTAAGATGAATATAAATATATCAATTTAAATGTGTTAGTTATCTATCTCTAATTCAAATATGGGATGATTGACGTTCGAATTTAAAAACGCTGTTGTATAACAATGACTTCGTCAAAAGTAACAATGTTTTTTCCAATCCCCACCCATCCCCTGCTAGTAAAAAAAGTAACCAATAGCAATTCGTATAAGACGTTCGCTATTTTACAACGTTCGTCATTTCTACGCTACACCGGCAAACGTTGTTTTGCCATATACACTATGTCTGGCAAATTAACTAACTTAACTATAAGTGTGTGGGGATATTTTTTGCAGAAGTTTTATCTAAATTGTAGTGTTATTTTTACAATCGATGGAAAGTAAACGTAAATAAGTAATTGCAGGTAAGGAGTTTGTCGGTGAATGAAGGGGAGAGAAATTTATTTATTGTTTCCGGGGGGGGGGGGGGGGTTGTTGGTCTACCGGTTTAACATTTTAATTGTTATGCAATTTATGGGCTCGTTTTTTGTTGTCCGTCCGTCCGTCGTCCACCAAGTTATTTTCCCCGGCTTTCTGACCTGCAGGTTCGAGTTCAAGCCCAGGAGAGGACGAATTTTTTTTTAAATTAAATTAATATTTTGTTCTTGTTAATACCATTGATAATATGACTTTTCGACTCCGCTGGCTCCTGACCAATGAAAAATGACCATTGGCCAAATAAGTCGAATTTTTTTTTCTTCCGTTTTTGAATTGGTATATTAGGTTAACATTGATAATTACCCTATGTTCTCCACTACAAGGGCCTATGCCTCTACTAATGTGGGTCCCTGTGCCCCAACAAAATCCTATGCCTCTACTGATGTGGGTTCGAATCCCGGCGAGGGCAAATTCTTTATTGCTGGTTCCAATCCCGGAGAGGGCAAAATTTTTATTTTTTTTAAATTAAATTAATATATTGTTCTTTTAATACCATTGATAATATGACTTTTTGACCTTTCGCTGGCTACTGATTAATGAAAAAATGACCATTGGCCAAAGTATGAATCGAAATTTTTTTTTTCGTTTTTAAATTAGTATATTAGGTTAACATTGATTTTTACCCTATGCCCTCCCCTACAAGGGCCTCTGCTTCTACTGAAATGGGTCCCTCTACCTAGTGGTGATCAAAACCTAGGTTTTTACAACCCAAACCTTAGGTTTGGGTTAAGGTTAGAAAAAGACCTTTAAGGTCTTTCAGATTCCCCAACCCAAACCTGGCGTGGAACCTCAAAAAAGACCTTAAAAACCTTAAGGACTTTTATACACCCAAACCTTAACCCGGGTTTGGGGTTAGGTTGACCTGGGGATAATGTTTTGTAGTATAGGGGTGATATAAGAGTATATTATTTTTTAGATATGAATATATTTGTTTTTTGAGGAAGAAATTAATTTTTTTTAAATATTTTAATTTAAAATAAATAGAAAATGATTTCTTATTATTATACATTTAATTTCATAATATAATCTTAGGGTAGATTAATTAAAAAAATTATTGGGTTATTGTTTTAGCCTCATCTAGCTTGTAATTAAATTCTATTATTGCATGCATTGCATAGCGTAATCGCAAAATGCAAGCAAGAGGAGAGGTTATGTGAGGTTGAATTGGGTGTGTGTTTTATACTAACCTTACGCAACCTAATACACCCCAACAGAACCTAATACACCCCAACACAATCTAGTACACCCCAACACAACCCAATACACCCCGTTCAAGCCTAAAACGCCTCATTCCTGCTCATGTACCCACCCACCCACCCCACGCACGCACGCCTTCCCTATTTAATCTCGTTCTCTCGCATGCTATTGCTACCAACAACAAGTAAATAAAATTAGGAGGGGAAGAGTTAATTTGAGCAGGCATGAGGAGTTTTAGGCTTGAACGGGGTGTATTAAGTTGTGTTGGGGTGTATTAGGTTCTGTTGGGGTGTATTAGGTTGCGTAAGGCTAGTATATAACATACACATCCAATTCAGCCTCACACAACCTCTCCTCTTGCTTGCATTTTGCGATTACGCTATGCAATGCATGCAATAATAAAGTTTAATTACAAGCTAGATGGGGCTAAAACAATAACCAAATAATTTTTTTAATTAATCTACCCTAAGATTTTATTATGAAATTGAATGTATAATAATAAGAAATCATTTTCTATTTATTTTAAATTAAAATATTTAAAAAAAATTAATTTCTTTCTCAAAAAACAGATATATTCATATCTAAAAAATAAAATACTCTTATTTCACCCTTATACTACAAAACATTATACCCAGGTCAACCTAACCCCAACCCCGGGTTAAGGATTGGGTGTATAAAAGACCTTAAGGGTTTTAAGGTCTTTTTTGAGGTTCCACCCCAGGTTTGGGTTGGGGAAGCAAAAAGACCTTGAAGGTCTTTTTCCAACCTTAACCCAAAACCCACCTCGGGAAAACCCAACCTAGGTTTTGATCATCACTACCTCTGCCCCTACAAAAGCCTATGCCTCTACTGATGTGGGTTCGAATCCCGGAGAGGGCAAATTCTTAATTGCTGGTTCGAATCCCGCAGAGGGCAAAATTTTTCAAGAACCTTTGTAATTCCACCACCGTTTATATAATCTCTGGCCCGTTTATAACACGTCAGGCCAGTTAAAAAATCTCAGGCCCGTCCGAGCCCGTTCCATTAATTGTTAAACCCGTCCTGGCCCGGCCCATTAAAATTTTCATGATACAAACATCCGTACCCGCCCTCGGGCAGAGCCTGCCCGTGCAGATCTCTAGTATAAGCTACTCTACACCTAATGAAGAGCATTTAAAAAACTTGTATTTAAAATGAATGTTATAGTTTAGCAGCAAGATAACTTTTCCCACCCACTTTAATGCTCACTCATAAATATTAGCCTCTCCCAACTTAAGTCTTTGCTTAATATCGATAAAAACAAGATTTTCCTCGGCCTAGAAATGCCATTTACTTTAAAATTGCAATTTAGACAAATAGAATTTCGGATTTAAATGCACTGAATAATTTTTTTAAATAGCTATTTAGAGCGTTGTTCAAAACAAGCAACCTTCATACAATATCTAAAAGGTACATGTTACGCATTATAAATTTACACACTTTAAAATAAGGAAACATGTATAAACATACAAGTGTAAAAAAGCAGAAAATTTTAATTTGTTAATAAGAAATAAAAAAACTAATTTAAAAATTGCATAGCAATTAATAAGATTTTTAAAAGTATAGGTTTTGTTTAAGAGATATTGAGCACAAATTGAAAATTAAAATAAGATGATTTAAAGCAACAAAAACATAATTAGTTGAGTATATTTCATTTTTAATGTTTTTTACCATCTTTTTCAAACACAACATCTTCTTTCCGTATAACCATTTTCCCTATATAATACCTTACGTTATTTTATTCAAACCTAAGATGGTAAATATGAAATTAGAAAAGTAAGAGTCGGAACGGCATTGATGCGTGCAGCATATTTCGTTTCATTTTTTTTAATAAATAATTTATTTACTAACCTTTAAGTACGAAGGGTATCTCAAGATCATTACTTAAACAGCCTCCTGAGTGTAAATATAGATTAATTCTTGTTAAAATGTGTACTTGATCTCAATTCAATCATGATAAAGTCTTCCGTTTTATCCTTTATTTTTTGAACCAGAATAACTTCTCCTTGCCCCTTCTCTTGGACCAAGTTTTCCTCAGGTGTCTCTCTAACTGGCTCAGTTTCACGAACTATGCACGACTCGCACTCGAGTCGCTTTTTCTCTCTTAATCTTACGTTGTACTAGTCTGAGTGAAAAGAAATTTTAGACTTGCATATTAATTAAAATTTATATAGCCATACTGCTCCTCGATCTTTTTGGTAAGAGCGCTAACCCTTTCACGCGATGGTGTTTTCTTGAAGTAGGTTGTCGGTAATGACATCAGGGTGAGATTCAGCGAATTCATTGTTTAAAAATGATATAGTAATAGATAATTATAATTAAAAAAAAGAGGACAAGCTTATTTGGGAAAGGATTGTTTTATTTTACATTTTAAGTTTACGATTAATTAAAAATATAATTAATACTCCTCATATGGCAGTATAAGGAAATTTCCAGGGAAAATCGGGAAAATCTCACGTGAAATTCCCTTGGGAATTTGAAAATTTCCAAGTAATTTCCCTCATGGCTAACCACATGTGCTATATCCTATATTATGTTTTTTGAAATGTTAATCGACTATGCCTCGAGGCTATTTAGTTTGTAACTAACATTGGGGCTTAAAACGGTATCATTTCAAAATACCACAGTCCGAAATACCACTGAATCTCACGTTTTACGAATCTCACGATCGTGAGATTCGTAAATCAAATTACTCATTGCACAAATGCATTATTTCCATTTTTATAATGCGCATGCGTATGCATTTAACAGACCAATCAGATAGCTGCGCATTTTAATAATGCGCATGCGTATGCATTTAACAATTATTGCTGCACTATAAAACTTTAAGGGACAGGGTTAAGGTTCAGGGTAGTGTTTTAGGTCAGCGTTTTAGGTTAGGGTTAGGATTAGATGCACATCAAATTCCCTCCCCCTTTGAGATTTAATTTTTCGTGATATTCAGTGTGGCAGACTGTGGCATTTTGAACCCAATTCGCTTAAAACATCTTACTTTTTTTTACTAAAATATTCAATAATTAATTATTAATTGCTATGCAATTTATGGGCTCGTTTTTTGTTGTCCGTCCGTTGTCCGTCCGTCCGTCCGTTGTCCGTCCGTCCGTCCGTTGTCCGTCTCCGTCCGTCCGTCCCTATCTATTTGCATTGGGTATATTAGGTTATCGATTTTTTAAATTAATGCATGAGAAAGAGGTGCCCCACCCCTAATCTCTATCTCCCTCGCTGTGTTATTTTTTAAATTAATGCATAAGAGGTGCCCCACCCCTCATCTCTATC
Organism: Gordius sp. MW1; assembly: GCA_964036665.1. NCBI lineage: Eukaryota > Metazoa > Nematomorpha > Gordioida > Gordea > Gordiidae > Gordius > Gordius sp. MW1. The sequence continues at coordinate 4,572,749 of OZ038533.1, forward strand.
TCCCTCGCTTTCGGGCGGGGTCGGGTTTTAATTGCTACGTTAAATTAATGCATAAGTATATCTATTCGTTTATGAATTGGGTAACATTGATATTAATTGCTATAATTACCCTATGCCCTCCACTACAAGGGCCTATGCCTCTACTGATATGGGTCCCTGTGCCCCTACAAAAGCCTATGCCTCTATTAATGTGGGTTCGAACCCCGGCGAACGTTCTGAATTGCTGGTTCGATTCCCGGAGAGGGCAAAATTTTTTTTTATTTTTAAATTAAATTAATATATTTTTCCTGTTACTACCATTGATAATATGACTTTTTGGCCCTCCGCTTGTTCTATTATTGTTTCATTTTATTATATAATAAACATAAATAAAAGTTGTTTACTTTTAATTGCTATGCATTTAACTAGTTTTTGGATTAGAATCCCGGAGTTTTTTTGACTCTTATGATTGTTCTTGTTACTATCATTGATAATAAGACTTTTTGGCCGTCCGCTGGCTGCTGACCAATGAAAAAAATGACCATTGGCCAAAATGTGAATCCGAGGGTATTTTTTCGTTTTTATTTGACTATTATGATTGTTCCTGTTACTACCATTGCTATTATGACTTTTTGGCCGTCCGCTGGCTCCTGACCGATGGAAAAAATGACCATTGGCCAAAATGTAAATCGAAATTATTTTTTCGTTTTTTTTGACTATTATGATTGTTCCTGTTCCTACCATTGCTATTATGACTTTTTGGACGTCCGCTGGCTGCTGATCAATGGAATAAAATGACCATTGGCCAAAATGTGATTCGAAAATTTTTTTTTCGTTTTTTTTTTGACTATTATGAATTTATATCCAATTTTACCGTGTTCTGGCTGCTGACCAATGGAAAAAAATGACCATTGGCTAAAATGTTATTCGAAAATTTTTTTTTCGTTTTTTTTTACTCTTATGAATTTATATCCATTTTTACCGTGTGCTGGCTGCTGACCAATGGAAAAAAATGACCATTGGCCAAAGTGAGCATCAAATTTTTTCCCCGTTTTTTTGGCTATCATTGACTTATAGAGTATCTGTTGGTACTGACCAATGGAGAAAAAATGACCATTGGCCAAATTTTTAATCTTTTTAATTAAAAATTGTTCAAATTCAACAAAAATTTCTCCCAACATTTCTGCAAATTCTTAACATTGTGATGTTTTATAATATAATGTTTGTTAGACCCATAACCACTAAAGGCCGTAAAAACGAATGTAATACGCAACTAGATGCAAACACTAAATCTAACCTTAACCCTTGCCTATATTACATTTTGCCTATATTACATTTTGCCTATAAATGGAAAATTTGTATAAATAATTAATTAATCATTAGGCATTCAATACCCCCCTATAGGCATTCTCGCCCCTTCCCACCTTTCTCGCCCATAAATTGCATAGCAAATATGATACATTTATACGAAGTAAAGATGAGTCGTCCCCCCTTCCCTTCCCCTTCCCTTCTCCCCTTCCCCTTTCCACGAGGGCCGAAGGCCCGAGTTTTATTTTCATATCATGTCCAACATTTCATCATTTGTTTATTGAAAAACAAATTTAGGCTACTAAGACCTTTATAAAATATTCGATGAAGAATTAAGTTTATCAAATTACCATTATAAGTTAAATCAACGCGGAAATATGACAACAATAAGTGAGAGCTGGACTAGTTTGCATGGAGAAAAGATAATCAATTATATGTGAGGTATAACATCACACAGGAGAATATATATGTGATAAAATAGCAAAATAATAAAACAGATTGCGAAAGAAAAATTTGTTGCTGTTGTTATAGATAATGCAGCCAACAATAAAAATTGGAGGCTTTTGAAAGCTAATTACGCCACACTTCAATGATTGCCCTGGCTTGAACCTACTAATCATCAAGGACGTTTGTTCAAAAAGTGAAGTCATACATATTTTGATTAATAAAGCCAAGAATATTATCAAGTAAAACGCAATGCAATATTTACATTGATTATAAAAAACTCGGGCCTTCGGCCCTCATGGGAAGGGGGAGAAGGGAAGGGGAAGGAGAGGGAAGGGGAGGTCAAGGGGAAGGGGAGGAGGGGAAGGGGGGACGACTCATCTATACTCCGTATAAACGTAGCATATTTGCTATGCAATTTATGGGCGAGAAAGGTGGGAAGGGGCGAGAATGCCCATAGAGGAAAATTAAATGCAAAATTATTAGTTAATTATTAATTTATACAAATATTTAAAAAGTTAAATGGTATTAACAAGAACAATATATTAATTTAAAAAATAAAAAAAATTTGCCCTCGCCGGGATTCGAACCCACATCAGTAGAGGCATAGGCTTTTGTAGAGGCACAGGGACCCATATCAGTAGAGGCGTAGGCCCTTGTAGGAAAGGGCATAGGGTAATTATCAATGTTTACCTAATATACCCAATTCAAAAACGAAAAAATAAAATTTCGATTTATTTGGCCACTGGTCATTTTTTCATTGGTCAGTAGCCAGCGGACGGTCAAAAATTTATATTATCAATGGTATTAACAAGAACAAAATATTAATTTAATTAAAAAAAAAATAAAAAATAAATTCGTTCTGTCCTGGGATTGAACACGAGCCTACAGGACACAAGCCGTGCGCTATACCCATAGACTATACCCACTCACACCCTGCTGGTATTAATATGGTAGAAGTTTTTATGTTATTTATATAAATAATGAAATAATAAAGTTGGCTTTTATGTTTAGAAAACCAATATACTTCATCGGTCAGTAGCCAGCGGACGGTCAAAAAGTCATATTATCAATGGTATTAAAAGAACAAAATATTAATTTAATTTAAAAAAAAATTAAGAAAAATTTGTCCTCTCCTGGGATTGAACTCTAGACCTCCAGGTCACAAAGCTGGCGCCATAACTTGGTGGACAGACAACGGACGGACAACAAAAAACGAGCCCATAAATTGCATAGCAATTAATAGATGCAATTGCGTCGGGAAAGTCAATTTCATAGAAATTTCCAGGTCCTACTTGATGGGGTGGGGTTGTTATATTGCTTGAGAGTTTGATTTAGAAATAAAGCTAATGAAGTGGTAATCAGTGAAAGTTTTAAAGATAAAGAAAAAAGGATAATTTTTTGGGTAACGAAAACTTTGGAAACTTTACTCCAACTATTTTGCCCCTCCTAGGTCTTATATATTCTAAAATACTGCAGGTAGAAGGGGACAGAGCATTTTTGTCCCATGTAGTCGAAGCATTTTATATAGAATACTCATCGAAAGAAGGGTCATCTACATGAGCAATCACATAAATCATCAATTGTAAAAGGCACTTTTTGTTGTCAAGATCTTCAGTTGGCCGCAAAACTCAGGAACAAATAGCTAATGACAAAATACGAAAATTGTGGCCATAAGATACAATTTACACCTTATTAACCAAGTAAACCCACATGATTATTATGCACTGTCATCCTCAGATTCTACAGATGGAGATCTATAAAAAATTTAATCAAATGCCGAATAAGGTTAGTTTTTTATAAACATAAATAACCTAAACTTTTTAGATGCATTTATTTAATTATTTAACCGTTTTTCTTAATATATCTGTTAAAATCGATGTTAAATGTGTTGTTTTTAATGTTTCTATTATTTTTTCAAGGTGTTGTTTCACCCTACACGGGGCTATTAAAAATTTCCTTCAATTTCCCATAAATTCCCTTATTTTTCCAATTTCCCGTTGAAAATTCCCCCAATGCTTGCGTCGGAGAAAATATGACATCTTTAATATTGCTATAGGTGAACAAACTACCTTCGTGAGCAAATTAATATGTGTTAAAAATATGTACAAGTAAATGGCACAATTCTTTTACTCTTCCATTCCCGCCTCCATATCTATCCAAGCATACATGAAGGGGAGGGAGTGGAAGAGAAAAGAGGAGTGTAGGTGAAGAGAGAGACAGATGTGTTAGTAAACATCGAGTGCGCAGTATGTACTCTAATCTAATCTACATGTACTCCGTTTTCCCACCATAGTTGGACGAATTTTAATAAGGGGAAGGGATTCACCTAAACGCGAATAAATTTAAATATAAAAATGAAAAAAACTAAAATAATGAACTTATAGAAGACACTTTAATCTAGAGTAATAAATTAATATTTTTAGTATAAGTTTAAAATGTCGTGGCAATATAGCCTTAAAAAGGTTAAAATGAGCATTTTTTGCACCTTCAACCCCGTTTATCTAAAAAAACTGGAAGTTTTGGAAGAAAATTAAAAACATTATTGTTCAGCGCAAAATTCTCTATAATAATTTTAGATGCGATTTCATTATGGTTTTTTTTGTAGACCTGTTTAAAGTCTTCCGTTTGATCCTCTACTTTTCGAGCCATAATAAGTTCTCCTTTACCCTTCTCTTGGATTAAGTTTTCCCTAGGTGTCTCTCTAGGTGGCTCAGTTTCACGAACTTGGGGAGCGACTCGAACTTGAGTCACTTTTTCTCTCTTAATCTTATGTTGTACTAGCCTGATTGGAAATAAATTATAGGTGTGCCTATTTAAATTTAATCTTCCTAATCTCAAATTGACCAGCACGAGTGAAAAGAATTTTACACTTGAATATTAATTAAAATTTATATAGTCAAACCGCTCCTCGATCTTTATGGTAAGAGCGCTAACCCTTTCACGCGATGGTGTTTCTTAAGTAGGTTATCGTCTATTATGACATCAGGGTATGATTCACCTGAATTTATCCTTAAAACTGATATAGTATTTTTTTTAATCATTTAATATTTTTATCATGATAATAACATATTTTGTGAACACGAAAATAACAATTGTAAATAGAAGGCGTTCATAGTAAAATCTCAAACGACTTTTTTTGCCCCTCGGCAAAAAGCGAACTGTAATGTATTATTGTAATTGTTCGTGGTAATTGTTTTGTTATGTTCTAGAAATGTGTATTCCATTCGAAGCTTAACTAAAAAATTATTATCTTTAAATGACGAGTATTATATAGATCTTACCCTTGGGAATAATCCACTTCTGAAGATACTATACTGGCGACGAGAAAAAAAAGAACCCTGGACCTTGACACTCTCCTACCCCGTTTAATTAACTTAGTTTTCCTATCGTTTTCTTATGGAACACGTTAAATCTGAATTGAATTTTTTTTTGGATCACACTAAGGATTTGAAGGATCTATTCTTTATGATCCAAGTAATTCAATAGATCATTATTTGTTCAATGTGGAACTCGTATTTAAGTTAAGAAGCATATCGGGAGATAATTCTTTTGATTACATATATAGATTTTAAGAACCTTACTAAAATAAGAGACTACATATACATTAAATTATTAGAAAATATAAACTACGAGGATATATTAGTAGCACTTAGGGAAATTTTTGCTGATAAATTTTCGATATATCACCATAGATAAATATTTTATAAAGAAACAAGAGGAAATGAAAGTTTTATTGACTTTAGTATTCGTTTAAAATTCCTTTTAAAGAATTGTCAATTCCAGAGTAATGTTAACGAGGTCTTATAGGACATTGTTGTCCTGGGGTGTAATTTACCAAACCCTAACATTGAGTTAAGAGCAAAATATCCAATGGGTAACATAAGCTTCGAAAAAATAGTTAATTTATTTATGGCGTCAGATTCAGTGGAGCACGAAACATCGGGTGTGACGGAAGTTAACAAGATTAAAGAGAAATCTTTTAATATCTCTTATAAAAATATAAATTTTCCTAAACTTAGCACATTTAGGAAAAAGCCACCCATTAAATGTTATCTGTGTGTAAAACCGAACCGTATTGCAAAAAATTGTAGAACGGTAACTAAAACGATATCAGCCATCAGCCCCGACTACGAGCATTACACCAAAGCCCACATCAACGTACGCATCAACGATGTGCCCTACGAAATGATCTTCGATACCGGGGCTGCATGTAGCGTAATAGATGAAATAATGTTGACGCGAATAGGTAAACCTAATTTTTTTTAAAATATATATTGTTTATTTGAACGTAATAACATTATAAAAACGAAGTGTTAAAATTCGAAAAATATAAGAGCGGGTATAAAACAAAATAAAAAAAAATATAAAGATTTACGGCTATGGTAAAACGGTTATTACAACACTTGGTAAAAGTAATGTGAAGGTGGAAGTTGATGGTATACAAAATACTTAGATGTTTACGTCATCAAAGGTAAAGGTTCAGTGATTTTTGGCATGCTATTTATTTCAGAATTTAATTTAACGTTACCAAAATCGGTTTGCTTAAATTCTATCATTTCGACCCCTTCAAATGTACATGATGTTATTAAAAAATTTCCTCACAATTTTTCCGACAAATTAGGAAAAGTCAAGGATAAGGTGACATCGAAGTCAATGATAATGCGATTCCCAAAATGTTTGCAGCAAGAAGGGCACCGTTTCCACTATAACAAGCAGTTGAGGATGAACTTCAACGGTTACTGAACGAAGACGTCATTGAAAAAATTAATCCATCTTTAACGCCAATTAAATGAGCTACCCCCTGTTAATGTAAAGAAGAAAACAGGGCAATTCAGAATTTGTGGCGATTTACGATTAACCATAAATCAATATTTGGCTAAAGATCAGGATATATTACCTACAATCAGCGATGTTGCTGAAAGAATAGCCGGACGTAAAATTTTCTCAATTATATTTAGATTTAAAAGACGCGTTCCTTCAAATTGAACTTGATGAAAAAAGTAGGACGTATTTAAACATAGCAACGCACGTAGGATATTTACGTTATAAGCCGTTTGGGCTTACAACTGCACCAATCATCTTTCATAGGTTTAATAGACAATTGGTTGGCAGCATACCCGGGGTGAGCGTCTTTATGGACGATGTAATAGTAAGATGTAAAACGAAAAGGATCACTTAGAAAATTTGTTAAAAGTATTAAATATTTTTCAAAATGTGGGTTTAACAACATCTACGAAAAAAATGCAACTTTTTAAAAAGTCTGTAAAGGACTTAGGACACGTAATAAATAGTGAAGGTACAACACCAAGTGAGGATAAGGCTTTAGAAATTAAAAGTTTCAAAACACCAGAAAACAAAAGGGAACTTCGTTCTTTCTTTGGTTTAGTTAACTATCTGGAAACTTTTATTCCTAACTTTAAAATAAATTGTGCGCCATTATATAAACTCACTTCTAAGAACACAAAATGGTTATGGGGCGAAATGGAAAATTTAACATTTGAAAAGGTTTAAAAAATTTCAAACAAAACAACAATAGCGCCTTATCAAAAAGATTTGTCTATTATAATTTCGATAGACGCGTCAGATATAGGTTTAGGAGCAGTTATAGCGCATAAGTTTTCCTCTGGCCAAGAAAAACCTATTGCCTACGCCTCTCGTTCCCTAAATCCCACTGAGAAGAATTATTCAGTCATAGATAGAGAAGCATCAGCCCTAATGTATGCGATTAACAAATTCCATCAGTATATTTACGGTCGTAAATTCACTATACAAAGAGACCATCACCCTCTCATATATATTTTTGGAAAAACCAATAATAGATTATTAAGATGGGCGATAAAATTATTACAATATGATTATGAAATAAAATATATCCCGGGGCAGTCCAATCAGTGTTCGGGTGCGCTCTCACGTTTATGCCTAAAAGGTTCTCCTCATAACCTAAATAGTTAAAATGATGATATACGGCAAATTAAAATACAGTTAATAGATGATTTAACCTTAATAAAAAACCTTATTGAAGAGACAGTAAAAGACACTGTATTAAAAGAAATAATTGAGATATTTAATAATAGATGGCAAGGCTCTAAAATGAAAACGTACGAAAGTACATTCAATTAAAAAATTACATTTCTTACGAAACAACCTTTTATATTTTAAAGATCGACTAATAGTACCGGAGAAATTAAGGTCAAATATTCTTAAAATTTTACACGATGGCCATCCGGGAATTGTAGCCATGAAGTCGGGAGGTATTATGTCTATTGGAACAACATTGACGCGGATATTGAAAAATACGATAATGCTCTTAAATTTTGCCAAGTTGAAAAACCTAATATTAAAGAAGTGCCTTTATACGCTTGGAACGTTCCAATCAAGCCATGGGAACGGGTCCACATAGACTTGGCGGGTCCTATTGATAAGAAATATTGGTTGGTATGTATCGACGCTTTTTCAAAATGGCCCGAGGTAATGGTGCTTAGAGAGATTAATTCGACAAATATTATCCAAAATTTAAGAACAATATTTGCGCGTTTTGGGTTACCCAGATATATAGTTAGTGACAATGGGCCCTAGTTTAAATCCATAGAATTTAAAATATTTTGTAAAAACAATGGTATTGTACAAACGGGGGCTCTTTACCACCCCAAAACAAATGGTCTCGCGGAGAGGTACATTACAACGATAAAAAGTAAATTTTTTGCTAACAAAAATCGGGGGTAAACGACTCACTAAATTTGCTACAAGTTCTTATGAGCATGCAAACGAGCCAGAACGTTACTAAAGACATTAGCCCGGCTGAAGCAATGTTTAATCGCAGGATTCGTACGACGCTAGACCAGCTAAAGAAAACGACTCGCGAGAAGTAAAGAATCCCTTTGGAAGCAAAAGTATTACATAAACAGGTGGACACAGGAAAGATGTTTCGAACCCGAGCAACCAGTATGGGTACACAACGACACAAGTCCTGGCTGGAGGGAAGGATTTATAGACGCACAAACAAGCGCGACAACATATGATGTCAACATAGACGGAAGTACAAGAAGAAAACACTGGGATCAACTAAGGGAAAGAAAAACACTAGACCAAGGTGCGGTCTTTGAAAGAAACATTCTAAATGACAAAAGGGTATCGAAACCACCTGATCGCTATGATGGGAGGCATCTTTAAAAAGGGGAATAATGTAATGTATTATTGTAAATATTCGTGGTAATTGTTTTGTTATGTTCTAGAAATGTGTATTCTATTCGAAGCTTAACTAAATAATTATTATCTTTATATAACGAATATTATATAGATGTTACCCTTGGGAATAATCCACTTCTGAAGATACCATACAAACAAATATCAGATACAAATCATTTTGTACTTTTCGCGCGATGCTTAAAAAATTGAATTTGGTATGTATGCATTTTTTATATAATTTTATATGTTTAAGAATAATTACGATCTTATCAATGAATACCATTGATATAAGATAAATTTCACGGTGAATATAAAGATATTAATAAAAAAAATGAAGAGTTTGATAAACTAGTCCAAATATTCACTTCGCTTTTATTCGCTTCGCGCTTAATTTAAATTAGATCATAATCACCTACTAAATTTGGTTTAATAAATATCTCAGCAAATACATTTTCGTATCATTTGTGCCCATGAAACCCGATTGTAGCGAATTTCTGCAACATATTTTCAAAATACTATCTTATATAATTATGTATCATAAGCAAAAGATCACTGTGTTGATAAGTGGCGTAGCTAGCCTTTTTGCCTTGGGTGGGGGGGGGGCTGAGCTTTGATTTCACAAGTGGGAAGGGGTCAAACGCAATTAAAAATCTTTTCCCTCATAAACGTTGGTCAAATTCATGGGCGTAGCCAGGGGGGAAGGGCAGGACGCCCCCCCCCCACGTGCGAACATTTTTTTTGTTCAACGGGGATATTGGCAAGAAACTTTGATATTACACAAATTAGTACAAATAGTAAAAAACTTTACAACAAGATTTTTATAAAAATCTTGTATTGCCACAACCCCAAAAAGTTTTTGGCCAAATATATAACAAATCCTAATTTTACATATGCGATATTGGCAGTAATTTCAGGCAATTATATCAGGAAAACATGACAACATTTAAAAGCTTTTTTTAAGGTAGATTTTGAAAAGGCAAAAAACTAAAATATAAAAAATATAATTGTGAAATCAAAATTCACAAATGCGATAATGAGTATTAAGTTATTGTCTTCTTCTTCTTTATCAGTTATTTGGTCCAACATAGGTGGGCTTTGTTTTGATAAGTTTTTTCCATCTTGACCGGGTGAGTGCCATGTCTTGACTAATCTCTTTAGTTTCCATAACTTTATCGACTTGCCCTTTCCACGTGACACGGGGTCGTCCTCTTCCTCTCTTTCCCCGTACCTCCATGTCCAGCACTTTTCGATTTACGTTATCCGTGTCCCTTCTTAGTACATGCCCATACTACTTTAGCCGATTTTCGTTAATCATGTCCGCCATAGGTTGAATACCCATTTTCGTCATAAGAAAGTCATTCGTCATATGGTGGAGCTTAGTATACCCCAAGCTCCACCGTATCATTCTCGTGGCTTAGCTTTCCTTCCGTGGTGTTTAATGCCCATGTTTCACTTCCATAGAGTAACACCGGTCTTACGATGGATTTGTAAGCTTTGCTCTTCAGCCATATTGCATTTTCTTGTTGCACATTACATCGGATATACTTCGCCATTTTAGCCATCCTTTTTGGATCCGGGCATTGACTTCCGTTGCGCAACCTCCCTCTTGATGTAGCATCAAGCCGAGGTATGTAAACCTGTCTACTTTTGGGTACTTTAGATGGTCATCCAGGGATGGGGTGCCTGTACCGTTCATTCATGTATACCGTTTTTCGATCGTTAACCTTTAAACCATATCCAGCTAAGCGCTTTGACCACTTTTCGGCTACTTCGAATACTTTCTCCCTTTTTTCCTCGCATAGTACTATATCATCGGCATATAGCATAACCATGGCGATGGCTTTTGTATGTCCCTCGTTATCGTGTCTATAATTATATTAAATAAGGACTTAAAGCAGAGCCTTGATGTAATCCAATTTAACCCGAAAAGGTTTAGAGTCTCCAACTGTCGTCCTAACGCAAGAGTTTGAGGCTTCATAAATATTATTCATAAGCCGTATATATGCCTCAGGGATATTTTGTTTCCTCACGCACCACCATATTAAATCGCGGGGGACCGTGTTATAAGCTTTCTCCAAGTCGATAAAAACCATATGTAGGTCTTTTCTCTTTTCACCATACTTTTCCATCATTTGTCTTAGGGCGAAGATTGGGTCGATTGTGGATTTGCCGGCCACGAACGAATTAATTAGCCGATATTTCCACCTCGTTCTTGAGCTTTGTTACTAAGATTCTTTCCATAAGCTTCAAGGAGTGGCAAGTTAGCTTGATACCCCTGTAATTGCCGCAGTCCTGAAGGTCTCATTTTCCTTTAAATAAGGGTATAATCGTGCTTGCTCTCCATTTATAAGGGATTCGCTCTTCTACCAATATCTTGTTAAGGAGGTTCGTCATGGTGGTGACTCCTTCTTCACGACATCCGAGCAATGCTTCCATAGGTATTCCATCTGGACCATTTGCTTTTCTTTTTTGCATCTTGTTCATTTGTGTCCTTATTTCATCCTCCTGAAAGAGTTCGACCATACTTATATTTGGCTCAATTTCGGGAAGGGAATCCTTGTCATTTGCATTATTCATAAGTTTCTTAAAATATCCTTTCCACCTTTCCATCACTTCTTTCGGCTTGAATAAGGTTTGACCCTTCTCGCTTTTGACTATTTTAAGAACTCCGACATCGCGACTTTTCTTCTCCCTTATCTTGGCCAATTTGTACATAAGTCTTTCGCCCCCTTTATGATCCAGTTTGTTTGCCATCTCGGTGTACGCGGCATTCTTCGCTTTTGCAACGGCCTTTTTTGCGGCTCTCTATGCGTCCCTGTACTCTTGATAATCCTCCGACTTTTTTGATTTATGCCACCTAAATAGATTTTTCTTTCTTTCGATGAAATCTTTAACCGATTGATCCCACCACCATAGTTCCCTATTCATAGCTTTGCTTCCTTTGGTCTGTCCTAGAACATGAATCGCTGTTTCCTTAATATCCTTAGCTAGCGTCTCTCAATCTTCGTCTACGTCCCTTTGCACCCATGAGTGAGGAGGCTTTTTGATGATATTCTTTGTTCGTCGACTTATCCTTTAGCCTTTCGTATCGAAGAGGTTCATAGACCTTTCTTCTTTCGGGAAATACTCTTCTGTCAAGATCCATAACAATGGGACGATGTTGCCTGGCAATTTCTCCCTATTACTTTGCAATCCTTGATACTCCATATTTCTCTGTATAAGCAAATAGTCAATTTGACTAAAATGCTTCCCACTTCTATAAGTCACAATATGATCTTCGCGCTTTTGAAAATAGGTGTTAACGATCGCCGTGTCATATGCTTGAGATACTTGGAGAAGTTTTTCCCCTTATTCCTGATCCCCCTAGATAGAAGGATTTTAATCTTTTTAAACAGATACCAAAATCTGAGAAATATACAGTTTAATTATTCATATGATCTCCCTGGATAAAAGGTCCAATCTTTTTTTAAACATATATTAAAATTTGAGAAATATACAATTTTTATTACTCATATGATCTTTTATTCATGCAATATACAATTTTACTCTGCTCATTTATGAACTCCCTGATCCCACCTTATTTAAATTTATATTGCATAACAACCTTCTAATTTTGCTGTATACCACTTATATCTGAGAATAATCAGACTTATGCTATTGCATCACTTTTTACTAAAGGCATAATATTAATTAAACACGTACCCTGAAAATATCAAACTTGCACATTAAATTTACCTTCATGGTAGCACTTAAATCTCTATGTTCTACATGTAAGAGAAACATTTGTTAAAAAATTGTTTTGTCCACCATGGCCCATTATTGGCTAAATGCCCTTCATCTGGTAAGCTGCCCCCCCCCCCAAATATATTATGTCTAAAGCATTAGAAATTTAATCTAATAATAATATTGACATTACACCTTGATATGGATTGTAACGGTATTCATCCTTCTACGGATAAAGTGCGAGCTATTAAAAATAGCCCCTCTCCAAAGAATATTAAAGAATTGCGATCTTTTTTAGGCTTAATCAACTACCACGAAAAATTTATTCCACATTTACATGGTATAATGGCACCATTACACAAATTGACGAGCGTCAAAGCCAAATGGGTTTGGTCTCAAACGGAAGAGTCAGTTTTTCAAAAGGTCAAAGCTTTGTTATCAGACCAATCGACCTTAGTACCATACTCGAATGAACTTCCATTAATTCTTGAATGCGATGCTTCAGAAATGGGGTTTGGAGCTGTACTCTATCATTTAATTAAAAATAATAAAAGACCAATCGCATATGCGTCAAAAACGCTAATTGATGGAGAGAAACAATATTCACCAATTGACAGAGAAGCAAAAGCCTTAGTCTTTGGTATAGAAAAATTTCATACATATTCTAAGGACCGATCATAAACCTCTGGAAAGGATATTTGGAGCCACACGAGATTTACCGAACATAAGCAACAATCGGTTAGTCAGATGGGCATGGAAGATGTCTTATGACTATACTATTGAATACATTCCAGGCAAGGAGATTGTATGTGCTGATGCATTATCACGCCTACCGGTACCAGCGTCTGATGCGGATAAAGTCAATTTTTATAAAAGTAATTCAACTTATCATATCCGTCTTCTTAATTTGCAAGATTTGCACCTGACGGAAGAAGTGTTAATTAGGGAGTCACATAATGATTCGAATTTAAGAATATTAAAAAAATTTATAGACAAAGGTTGGCCAACGGACAAAAATGCGGTTAGCAAGGAATTGCAGGTATTTTTCGATAGAAAGAATGAAATAGAACAAGACAAGGGAGTCATTTGCATTAACGGATTGATAGTTGTCCCATCGCGGCTTAGGCAACAAGTTTTGACTATTATTCATAGGGGTCATCCGGGGATTAACTCCATGAAATCCATCGCCAGGTTATACGTGTATTGGCCACACTTGGATAAAGATATCGAAACACACGTTCGGACATGTGCTGGGTGTCAGAAGAATAGATGTAATCGACTCCGTGGGAAAGGGTACACATAGATTATGCGGGGCCAGTGGATGGTTATTATTGGCTGGTGGCGATAGATTCTTATTCCAAATGGATCGAATCGGCGTTACTGCGAAGTTCGACAATTAAAGTTACGTTGAAGAAACTGCGAGATTGGTTTGCTAGGTGGGGAGTTCCTAAACAAATAGTGACAGACAACGGGCCGCAGTTTCGAAGCTGGGAAATGCAGGGTTTTACGATAAATACCAGATCAAACACATTTATGCAACACCAGATCATCCCAAAACCAATGGCCTCGCCGAAAGAGCCATTAGGACTCTGAAATCACGGTATGCAGCTGCACGCGATTACAACTCGGATCCGGAAGATTGCATGATTGATGTTCTCATCAGCTACCGCATCAGCGAACACTCTTCTACAGGAAGATCACCGTCAAAAGCGTTAATTGGAAGAAATCTCAAAACTTCGTTGGACTGGATACGTCCAACTCAAAACAAATTTATGGAACAAAAAATCGATGAACAGGAAACGAGACATGATGCGCAGACGGAGAATAGAGAATTCATTCCTGGCCAATTAGTATGGGTGAAAAATGAAGTTAATAAAGGTTGGAGAACGGGGAAGATAATAAAACGCAACGGTCCATGTTCGTATTTAGTGGAAACACTAAGTAAAAACATGCGGAAACATAGCGACCAGTTGAGAGATCGTTCGAGTGCCATGGATACACACAGGCCCGAGGACACTGAAGATAGTTTGGACTACAGCACATCAACTCCGACCTCTAACGTGGAAGATCCAGAATGGCAGATCAGTCAAAGGAAATCAACCAGGAATAGGAAACCCCCGAGACGGTTGATCTAATAGACGGCGAGGGGAAATGTTATGTTTGTACTTATGTTATGTTTTATAATATAGATATACACGTTTTTATTAATATCGTTTATTTTCTATATTCCATGTGGACATGTTTTTGATCATATGTTGTATTTTGATTCGTGTCACAAATTTAAATAAAGCCTTCGTAATTCGATTCTATGATTCCATATCAGTGGCGACGAAGATAAAAGAACAAGTATATAAATAAATTGTTTTTAGGAAACATTCGAATATGGAGGAACCCAAACTATCTAAAATCCATTTATCTGAATTTAATCCGGATTTACATTCCATAGAGGATTACTTATTCAATTTGGAAGTGAAATCAAAGGAATCGAGCCGACCCACACAAACAAGAAAAAGGTTTTGCTTGCCTTTATAGGGCTAGGAACTATTAAAGAACTCAGGCAATTATTATATCCGACTACACTGAAAGATGCCAAGTGGAAGGATATTGAGAAGATACTATATCAAAAATTACAACCCCCCCAAACAGTGTTCGCTTCCAGATTTGAACTGTTGAATATTACAAGACAGAACGGGGAAACAATATTAGAATTGTTAAAAAGAATAAAGACATGTATTAGCAAGTGCAACTACAAGTCGGATATTAACGAACGTTGCCGGGATCAATTTGTGTATGCTTGCAAGTTGAAAAGGTTGGGATTGGAACTAAGGAGCAAATATCCTGATACATTGGACGAGAATGGAAATCCCTTATCTCTGGATCGAGTGATTAACATGGCAATAACAATGGAGAGGGCGGAGATGGAAACACAGGAAGGAAAAGATGAGATGATCTAGAAAATGATAGAAATGGAAACACCCGAAGGAAGAGACGAAATGCTCCATAAAATAAAAAATCAAACCAAAACATAACATAACATAAGTACAAACATAACACACCTAACTCTAATACATTCCCAGCTACTCCTAATAATGTTTATTACAGCAATGAGCCTCTGGATTCCACATGGAGTAAAGTTCTTTTAGCACATGGCTTCACCCCCACAATTTCAAGAATTCCAAAAAGAGCACGACCTTGCATGCAACAATTTTTGATAAATTTGCTTAACAGTATTATTAGTGACCCACACAACATCACAGCATGGGAAAAACATCAAATTTTCTTATCATATTTTGGCTCCATCTCAAACTATAAAGTCTAATTTATCACAGAAAATTAAAAAGGATAATTGAATTTTAATATAAATAATACCCTTGAGCCTTACACACATTCAGAGAGAGAATTAAAGTCTTTTACTCCAAAACAAACGGCAAAGAGAATCTAAAGGAAAATTAATTCTTTTAACATCCAAATGGCAATGAGACTTTTAGAGGATAATAACCCAATTGTAACCCCTTGTCAGGAGTCAACAACTCCTAGCAAAACACCCCAAACATTACTCACAATATACCTTCCCCATTACGCCATCCAGCATAATTTTAAAGTCCTCAGATATAAGTGAAGCTATCCATTCTTTTCCCATGAATTCTGCTGCAGGCTTGGATGGCATTATACCAATCTATCTTCAAGATCTCATAAAAGTTGAAAACATTAACTCTCCAGTTTTACTCACTGCCCTAATAAATTTTTGCAATTTAGTCATTAATGGCAACATTCCTTAGGAAGTACGACCGATAGTCTTTGGGGCAAAGTTACTTGCTACCGAAAACTCGAATAAAACATTGAGACCGATCGCTATTGGCGGAGTTTTTAGAAGAATCATCTCTAAAATAATATGCAAAGCAATTAAACCAAATTTAACCCTATCCTTAATGCCTCACCAGCTAGGCTTCGGAGTCAAAGGAGGGTGCGAAATAGCAACACACGCCGCAAGACCTCGAAAATCTATGACCCAATGAGTCTTTTTTAAAATTAGATTTTTTGAACGCTTTTAATAACTTAAACAGATATTCCTTTATTAAAACCTTTATTGAGACTTATCCTAAATATGCTTATTATATCCTTTTAAGTTATGGGACACCCTCTATCCTAAAATTCGGGCAATATTTAATTGATTCAGCGGAGGGAATACAACAAGGGGACCCCCTTGGCCCCCCTTTATTTTGTATGGCTATCCAACCTCTGATAGAGCGTATCAACAATGAATGTAACCTTAACTTAAACGTATGGTACCTCGATGATGCCACTTTATCAAGCACCTCGGAAGAATTGGCCAAAGATGTCGAGATTATAAAGGTTTATCACCTAAATCTTAATCTAGCATTAAATATTACTAAATGCGAAATTTTTACTGGTAATACATGTAACATTCACCCTTCATTTTTATCTTTTTCACGCCTTGAGAAAAACGAGGTTTTTATCTTAGGATCTCCAATAGAGGGTTCAGAATCCCTAAGATGTTATCTCGACAATAACCTTAAAAATTTTAAATGTAAAAATGAAATTTTTAAGCTTATGCCCGCCCATCACGCATTTTACATATTGAAAATCTACTTTAATATAGCCAAAATATTATTTTGCTTCCGATCCACAAGCGCATTTTTGCACACACATATTTTACATAATTTCGAAACCCTAACCCTAAAATCTGTCATTGAATCCACCCTCAACTTATCATTCGATACTAACACCTGGCTACAAGCCACATTACCAACAAAATCTGGGGGTCTGGGAATTCGTTCACCAAGCTCCTTATCATTGGCCTCATTTATAACCTCCCACTTGTCCTCAAAGCCTATCGTCGCTAAACTAATCTCATACTCCCTCGATGAAACATTTATACAGGCCCTATCCCTTTGGAATTTAAATGTTCTACCAGAAAGCTCCCCACCACAAACACCAAATCAAAAGGATTGGGATGTATGTTTGGTTTCGCGCTCCGTTGCTTATCTCCTTTTGAGCTGCGATACCAAACAACATTACAAACATAGATCTTTAGTGTTTGATAAATCTGGACATGAATGGCTAGAAGCGTATCTTAGCAAGTTCTCCAATATGATGTTAGAGGATTGCGAGCTATCCTACAAAATAGCACTAAGCCTTGGAATAAAATACACAAAGGCATATGCCTGTAAAAATTGCAACCTGCCAGTGGATGAAGAAGCACGCCACCCGTTACACTGCGGACTAAATAAATTTAGACACTTGCGACACTCTAAAATCAATTCTTTTATCCAGTCAGCCCTTAGAAAGGCCCATATTCCATCCATACTTAAACCTTCAGATCCTGCCCTTGAAGCTCGAATGCGTCCGGACGGTTCCTCTCTAGTCCCATGGGAAAATGGTCTCCTTTTAAAGTGGGATTTTACATGCATAGACCTATTTGCCCCCTCTAATCTTAATTATGACCCCATGGCCCTCGCTGAAGAACGCAAGCTTTAAAAATACAAGGCCCTTTTGGACTCTAGTATTTTTATCCCAATAGTTTCCTCTGTTCAGGATCCTATGGAAAAATGGCGTTGGCTTTATTCAAAGAAATAGGTAGGCGATCCCCTCCCTCCAAACATTCCCCCGCATTTTTATTGAAACAATCAATAGCTATCTTAAGCAAAATTAATTTCAAATCTTTTTTGGATTCCTGGCCTCTTCTAAAAGAGAAAGATGAAGACATATTACTAATATGATGTATTTTTAAAAATATAATTATTATATAATTGTATCATTTAATATTATGTTTAGATATATATCAATAAACTAATTTCATCTCTCAAAAAAAATGCTTCCCACTTCTATAAGTCACAATATAATCTTCGCGCTTTTGAAAATAGGTGTTAACGGTCGCCATGTCATATGCTTGGGATACTTGGAGAAGTTTTTCCCCTTCTTTGTTCTTGAGACCATGCCCATAGCCTCCATGATTGCGTTCATAACCGAGGCGATCTTTTCCTACGTGAGCGTTGAAATCGGCCCCAATAATTAGCCTTTCTTCCTGTCGGATTCCTTGTATTTCCTTTTCCAAGGAATCGAAGAATATGTCTTTCGATTCCATACACCCAATTTGGGGAGCATTAATATATTATTTGCACAAGCCCACTTTACACCACCAAAAATTTAAAATGAACTAATAAATTTAAGGGCTAAAATGATCCTTAAATATATTCCATCAAAATTCAATGAATCAAAAGTTTATTTAAAAATTTTAGATGAAATTATACAGGCAACCCATCGTTGGATGACTATATAAAGTACCCTAAAGTAGAAAAGTTTACATACCCGGCTTGATGCTACTTCAAAAGGGAGGTTGCGCAACGGAAGTCAATGACCGGATCCAAAAAGGATGGCTTAAATGGCGAAGTACATCCGGTGTAATGTGCGGCAAGAAAATGTCATTATGGTTAAAGAGCAAAGCTTTCAAATCCATCGTAAGACCGGTGTTATTCTATGGAAGTGAAACTTGGGACCACGGAAACAAAGCTGTTACAAGCCACAGAGATGAGAATGCTACGGGAGCTTGGGGTACACTATCGACCATATGACGAATGACCTGCTCATGACAAAAACGGGTATTTAACCTATGGCGGACATGACTAACGAAAATCGGCTAAGGTGGTATGGGCATATACTAGGAAGGGACACGAATGACGTAAATCAAAAACTACTGGATTTGGAGGTACTAGGGAAGAGAGGTCGCGGACGCCCCCGTGTCATGTGGAAAGAGTAGGTCGATAAAATAATGAAAACTAAAGAGATTAGTCAAGACATGGCACTAACCTTGTCAAGATGGAAGAAACTAATCAAAACAAACCCCACGATGGTGGGACCAAACAACTGAAAAGAATTGTTGATTTTTTTGTTAAATTTTTTGATATAAAAAAACGTGGTCGAAATTTTAAAAATAGTGCGTGTAATTTTGAATAAAAAAATGTTGATTTTTTAAGTTTAAAATTGTAATTTTCTTTAAATTTTGGTGGTTTGTGTTAGAAGTTTGTCGATATTTTTGCCAAATTGCTTGATAAGAAAACTGTTATATTTTAATTTAAATTTTTAAAATTTATTACAAAATTGGTATGAAACTTGAATAAAATTTTAAGGTTTTTAAAAAAAAAATATAGTTATTACATTTTTTACACATGTAAAACCTATACTTTATAAAATTGGTAAAAAATTAGAATGAAAAATTTAAAAGTTATTTAATAAATAATCAAATAAATATTTTTAGTAATTTAAACCTTAAAAATATTATTAAAAAAAATTAAATAAGAATGCCATTCTACATTTTGAACTTGCGATTAAGGTATTTTGCTTTTTTTAATTGTTGTTTTTTTAAAAAATTTGGCAAAAAAATAGACAAATTTGTGACAAAACCCACCAAATTATAAAAAAGGGCAAACATTAATGCAAGATTGGGAAGGCATATAAATGGCACCCGGTCAAAGTAGCAAAAAAATAGCAGCCTAATTGGTCAGAACTGATCAAGATTGGTCAGGACTTAACATATTCAAGAGGGTTAGGGGTGTTTTAGGTTGGCGTTTTAGGTTAGGGTTAGGGTTAATTGCACATCAAATTCCCTCCCCATTTGATTTAATTCTAATATATTGATATTCTAAAAATATTTTTCTGCTAATTTTTCATTATTCTGCTACTTTGACCCCGATTCATATAAATGGTCAGGGAGAGAGTAAGTTGCACGCGAAGAAAAGAGAGGGAAAGAGCGTTCATTTCTAAAAGCTTTGATTGATCACCCTTTTCTCTCCTACTAGTGTGCGGGAGGGGAGTCAAGATGTTCAAACTTTTAGAGATATGCTGTAGGTTAAAAATGCTTTGGCAATGCAGCCTCAAAAAAGATTAAAATGAGCATTTTTTGCACCTTCAACCCCGTCTATCTAAAAAGCTTGTAGTTTTGGAAGGAACTAAAAACATTTTATTGTTCATCGCAAAATTCTCTATAATAATTTTGGATACGATTGATGGTTTTTTGTAGGCCTGTTTAAAGTCTTCCGTTTGATCCTCTACTTTTTAAGCCATAATAAGTTCTCCTTGCTTCTCTTAGACCAACTTTTCCCCAGGTGTATCTCTAGGTAGCTCAGTTTCACGAACTTGGCCAGCGACTCGAACTTGAATCGCCTTTTCTCTCTTAATCTTATGTTGTACTAGCCTGAGTGGAATTAAATTATAGGTGTGCATATTTAAATTTAATCTTCCTAATCTAAAATTGTACCAGCATGAGTGAAAAGAATTTTAGACTTGCATATTAATTAAAATTTATATAGTCATACTGCTCCTCGATTTTTTTGGTAGGGGCGCTAACCCTTTCACGCGATGGTGTTTCTTAAAGTAGGTTGTCGCCTATGGCATCAGGGTAAGATTCATCAGAATTCATCTTTAAATATGATAATAGTAATAAATAATTATAATTAAAGTAATTTGTAAGAAGATTGTTTTAGTTTTAAGTTTACGATTAATTAAAAATATAATTGGTGAACAAATTTATCATCGTGAGTAAAATATATGTGTTAAAAATTTGTACAAATAAATGGCACAAATGTTAAAAACTACGATGACTTACTTTAATGTCACAGAACCTTCGAAAATTATAAAGCTCCCGAAAATTAAAATAATTTAGAAGCTTTGTAATTCTCGAAAGCTGTAAATAACATTGTCGTATCCGGAGATACGCGAATATTTAAATTCTCCCACCCCCCATGTACTCTTATACAAAAGTTAAGGATTGCCACCTAACCCCTTGTAAAACTGCTTATCTCAGACATACTTATTCGATTCGCCTCCCTTCCTTTCTTTATACTGCAAGTTCGTTGAATGAGATTCTTTTGATCTCACCGCGTATTTTAATATAGTACTACTAACTTTTCCTTTCCATTTAATTTACAGTACGTGTGTGATACTTTCCTCTCTCCCCCCACGCGCTGATACGTATTTGTTATTTCTTCCCCTATTGATAAACATGAACACGCATCATTTTTATACACAACATATTGTATCGAGGGTTGTGTGATTTTATGCATTCATTATTTAATTCTTGTAATAGTCTCGGATATAAATAAATTAGTTAAAATACCATGTAGTAAAATCAAATTAAAAGTATATTGTGGCCGGGGGAGTCCTTTACCTTTTTCCCCCTGCCATCCACCCTGCCGTCTGACTATAGTATCCCAACATATGCCCCTATCCTTCCTTCCAATTCTCCCAATTAATTCCTGATGATTCTCCCCCTTCCTTCAAACCGAGGGTGTCCCCTTATTATGCCCTCGATTAATATATCTCCCCTTATTCCTATTCCTCATATCTTAAATCCCATCCTACACAAATGTAAAGATTTCATCGTTGATTGTTTAAAAACAGAAAAAATATACAAGTTTATAATATAAGCTTATAAATTGTTACTAGAATAAAGACAGTTGGTTACAGTGCTAATAGACGGTTAATAATTTTAAATTTGGTTCAAATAACTTTAAAATCTCAAAACCTTTGTGTGGAGTTTTGTCATGTTACTGTTGTAATCATTAGCGTAGAGAAAGAGTGGGTTTTCGGGTTAACCCCCCCCCCCCCCCCATGGACAATAAAATTTGAATTTTTTTTTCAAATTATTCGGAAAAATTCAATGATATTAAAAGGAGTCTTGTTTGCGCATATAGAAATATAAGTTATCTTAATTAATTTGAAATTTAATTTTAGAATAATATATTAATTCTAACACTATTTGTACAAAATTTCTTAATAAACAAAAGCCTGTTTGAGACTGATGTATTTAACATAATTAATATCGAACATTTTTAACATATAAATAAATATAGTTTATATACCATAAGCAAAGGATCACTATGGTACACACTAAATGTGTTTTATTTTAGCAATAAATTTTCTTCTTCCGAACAAATACCTGTTTATTTTGATTGGTCTGAAAGTGATGATGATCAATTTGGAGGGCGTTAGTGGCGTAAATGGGGGGGGGGGGGGGTGGAACGGGAAATTCCCCCCTCCCCTGTTTTGTGATTAATAACTAAATTAAATGGGTATAAATATTATAGTTTAGTTCCATCAAAGACTTTAAGACACTTATAAAAACCTAGAAACATAACATATATATTTAATTTGATTAAATTTTGTACAAAATACGTTTGCCAGATTTCCTCGCCCCCCCCCCCCCTCGTAAAAATCTTGGCTACGCGCCTGGATGGCGTGTGTTAGATCCAGCCATGAGGAGTCAATATCTTTTTACAAAGATGGAATCTTCCATAGAAGTTATCAATGAAAACTTTAATGAAGTTGAGGAATATCAAACTCATTACAGGGTAGCAGAAGTCTCTGGACGCATTTTTCTGAGGAACTTAATAATAATGCTAGGATACTTTCATTGAGTCTTACCTTAGCAGTTCTTATTATTGGAATTAGCAAATAATTGTGTTACGGAATTTTTTTACTGAAAAAAACCTGTGGAACTTATTGAAGTTGACCACATTCCTTTTTAATTTTATACTTTTATCATGTTATTGTAAATATTATCCTCTGCATGAATGATTAAATTGAAAAAAAATTTAATGTCTGAATTGAGATTTTAGGGCAATTACATGTTAAATGATTACAATATGTACATTAAATTCTAACAAATTTACTCAGAAAAAATAGTCACTAATTAAAATTGCCTATAGATGGCGCTAATTACATGATACTTTTAATTTAATGCGGCACTCCTGAAAGGGGTTATTATTATCTTTTGATTTATAACGTAAACCCGCAATTTTATAACTAATTTCACAATATGATGATTATAATTATTTGTTTTTGAATAAAACTTTTAATTATAATATTACAAATAAAGATGCATAAGACAATAAAAGATGCAAATTCTATAAAATTTTCAGTCATTTAATTCGTTATAATATACTATTAAGCGATTTGCTTCAAATTTTTATATTTAATTATTACCTTCTAAACGTATAAAATAAAAAAATTCTAACACTTTTTATTGTTTTGAATCTACCTATTCTATAATTTATTTCAAATAATAGCAGAATTTAACATAAGATTTCGGAAACTAATTGTAATTTATATAGTCCTTAGAAGGTTTAAACCCTTCATCCTCTTTTTTTGCGATAAATCTCTTTTGTCAGAAGTTATTAACCAATATAAATTTAAACTGCAAGATGCCAAAATAATAATGGCAAAATTAAGTAATATATTATAATTCTTTACCTTCAAATAAAAAAAATGCAATGATATTTTCACTTATTTAAATTTTGCCCTCAACAGTGTTTCCAAATTTTATTATTTTGATTAAAATATTTTTAACTATCCCTATAACTTCATATTCATGCGAAAGATCGTTCTCATTGCTAAAACGGATTAAAACTATCTTCGTTCCAAAATTGGACAAGATAGGTTATCTTCCTTAGCTTTATTGAGCTTAGAACATGACTTTATACATGTTAATATCCCGGATGATATTATAAATTCGTTTGCAGCATCGAGTAAAAGGCGTAATGAACTACTATTAAAAGACTAATTTTAATATTTATGGAAAATTACTGGGCTTTTAAACTTGTTTTGAACTTTTTAACTCCTTCAAAATATATTAAAAGATTATTAAATTTACGAAAATTCCATTCTGGATTCAATTTAATTGTCCATCTCACATGCTTATTGTTTAACATATCTTGCATATTTTTATGAACTACATGCGCGTATAAAGCCAATGATTTTCCAAAAAATAGTTTATACACCATTTTTTCCCTTTATTAGTGATATCCCATCATAAGTTTGATAAATTAATATTAATAAAAAATTTCTGAATTTTAAAGACAATTGTTTACGCTTCAAAACTTTCAAAAGATAAAAATCCTAAAAAAATTCCTTTTGTGTGTCAGTGGATCCAACAAAGTGTACATAAACGCTAAGTTTTCATCTGCATCTCGCATATTTGACTTCATCTAAAATTATTAAATAAAATTTTGATTCATCTAATTTTGACAGAATATTTTTAAAATTCATTTACCCGTTAAATTTTTTAGTTCATTTTAATTTTTAGGTGGTGTAAGGGGGGGGGGGGGCGGGTTGTGCAAATGTATCTATAATATTATCAGGGGTTACTTTCTAAACACTCATTCTCGAACGAATTTTGATTTCTTAATTAATTTTTTTATATTTATTTTACAATTTCGCCCTTTGAGGATCTAACGTTAAAAAAGGCTTTTAAATATTCTCATTGTTTTCCTGATATAAATTCTGCCTGAAAATGCTGCTAATATCGCATATATAAAATTAAAATTTGTTATTATATGGTCAAGATTTTTTGGGGTCTTGGAAACAAAGTATTTTTATAAAAATTTGTTGTATAGTGTTTTACTATTTGTATTATTTTCTAAAATGTCTAAGATCTCTTGCCAAAATCCCCGTTCCACTATTATACCATGTGAAATGTTCTATATTGTTTCAACTACATGACTTTGTTTTATTTATGAATAAACTTTATTTATTTTAGGCCCGATAAACATGAGGGGTTATAGAAAAAATACACAAAGCAGTAGCGGAATTATAAGTTTGTCCAGCGTTTATGAGGGAAAATTTTCAATTACGTTTGACCCATGGGCGTTTTTAATTAGGGGGGGGGCAAAACTTATTTTTTTTAATTTCTAAGGGTTTTTGTTATTTTTTTGTCCCCCCCCCTATCTACGCCCATGGTTTGACCCCTTTCCACTTGTTTGAAATCAAAGCTCGGAACCCCCCAAGGCAAAAGGCTAGCTACGCTATTGATTTCATCCATTAAACTTTATTAAATTAACAAATATATTTTAAGCTACATTTTTTGATAGCTATATATACATTAGATTATGGCAATTAAAAAATAAAATAATATAAATTACGGAATAAGATAAATTAATCATCATTTTGATATTAATTATGAAATATTATTATATATAATGTCATTAATTTAAAAGATATGTCTATTATTTATGCAATGAAAGATTTATAACCTTAACCCGACCCGGATTCCATAGTCAGCATCGGAATTAAAGGGGGTCAAAAATGATTTAGGAAGGGGCAAAATAATATTTTGATAATAATTTTGCCATGATTTTAAAGAATTTTTGGGGGTTTAGGGGGCAAGCCCGAGTATATTCATAATCATCTATTGCTCGCACCTTAAGGTCTTTGCCATTTGGATGGGCTTGAATTATCTCAAGAGCAAGGCAATTAAAATATTAAATTAACCGCCAATAAATTCTGATTCTAGCCTGTTCCTGAAGTCAATTCCCACTGCCACGTATAGCTGTCCGGGGGAAAAGCATTATGTGTTCAAATCTAAGCCACAAATACACATATTGCTGATATGTTAATAAACTATTAGAATAGTTTTTATAAATAGAATACTTCAGTCTTTTTGAAAGATTATTTGCATTGCCGTATTTGCATGTATGACGTCATGAATTTGGGTATGCATGATATTAATTGCTATGCAATTTATGGGCTCACTTTCCATTTTCCGAAGTCACGCACCGAACGTGGATGTCACGCACTTTTAATTTTTGTTATTTGTTAATTTAATTTAACCAGTTTTTGGGTTCGAATCCCGGGATTTTTTTTTCTATTATGATTGTTCCTGTTACTACCATTGATAATAAGACTTTTTGGCCGTCCGTTGGGTGCTGACCAATAAAAAAAATGACCATTTGGCCAAAGTGTGAAGCGAAATTATTTTTGCGTTTTTTTTTGACTCATATGATTGTTCTTGTTCCTACCATTGATAATAAGACTTTCTGGTCGTCCGTTGGCTGCTGTCCAATGGAATCGTGGATGTCACGCACCGAACCGAACGTGGATATGCACTTTTAATTTTTGTTAATTTAACCAGTTTTTGGGTTCGAATCTCGGTTTTTTTTTTGAATATTATTATTGTAACTGTTACTACCATTGATAATATGACTTTTTGGCCGTCCGCTGGCTACTGACCACTGTAAAAAAATGACCATTTGGCCAAAATGTTAAACTAAATTTTTTTTTGCGTTTTTTTAACCAGTTTTTGGGTTCGAATCCCGGGATTTTTTTTTTCTATTATGATTGTTCCTGTTACTACCATTAATAATAAGACTTTTTGGCCGTCCGTTGGGTGCTGACCAATAAACAAAATGACCATTTGGCCAAAGTGTGAAGCGAAATTATTTTTGCGTTTTTTTTTGACTCTTATGATTGTTCTTGTTCCTACCATTGATAATAAGACTTTTTGGCCGTCCGTTGGCTGCTGACCAATGGAATCGTGGATGTCACGCACCGAACCGAACGTGGATACGCACTTTAAATTTTCGTTAATTTAACCAGTTTTTGGGTTCGAATCTCGGGTTTTTTTTTGAATATTATTATTGTAACTGTTACTACCATTGATAATATGACTTTTTGGCCGTCCGCTGGCTACTGACCACTGTAAAAAAATGACCATTTGGCCAAAATGTTAAACGAAATTTTTTTTTGCGTTTTTTTTGACTCTTATGATTGTTCTTGTTCCTACCATTGATAATAAGACTTTTTGGCCGTCCGTTGGCTGCTGACCAATGGAATCGTGGATGTCTTGCACCGAATGTCTTTTTTGTTTACTTTTAATTTTTGTTAATTTAACCAGTTTTTGGGTTCGAATCCCGGAGTTTTTTTTGACTCTTATGTTTGTTACTGTTACTACCATTGATAATATGACCTTTTGGCCGTCCGTTGGCTACTGACCACTGTAAAAAAAATGACCATTTGGCCAAAGTATGAAACGAAATTTTTTTTTTGCGTTTTTTTTGACTCTTATGATTTTTCCTGTTACTACCATTGATAATAAGACTTTTTGGCCGTCCGTTGGGTTCTGACCACTGTAAAAAAATGACCATTTGGCCAAAGTGTGAAACGAAATTTTTTTTGCGTTTTTTTTGACTCTTATGATTGTTCTTGTTACTATCATTGATAATATGACCTTTTGGCCGTCCGTTGGCTACTGACCACTGTAAAAAAATGACCATTGGCCAAAATGTGAATCGAAAATTTTTTTTCTCCTTTTTTTCGCTAACATTGATTTATAGACCATCTGTTGGTACTGACCAATTAAAAAAAATGCCCATTGGCCAAGATGTGATTCGAAATTTTTTTTTTCGTTTTTGATTTGACTATTATAAATTTATATCCACTTTTACCGTGTCCTGGCTGCTGACCAATGAAAAAAATGACCATTGACCAAAATGTGATTCGAAAATTATTTTTTCGTTTTTTTGACTATTATGAATTTATATCCACTTTTACCGTGTGCTGGCTGCTGACCAATGGAAAAAAATGACCTTAGGTAACTTTTTATGTTTGTTATTAAGTTTTATTAATTATATTGTCTAAGTTTCTAAATTTTTAATTGATTTTATTACGTTTTTCGTTGCTTTTTCTATTTTTATATGTTCAAAATTTATAAATTTTACTCGAAATTTAAATTTTAGATAAATAGCTCTAATTCCATTTCCGAAATTTTAATATGAAATTCCAACAATATTCTTCCATTTATAACTACTTCCCTAAAAAAATAACTTTTCAATGGAGAAAAGTAGTAGAAAAGTAGTAGCCAGGGTAATTTACAAATTATTATAAATCACTCGAGATTCTAGAATTTAATTTAGAAAATGTTAGTACTAATTCAGTAGGAGAAGAAGGGTAACATAGAGATCAGGCAGGATCAGGGTTATAATATAAGCTAAATATAAATAGATTCTAGAATCTATTTCCATATAAAAAGAAAGATTAAGTATTTGTTATATCTTTCTTAGTTAATCGTTCATCTATTTCAGCTAAACCGAATTCAAAAAGGCATACGACAACAACGAGATGTTGTAATAGGCTTCGGGGCTCAAAAAAAAGCTAATAGATCATTTTTGAATATCCCATTTTTTATACCATTTTTGAATATCTATACTATTTTATTTTTAGATATCTTATTAATTAATCTAATTATTATTACATCTTATATTTAAAAGTCATATTTTTGAATATCTAACCCATTTTCATATATTTAAATTTTATTTTCAAATTTGCTATGCGGCATACACCTCATAAGACATCAAGTACATTTTAGGGTCTAAATTTTTTATTAGCTTTTTTCTGATCATATTTCCTAGATACGCCTATGACAGTGAACAAAAGTAAGTTTTTAAATTCACTTGACGGCGTCGCGCATCTGTGCATCACATCCCATTATCGATTAATTTATTATAAAGGGGAGAGAGGGGAGGGGAAAGGGGAGAAACAGTGGAGCCCCTTATAATTCTAATCCTGCTTACGTCATGCAAATAAAATTGTTATTTAGCACAACGCTCTCTCCTAAAAATTTTAGCCAAAGTTTTAATAAATTTCAAATTAATTATGGATTTAAAGGGGGCAACTGCCCCTCTTTGCCACCCACTGGCTACACCGATGTTTATTTGTACCTTCAAGGTCGATAGATATTAGGCTTATTATCTCTATACAGGGGCGAAGCCAGGTTTTGGATTGGGGGGGGGCAAAACATTTAAAAGTAAAAATAAAATATTTAAACTCATTTATTTATAATTATTTATACATTAAGGTATATATTTTTTCTTTTTAACTTTCTTTTTAGGTTTTCTATGAAATCACAATCTAATTAAATGAAATATATTAACCCAGTAAAAAAATATATATACTTTTATAAGGTTAAAAATATATTACATAGTTGGCTGTCTTAGCCAAGGGGGAAACCCTAGTAATTATCCTACCCCCTATAGGGATTCTAGCCCCTTCTCACCTTTCTCGCCCATAAATTGCATAGCAAATAAGCTACATTTATACGTAGAATAGATGAGTCGTCCCCTCTTCCCTTCTCCCCCTTCTCCGGGGGTCTGGGGGCGGAGCCCCCAGGAGATGGGGGTTTGGGGGCAGAGCCCCCAACGGGGGACTGGGGGCGGAGCCCCCAGCAGGGGGTTTGGGGGCGAAGCCCCCAAGGGGGTCTGGGGGCGAAGCCCCCAGTTACGCCCGAAGGGCGTATTTTTTATTAAGTGAGGAAGAAGGAGGGGCGGCTGCTTTCTATAAATCCAAAAGCTCTTTGAAGCTTATTTAAATATTGGCTAATTATTATCAAAAAAATATTTTTTAACCCCCTCAAATTTCGATGCAGGGACGCTACCGCCCATGCTATATGGTATTTTTACAAGTAGAATAGAATACTTCAGCGTTCAGCCTTTTAACATAGATTATTCACACTGTTGCATTTTAGAGTAGGGGAGACCGGGGCTATCGCGATTAAAAATTTTCAAAAAGGTCTGGACAAAAATTGTTAACCGATTTTCATATACTTTTTTTAGAAAATATTCGTGTCTAGAGTGTTTTTCAAAGGAAAAAAAATATGGCAATACAGTTGATAGATTTTTCGTAATACGGGTTTAAAAAAAAGACAACTCGTATAAATTTCGAAAACTACCCGGGGTTATCGCGTCCTTTCGAAGGGGCTATCGCGTCCTCTCTAATATAAAGCTCCAAAACTAAAAACTAATTGATTACCTAGGCCTAAATAACCAAATTTTTTAATGTTTATAATCTTTTGTAACTTATAAATGTTGATAATATTCTTTAAGAGTGGTTTATCAGAGATTGTTGTTAAATTATTACCTAATGAAACTAAGTGAATGGTTTAAATTGCAAAACATTAAGTTTATAAAAACTTTAAAGCTTAAAAAGTTTGATATAATAATTTTATAAGAGGATTAATGTGTTTTTATGTTAAAATTAATGACTTATAATTGCATATGCTTTATGTGAAAGTATTAAAAAGTTTTTTATATTTTAATATAAAACTTTTCATAGAGATTTAACATATAAAGTGCCTTTTCTAAGATTTCTGTGCTAGAATCATTGATTTATATGCCTTATTACACAAATATCATTTAAAATGAATAATTGTTAAACAAGGTTAAGGTTTACAAATAATGCAAATTTATATTATGTGCTTAAAAATGTCAAAATATTAGAAGTTCATAATCTACTAAAGCTTATAAAATTTTACATATCAATTACTTTATCAAATTTTTGTGCTAGAATCATTGATTTAAATCTTTATTGGTATAAAAATGTCATGTAATTATTAAAGATGGTTAGGATTTACATTTAATGCAAATATAGAAAATATCATAATTGCAGCAGGATCCATGAGCCCAGAGGGAGCATTTCCTACAGCTGAACCAGTCTTCATTATTATGATGATTTGTATAATCTTTGCCACAGGCAATTATTTTGTGATCTGATCAATTTTTTAGTAATCTTACCTTGGCATTTGGCCACCTTTTCTCTTACCTTTTTTTTATGAGGTGATGATGTGAGTATTGTTGACACTTGCTGTCTAGTTGAAGTTTTTCTAGTTAAAATGGGATGGGGATAAAGTGATTCTGGATTAAAATTATTTAGGGACACTTCATTATTGGTAGTTTGAGATTCATTGAGATTAAAAAAGTGAATGAGTGAAAAGGAAACGATAGCCCCGGTTGCGATAGCCCCGGCATGATCATTGAACTTTAAGTTGTGCTTAAGATGATACAACTCGTCAAAAAAATATTTGAATATAAATATAATAAAAGAGTTACTTCTTCTTACCTTGGTATATATTTCAGGTTGGCAGAATAAGTAGTTTTTAAATAATTTACAAAATACAAAAAAATAAAAAAGGAC
Source organism: Gordius sp. MW1 (assembly GCA_964036665.1). Classification (NCBI taxonomy): domain Eukaryota; kingdom Metazoa; phylum Nematomorpha; class Gordioida; order Gordea; family Gordiidae; genus Gordius; species Gordius sp. MW1. Next base: position 4,604,147 of record OZ038533.1, read on the forward strand.
GTTTTAGCCCCGAAAAACCTTTTTTTCTACATAATTTTTTTGTAAGAAAGGTTAATCCAAATATTTTTTGTGCCTAACATGTGCCTTAATAAAATACATTTATGATTATAATTTGAGGTCTTAATAAACATAAATGACAAAAATAATCGAGAAGACGCTATAGCCCCGGGTAAAAGATAGCCCCGGTCTCCCCTATCTCAGTATGACGTCATGAAGTTGCGTATAATTGACACCTCATTAAGTGTTAAAAGTATAAACCAAAAATATAAGGCCTATTCTTAGACCTACCAAATATGCACAAAATTTTTCATAAAATTACAAACATGGGCGAAGCCAGGTTTTAAAAGGGGGGGCGAAACATTTGAAAGTTTAATAGGGTGGGGCAAAACATAAAATTTTATAATTTTTAAGAGTTTTTGCATTAAATTTTTTTTCGTCATTTAAAGGGGGGGGGGGGTGGGACAGCCGCTCCCCCCCCCCCATTGTCTACATGATTACAAACACCTTGACACGAGAATTTTATATATTAGCCTTTAACTTTCGAAAAAATACGATAAAATTCTATTAGATTTTATCTGAATTGCAATGTTAATGCTGTGAAATGACCTGTTACATGATTGCTTTTATAGAAAGTTTAGCTAAAAAATATATCAAGATATGCAAGAGAATTCAAGTATTCATATTGCCGAAACCAACTACAAGGTATTCTTTGGACAAAATCCTTCTATAATTTATTTTCATTCGCGTTTCTGGCAAAACAATTAAAGAATTCGGAGGAAATATTATTTGGAATTTTGCCAAAACTTGTTTCTTGTCCAAAAACCGTTCATTTTCTTTGCATATCGAGGTTTCTTATGTTCAAAATCATACAACTTAGCCTTAGGGTCGAATACTATTACTAAAGTTTCTGTTAACTGTCTGACTTGCTGAAGATCTAGGTCCTTTTATGCAATTGCTTGCATAATATATCCAGATTGTCGTAGAGAAGTGAGCCAAGTTGCAGCTTCTGTTGCAACATCGTGATCATACCAGCTTGCTTCAATTTCTCCTTATTTGGTTTCTCTTCCATTTCTGACAACATTTCAATTAAAACTTCAGTTTGAATAGATTAAATAGATTGACACTTTTATTAGCGATTCTTAGGGAATTAGCTCCCACTCCAGATGACGCTGGGAAAAAGAAAATATGAAATTTTTTCATAATGACTTTTTTATACCAGATTTTATAATATTGATGTTGAAAATAATGTTATAAAAATTTTGGAAATTTCCCCCCCCCCCCCCTCGTAGAAAATCCTGGCTACGCGCCTGGTATGGCCCTAATGCCTTGAACATTTGATTAATAATAGTTATTGTTAAATGGCGTTTTAATTAAATTAAGGGACTAAAGGGATTATATAATAGGTCAATTAGTTGACGGTTTATTTAATAAAAAGCTATTATACATACGTCTTTTATAATTAAAATTCCTTGCTGGCACCAGGTTATAAATCCAATTAGCTTTTAAATAGGTTTTGCGAGGAGCTTTTAATATAAATATCACACACCCTAATCAAGTGGCACATTTGTATATTACTAGGAAAACCATCATAAAAATTTTATATGGAGTTAAGGGGAAGAAGATAGACGTGCTTAAAGCTAGATATTTCATCAAGGTTATGGAGTAAAGAAATTTATTGTTAAATAATGTAGTAGCCTGTAAATGTAATATTGAAATAAGGGTTTAAAACGATTCACCGGTGTAAGGATAGGGATAAATTTAGCCAAATTAGTCTTTAATTCAATAATAGCATTAGATGGCATGTAAATAAAAGTTATTATTATTTGATTGGCTGTTACCACCCGTCTTAATCGGGAACTCACTTCATAATATAGTAGCTATTTAGAAATATGTTAAATGCAAATGTGGTAACAAATAGAAGTATGATGAGAGTCATGGGCGTAGCCAGAATTGGATTTAGAGGGGGGCAATAAACATTTCGGCAAGGGCAAAATGATAATTTTTAGTAACTTTGGTCATAATTAAATTAAATTTGAAAATTTTGGGATATAGAGGGGGGCAGCTGCCTCTCCCTGACGACACCCATTGGCTACGCTCATAGTGAGATTGATTGAACGATATGATTTTATAAAGAACCTTGTCTTTAAAATGTCGTTAAGTTTTATAAAACTAAAAGGTCGATTACAATTAATAAAGATGTTCCATCTGGCTCACAGATTGGGCCGAGTAAAAGGCTGTAAGTCGCAACTTTATGGCTAAAAAAATAGTGAATCATACAATGGCGCAGCTAGGGTGAGCTGAGGGTGCCAAGGCCCCCCCCCCACCGGCCCTCCAAAAGACAAATCTTGGTCTCTTAGCCCCTCAGGCAAAATTTTTCAATCAAATTACGAGTATTTAACTAAAAATTAATATGATACTAAATATAGGTATTTATAATTAATTTTTTAATTGAGCTAGCAGACTTTTTGCTCGCTACTCTTCAATAACACTGGTCAAAAACAACCGACAAATGGTTTGCAGAGTCTGGTAGAGTTTTTTAATGTGAACACGAATATATTTTTCTTTTTTCCCCTATACATCAAGTTTTTAAAATATTTGCTGTCAAAGTTGCTAATAACAGCGATTTTGGCACTTTCCAAACTTCATTAAAGTGCATATTGATCGTTAAAATTTTAATTTAACTAATTTGATTTATAAATAAAGGGGAGAGGAATTTATTACAAATCATTTTTTTTTATCCTGGCATATAATAAGTTAAATACAAAATTAATTTATCCTAACCCTTCACATAAAAATTGCCCCAGCCGATTTTATATGCTCTAGCTTAGTTACTTTAAGAACAATACATAATTTATTTATACAAGTAAATAGTTTTAAAGCAACGTTGACTTTTACTAATGCGGGCCTGATGCGGCGCAATTTTTGGGTTTATCTGCGGGCAGGGTGCTGGCCTAAAAAAATAGATTTGTGAGGTTATGGGTGGGGCCTTACCCTAAAGTTTCGGCCCATGGGGCGACCTTTAGCCTGTGGCAATTTGTTGATGTTAAAGAATAGGGAGCAAATAAAATTTGCTAATGGCAAAATAATGCTAGTTAAGATGTGAGGAGGGGATGGTAAACAAGATTATGAAGATCTAAGCTTTGGGAACATAATTTAGATAGGGACTGGAAGCGGTACGAGCTAAATCGAATGAGATTAGGTACAGGTTTTAAGGTGAATGTCACAAAAGGACAAGTGGCTATAAAGTTCATAGAAAGGGTATAGGCATTGGCGTAGCCAGGGGCGAAATTTTTTTTCCAATGCAAATACTTTAGAAAATTAAATTTTTTTTTGTTTTGCCCCCCTCTAATTGAACTTTTAAACGTTTTGCCCCCCCCCCCTAATCAAAAACCTGGCTAAGCCCATGGTGTTAGGAAAAAGATACCTAAGTAAAATAGTTGGCTCCCTCCCCTAAGTAAAATAGTTGGCTCCCTCCCCCACGAGGGCTAAAAGCTAGCTGCTAGCGCAGTCAAAATTTTGATTAGAAGTTTAAGTAGGTGCAAAATAGTATTCTAGAAATTTCCCTATGAAGGCATTTTTTAAATTTAAGTGAGGGGGTACAAAGATATTCTGTCCTCTCCTCCCGTGGTACTTTTTATAAAGCTTATAACATATCATCCCTACACTTTTGCAACAGTCAATCAAATATGAGCGACGTTATTATATAGGGTTCCGTGAAAATTTTTCCCATAAAAATCAAAATTGTTCTCCTTTTACCTCACATCTCACATCAATAAATTAATAATAATGTTCAATAAATGGAAGGTAAAATTCCTTAAAACCGTCGATATTTAGCACATTTTAATTGCCCAATAACTCCAAAAAAATCATTTGGCCCCTCATGGATTTAAAAAAGGCACCACTGTCCAGTTGCGTAGGCCCAAGATACCCCGACACTGATAATTATAAATGGCCATACTTAAATCTAGTCAATAATTCTTACGAGACTTCCAATTATGCGACAATTGCAAATCAACATACCTTAGAAAATTATAGTCAGGATTATGGATTTCAAATTAATCTTATTCCTAGTAAAGAATTTATCGATAATAAAAATGTAAGGAATCCACAACTAAAAATATCTGATGCTGTAAACGATATTGACCAAACTCTTTACCACGCGCCGTCTGCAAAAAAATTTAACAAAATGGCCCACAATGCTAATAAAAGTAAGTTTTTTAAGTAGAAAATATATGATTTTTTTAAGAAATTAACTTACACCTATTAAAAATTTACAATATTATATTATAAGTAGTTAATCAGTGGATATGAATAAAAAAAATTTTAAGTTTGTGTAGGTAAGATTATTTGCAAGATTTTTATGAGTGCTCCTCGCCTTAAATTAATAAAAATTATATCAAATCACAAATTCTGATGGTGTAGACCAAACCACTGTTTAATCGAATTTATAGAAGCTTTTATTATTAAATCAGAAGTTACAGAGTAAAAATCTTTGTTGGACATTAGGAAAAAGCTAATTCCGTCAATAAATAACAATATTATTTACTATAAAATCAAGAAAATATAAATTATTGGGCAATCATGTATCCACTTCTTTTTAATTTTTTACATGCTTCAATAATATAATCTTCAGTTACTTTAAAATTTTTGGCAAGTCCAATAGAAGTGCCCAACAAAAATAAATAATTTGCAACAATTAAACCATTTTTCAGGAAAGATTGGGCATAAAATTGTTGAACTTAGACAGGTAAGAGGATGAAAAGGGTTGCTCTCCCCCTCCCAAAATTTGAAAATTTGTATATATTTGAATTTAACAAATACATGTTAACATTAGAGCTGTTAAGTAATTTGGAACTAGTTCCTTTTCTTCAGAAAAGTAACCGTAATGAGTTACTTTTATTTCAAAGAAACTGTAACTATAATAACTATAATTAGTTACATTAATTCAGTAACTTACAGTTTAAAAATCAATAATTAATTTAAAAATTTATGTTTATCGCTTTAAATTTCATTGGTGGATAAGATTTAAATACTTTTCGAATAGATTATCCATCCTATTAGAAAATTACAATATCATATTTATTGTTCAAAGTCGGAAAAACAAGAGTGCATTCACTTTTATTAATTTTACTAATAATGATGGACTTTTATAAATAAATGATAATTTTCCTAAATTAAAAAACTTTTTATTAAATTCAATGTGCCCTTACCATCCAGCGTCGATCGAGCGCCTATTTAGTCTTGGTAAACTAACATTTTGTGAAAAGCGGCCAAGTTTATTAGACAGACGACTTCTTCTTCTTTATCAGTTATTTGGTCCCACATTCGTGGGGTTTGTTTTGATAAGTTTCTTCCATCTTGACCGGGTGAGTGCTATGTCTTGACTAATCTATTTAGTTTTCATAACTCTATCGACTTGCCCGTTCCACGTGACACGGGGTCGTCCTCTTCCTCTCTTCCCCGGTACCTTCATGTCCAGTACTTTTCGATTTACGTCATCCGTGTCCCTTCTTAGTATATGCCCATACCACCTTAGCCGATTTTCGTTAATCATGTCCGCCCTAGGTTGAATACCCATTTTTGTCATGAAAAAGTCATTCGTCATATGGTCGAGCTTAGTATATCCCAAGCTCCACCATAACGTAATATTCAATATAGAATATCACGCCTTATTGAAATCCTTTCATTATATATTACCCTGTAATTTTTATTTCAATATGTGAATAAATTATATTAAAAAGTGTTTTTTTAATTTACCCGAGTAAAACTTTTAATGTAACTAGTTCCATCAGGTAAATAACTGGAACTGTATTCAGTTACTCTTGAAAAAATGTAACCGATTTTGAAATTTACTGTGACTTAACTAGTTACTATGAAAAAGTAACCTTAGCAGCTCTAGTTAACATATAGTGACGCCCTATTATCGATAATCCCATCCTATGAAATGGAAATAAAAATGAGCTAGTTATTGATAAAATTTAGTCAAATAATATGCTAAACTCGTTATGAAAATATTTAAAGTTAAATGTATCCAAAAATAAATTACGTACTTAACTTAAGATAAATGTCTTACAATTAATAATCCTTCAATTTTAAATATGAGACAGGAAAAGACTGCTTCTCCTCTCCCCATAGCTAAATAATAATATTATTTTTTAATGATTAAAAAATGAGTTGATTCGAATTCGCCCCTGCCAAAATCATGTATATAATACTCTTGTATTCCAATTCCTGACAAGTGGCTATACTTTAAAAAGTATACCAGCAAAATGACAATAAATTTAACCCTCATATATGAATTGAATATATATTTTTTGGAATAGCCAATCCAGATCATGTGTACCCTCATTTTTATATCTTTCCTATGGTACTGGTAGTAGCGAGAAGTTTCCTTTTAATATTATAGTTTAAATAATATCCCAATCGATAATTTACTAAACATTTTGTTTCAGTATAACACTGCTTTATCAAGCTTAATTGCATTTACACTTGACAGCCTATTCTGATGAAGAATACTTGTTTATTTACTTAGCATTGTATATTCATTTTTACTACTATTTATGTTGCCATTAGATGGCCTAAATAGATAATAAAATCCTCTCATAAACATCGTTTATTTTGTTTATCATTAAAATCTGAAGCATTGCCTAGGTAAAAATAAAACTTTTTTATTAAGTATTTAGCGAAATTCATTTATTTTGAAAATAATAAACCACGTAAGAATCGATTAAAACGAGCTTTAAGAAATATATAAAAAGGGGACATTCATCTACCGTGGTAAAGTTCTTGCGGAAATGTCACTTTATACTCTAATCCCCTGGTTATGACATAACTTGACTTGAGGACATGGGAAAAGAACCAGCTTGTTTGTGTTGGACCCACTTGAAATTTTATTTTAATCTTACACTCTCATGGAGTTGCATAATAATTTTCCTCTAGAAAAGTAAGGTATAAACTTTTATGAAAAACTAGTAGATGTTAACAATGCTATTCTCACCGACAATACGTGTTTTTACGTAATAATATCATCCATATAAATATGGTGCGCGAAATTGGAAGTGAACTGGTAAAAAGGTTTTTTACCCTTTATAAGAAACACTTATAGAAGATTAACACCAAGGGAAAGTTGAATATTTAAGTTGAATCTTTTTGTAAAGAAAACACTAAAAATTCAGGAAATTTTATGCACATTCTCATGGGCGTAGCCAGGGGGGCGGCTGCCCCCCCCCCCTTTTAATTTACGAAAAAAAATTTCAATGCAAAAACTTTGAAAAATTAAAAAATTTTATGTTTTGCCCCCTTCTAATTAAACTTTTGAACGTTTTGCCCCCCCCCCTAATCAAAAACCTGGCTACGCCCATGCTCATTCTGTCATCCAATAAAGGAGAAAAAAATATATAGTCGTATAATTAAGGTAAAAATGTTTTCTGCCTCTTATTTTGAATACTTATAACCAGGGTTTCGGAGATTTGAATGATTAATATTGGTATTGCAAATTTATTAAGAAATTTCTAATCCCTCCGAGCAAATTTCTGGAAGAAACCCTGCCCATAACGACTTAAAAGGGGGTGGGGGCCAACTTTAGAAAAATTCGAGGATACTTTTCCTCTATCCCCCTTGCTTAAAAAACTGTAAATAATTTTGTTTTTGCAATTAGATTTAATTCCAATAAATATTCTGATGAATGTAGTATATACATTTTGTTTAATTAGAGGGCATCTTTTATGTATGATTGAATCGAGGCGCCCTTAATTAAACAAGAGCGTGCTCTTGCATTTAAATAGTTTAAGGCCAAATAGGTAAAACAAATTTAATTAAATAAACCCATTGTCACATTCAATATCGCCTATGACCACCAGTCAGTAGTCACAAATATATATTATTTATACTAAATAAAAACGCTTTGTATTATATTAAAAAAATTATTTGCAATTATAATGATGGTTAGGAGTTAATAACGTCTTTAATAAGTTAAAGTTTAAAATACTTGATTTAAGGTTTATACTTAAGAGTCGGTTTTTCAATTATATTAATTATATTTTAAAATCGAGTATTCAACTATTTGTGATTTAATTAAAACGACATATTTAATAAATATATATCTTGTTCAAGCGTAAATATCTTTAATATTCTGCTATGTAATAATAATTTTGGGTATGTTAAAAACCTCTCAACTTTCAAAATGCGGCAAATCAAAATTTTTAAAATTATGTAAAAATTAATCTAACTCACGAAATATATTACCACATAAATTAAAAAAGGTTTAATAAAACTGTAGCTATTTTATTCATTACTGAGTAATAATAATAATAATTTTTATGACGAAATTTGTTAGGTAAATCTAAAAATCTCCAAATCTCTTGCAAAAATATCAAGGGCAAGCGTCATAGAACGATATTCACGGTGGACCAATTGGAGAGATTGGAAGCCGAATTCGATCAACAGCAATATATGGTATAATAGTCTTAATTTCGACGCAAAAATTAAAATATTTTTATATCTGTAATAACTCTGACACCTCTACCCATTAATTTTCGCTAAAATAATTTAAAAGGCAATTATGACATTTGTCACCAAAATAAAGTGACAAATATTTTTTATTTGATATAATCTTCACCTTAACCCACCAATTTTCGTTTAATTTGCCAAGATAAGTTGACAAATATAAATTAGAATAAAATTGGTATCATAAAAAAGCTGTCTCCATATATGCCACTTATTTTCAAACCTTTTATTATATGATCAGCAAATTTAAAATTTAAAGCTATCACCTTTTCATTCAAATCATATTTTGATATTTAATCTAAAAAAAAACAAAATAATTTTGCTCCGACCCAAAAACTAAACCAAAGTCCCGCTAATAAAAACAAACCAAAACCTTGGACTATTAGAAAAATTTCAACTAAGACAAACGGCGATCTAAAACTTTTTAACCGAAATGTTTGAACAATAGGTATGTATAAAATACGCCCTTCGGGCGTAACGGGGGGCTTCGCCCTTAGACCCCCTTGGGGGCTTCGCTTCCAAACCCCCTGCTGGGCTCTGCCCCCAAACCCCCATCTCCTGGGGGCTCCGCCCCCAGACCCCCGGAGAAGGGAAGGGGGGGGGGGGGAAGGGAAGAGGGGACGACTCATCTATTCTACGTATAAATGTAGCATATTTGCTATGCAATTTATGGGCGAGAATGCCTATAGGGGGTAGGATAATTGCTAGGGTTTCCCCCTTGACTACTCCCATGCTAGTTACACATCATAAAAATCTACTTTTTTGTAAAAAAAAATAAAATTCATTTAAATTTAAAACCTCAATTTTACTCGCCGTTTTATAACGTATGTTTTGCATGTGATAAAAATTTGAAGAAGAAAAAGATAGTATTTCTTTAATTTGACAGAAGCTGGCTATGTAACAAGGGATTGTTTTGTAAAATGAAATGTGAACATTAAAATAATCAAATATACTTTAAAAATTCTATTATTAATTCAAAAATCCATATTGTCGTAAAGAATGTTTCCAGTTATAACAACAATTATCCTCGTCTAGGTTAGGCTTTCTTTAGTGTATTACTAATTTTATATTAATTTATTTGCTAAAATATAAAAGGCAAGGAGGGGGTTATAAAAATAACCAGGCCAATTGATGAACCTTAAATTAAATTCTGGCTACTACTATTAATATAAAACTATTGGTATTCTCTTCCATATATAAATCTTTTCAATATCCATGTAAATATGATGACGTATTATGCATGTTTAATGTTATTACTACATACTAAACTCGGCATAAATAAATATACGCCCGAGAATGCCAATATTGTGAAATAATCTTCATCTCCTCCACTCCCGCCCCCTAGCGGTGGGCGGATAAGAGAGGAAGATAGGGGTAGGGGTTTAACCTTGGCATAGCGCCATTGAAAAAAAATCAATATAACATGACGAAGGAATAATTTCCCCCTTTCCCCTTTTAATTGCTATATAATAATAATTCTAATATATTGATTATCTAGTTGCAATTTTCAATTATGACAACTGCAATTTCAAACCTAAATATTAGGTTAATTTTAAGTGTTAGAAAATAGTTTCAATTAAAATAACAACAGGCGGAAATTAGAAATAATAAAATTAATTAATCAACTTTTTAATAATAATAGAGAATTGGAAATAAAGATTTTAAAAAAATCACTTTGCCCCTCCCAGGTATTGACCTACGCTCAATCACGGCTTGAAATTTTTTTTCTTATATTAATTGTTATTTTTAATTTATCTTTAGAATAAATTTTAATTGCAAAAATTAAATGGCTGTTGAAGTAGGACCTGGCATTTTCCAACAGCATAGCAACTAAAATGCTTACTTAAAATGCTTACGACGAAACTATCAGCGACATGCAATAGCTCCGCTATTGCCTGTTACGACCGCACATCTAAAAATGATAAAATTTAAAAACTTACTTTTGGTAAATGTAAAATGTTATTAAATTGGGATAATTCCTATTGTGGCTTATAATAAAAATTTTTGAAAATAAAAATTAAATATATAAAAATGCGTTAGATATTAAAAAATATGACTTTTAAAAATAAGATGTAATAATAATTAGATTTATTAATAAGATATCTAAAAATAAAATAGTATAGATATTCAAAAATGGTATAAGTCATTTTTTTCATTGGTCAGCAGCCAGGACAGGGTAGAGGTGGTTATAAATTCATAATAGTCAAAAAAAACGAAAAAATAATTTTCGAATCACATTTTGGCCAATGGTCATTTTTTTCATTGGTCAGCAGCCAGGACACGGTAAAAGTGGATATAAATTTATAAGAGTCAAAACAAAAAACAAACAAAAAAATTTTCGAATCACATCTTGGCCAATGGTCATTTTTTTTAATTGGTCAGTACCAACAGATGGTCTATAAATCAGTGTTAGCGAAAAAAAGGAAGAAAAAAAAATTTCGATTCACATTGTGACCAATGGTCATTTTTTTCATTGGTCAGCACCCTACGGACGGCCAAAACGTCTTATTATCAATGGTAGTAACAGGAACAATCATAATAGTCGAAAAAAACGAAAGAATAAACTTGGATTCACATTTTGGTCAATAGTCAATTTTTTCATTGGTCAGCAGCCAACGGACGGCCAAAACGTCTTATTATCAATGGTAGTAACAGGAACAATCATAATAGTCAAAAAAAACGAAAAAAATTAATTCCGATTCACATTTTGGCCAATGGTCATTTTTTCCATCGGACAGCACCCAACGGACGGCCAAAAAGTCATAATAGCATTGGTAGTAACAGGAACAATCATAATAACCAAAAAAAAAACGAAAAAAATAATTCCGATTCACATTTTGGCCAATGGTCATTTTTTTCCATCGGTCAGCACCCAACGGACGGCCAAAAAGTCATAATAACATTGGTAGTAACAGGAACAATCATAATAGTCAAAAAAAAACCCGAGATTCGAACCCAAAAACTGGTTAATTAACAAAAATTAAAAGTAAACAAAACAAGACAAGACATTCGGTGCGCACGCCAATAGGCGGACAAACAAAATGGAAAGTTAAAAGTAAACAAAACAAGACATTCGGTGCGCACGCCGAATAGGCGGACAAACAAAATGGAAAGTGAGCCCATAAATTGCATAGCAATTAATAATACAATAATTTTTTGTCCCATTACGACAACCACCCTCACCGGGTCGGGTTCACGCATAAAAATCTAAGTAAATCTGACTTCGGGTCTCTAGATCTTTAGAAAATGACAAATTACAACAGGCTAAATTAATTTTTTTTTAAATAATTTATAAAGGTGGGTTCGGATCGAGTTTATTTGGCTAAATGCTTAAAGCTGACCGAATTACAAATCAAAATATGGTTTCAAAATCGGAGAATAAAATGGAGAAGACAACACCCTTGGGAACCGATGAAAAAAGGCGATGAAACACCTTAAAATATAAGCATAAATATTTCAAATTTGTCATCAATTGTGTTTTTTCTGTTTTTATTTGTAAATTTGTGGACATTTAGCTGTATTAATAAAATGATTATACTTAGAAAGATCGTAATATATATTGCTAAAATAGTAACATTACTGGCTAGATTTATCAGAACATCCATTGCGTATAAAACATGCATAAAAATCTAAATTGTTTATTTAATAATAAAGTTTATTTACAAAAAAAGAATATATACTCATGCCAAATTTGAAAGGCGTTTTAAATAACCAATTTCAAGTTCCAATACAAGACATGCATTGAAAAGTAATATTGTACCGTTTAATAAAACCAAAAGCCTCATTGTAATTGATAATAGGCGCATAATTTATAAAAACAATATAAAATTCATTAAGAGAAGGAAAAGGCAAATTATGCAAGAAAAAGCAAAATTCTAAATTTACCAAAGAAACTTCTCATTTTACGTGAACAAATTTTTTAAAACCCATGCTGTGAAATCCTTTCAACCTTTAGTTATATTTCTTTGCCAATATTTAAAAAATAATTCTTGCACTTTATTAAGCGCCACATGTTTTTTATATTACATAAACGTATAATAACAAACACTAGTTTTCTAATTTTCCTTTGTTACTATCTTTGGCAATTAAGGATTTCTTTTTTACCTCGTAATCATCCAGGCAAGCATCTATTATGGCCCTTTTATTAAAATATAAAAAATATATAATTCTTTAAATAAATTTGTTGCGAATAAAATAATCAAAATTTACTTGTCTTTTTCATTAAGCATTAGTAAATTTGTGTTATCATTCGTATGATCACCCGCATCCATTATCAATTTGTAGAGTTGGGGAGTATTAGGAGCCGCGATGTGGCAAGCAATTTTGAAACAAATCTTATATATTTTAATAAAATAAAATTATACGAATAAAAAATAAATATAAAAAATATAATTTCAAAGTAAATAATTTATAATTACCATCGTATTATGGATATCATTCTGGGTGATGCTCGATTTAACGATGTTTTCAAGTAGGGTGTGACTAAATGGGAAATGATTTTAAAATGATGCCTTTTCAAATTAAAAAAATATATGGTACAATGTTTTATTAAATGGTATAAAAAAATTACATTCACGACTAAAAAAAAGATATAAAGACGCGCTATAGCTAAACGGGTGGCATTGATCCGTGTATGAAAATCGTGTTGGATTAAACGATTTCCATTGTGATCTTTTGCCTGAAAAAAAGGTTAAACATTTAGGATTTATAAACCTTTCGCTGATACGAGTTTAATAACAATCGATTTAAAAACCCGCTCCTTTCAAACCCTAAATATTTGCATTTACATATTAATTTTAATAAATAATAATCGGACTGTCTTGGTTAACTAAATTGTACTTTAAATTTTTAAGTTGAACTAAACTTTTTTCCTTTGAATCATAAGGTATGCGTGCTAAAGAGGCTTAATTCGTCAATCTTGACCCCAACTTAAATAATTGCAATGCCTAAAAAGCGACATCTATTTGTAAATAGGAACGCAAAAAAACATATTCGTGTTTCAAAACATAGGAATTATTCGATCGACGAAAATATTCGATTTTTAAAGAATTAATTGAAAAAACATCAAAATTGCTAATTAATTTTAATTTGAGACCATGTGTTTGCTATAAAAATAACCATATGTTAAATTTGTGATTATCGAAAAATTCGGCTAGGAAATAGTAACTCGAATACAATATTTAAGTAGTGATTACAAGCAAGAATTAGGCATAATATATATGGTTTGAAGAATTCTGAAAATCGCTTTAATGGTTAAAATGGGTTGTTACACGTTATAAAATTAAAGATTATTGATTCATCGTTATATAAGAACAACTTAGATATTCAAGATGAGGATCGTTTTTCGCAACACTATATATGCGTGAATATAATAAGAGTTGAGCAATCTAATAGTTTATAGCTTTGCTCACAATTAAACAAAATTCTATAAAATCCCTTATACCTCAATTCGGTTATTATGTCAGATTCATGGAACCGTCGCAACAAGGACCTATTAAATAATGACAAAAAATTAATAAAATTATATAGGAAATAACTTTGTCAATATTTAAACAATTATAAAAGGAATAAGCCAATTAATTTCGTTAATACAAAGTGAACAAAAAAAGAAAGGGTACACTAAATTTACCAAATATCTTCGAATAATTGGGCGTGGTATAAGACTTGAATAACGTCGTTAAACATCCCAGCTAAGCTATTGAAAAAATATGTAGCGTAACGTTTTCAAATTTAAAACCGTTTTTAAAATAAAATATGTAACAATATTAAAAATTTGTGCAAAATTATTTACTAATCTTCTACGGATAGAGTAGTTGAGGTGCCAGAGTCTTGATTGATCTTCGAGCTATTTTTAAAGTCATTGCCGCGATTTGTTTTGGTGGTGAGGTCGGGTTCTTGCGTTATGCGTTGCACTATTTCTTGAGCTATAGCCCCAAACCGTTCTTTCGTCTTAAATTAGTAATTAAAATTATATACAAATGTCGTACACTTACACTTTATATTCACTTCATAATTTATTCATTGATGGATTTAACTTGCGCTGTTTGTACACACTAAGGTTCGGGGAGCGGGTGGGCAATTTAGTAATTAATCGGACCGGGCCAAGTTCAGAAGAAATATTCAATTACATTTTAGTGTTTATTAAATAAACTAACGATCGTGACTTAAAAGTAATAATATTTCAAGTCAATATTTAAACTATCTGGCTGCAATACAGCGAAATTTAGAGGGTAATAAGAAAACTGTATACCATTCTTATTGTAAATGATCCCAAGCACACTTTTACCTCTCCAAACAAGTTCGCATCATGCCCGTGAAGACTTGGGGATTGCATAACTCTTATAGAAGAGACCATGATTTTCAGGAATTCCCGAAAAAAATCCATATCTCTATCCAATCCTCTATTGTTCGACCTTTCATCTCCCCTCGGTTTTGAGGAAACATTTAAGCTGTGCGTTATTATGATGGCAAAAATTTTGAAATCAGACCATAGCCTTGGCACAAACTCGAGCAGACTTTTAACCTTGGCGCTAGCCCCATCTTGAGTGTCTTCTTTCAATGCCCGCAATACGAATCTTAACAAATCTTTGGCCATGCCGTGATCCAAACAAAATTCCTGCAAAAGGCAAAATTAAATGTTAAGAAAAATAACTTTATATTACACACGACGATAAACATATTCATAAGGGCTCAAAATCATAGTTATAATTTATGTACCTCAGAGAGGCCTTAAATTTAAGTTTATTCAGCGTAAATTACCCCTAAAAACATTCAAAAAAAATTGAAGTAGGTTTTGGTGTCATAATGGTGAGAAAATTAACGTGATAGTTTAGGTATATTAAAGGCATAATATCCAATTTTAAAGGTTTTACAACTATAGAAAACCTTTTTATTTTTTATTTTTGGCCTTAATGTAGCTCTTATTAGTCTTAAAGAAAAGCAAGAATCGTATGTAACATTTTAACAAAAAAGTAAATCTACATAATACTAAAAAATAAAGGTCAAAATAACTGCGTTTAAATAAAGTTTTCTCAACTTTTGAAAAAGAGTGTTTATAAAACAAATCCTTAAACAGGGGAGGTCGAAAGTGTATAATTGTACAAAATGTAATTAGAATAAATGCCAACTTAGAAAAGTCATTTGCCGTTTTTGTATGACCTTCAATAACTAATGATGTTTCACAATTTTCCCATCTACTTATACGCTTAAACAGTCAAAAAATATTTAAAAATATAGAGAAAATCTAAATAACAAATGTAAAACAAGCATTATAAAATAAAAATTAAATTCATACAAAGCCTAAAAATACTTTGATCTTCATCAACGTAAAATTCAAAAACACTTACGTTAGGGACATATTTGTTGTAGGCTTCGATAACGCCACCCACCGTTTCGTACTGGTTCAAAATTCGGAAATAATTTGAACTAAAAAACAAATCAATTATTAAGATGCAAATCGCCTAGCTAACATAGTAACAATGCCAAAATTTCAGCTATAAGCTTTTGAGACCCCATTTTATAGTAATTAGTAGTTTTTAGGCTTTTCTTCAACCCAGAGTCGTTCCAAAATTAATAAAAAGTTTTGTCATAATGTCCTTTTACAAGATCGTAGCGCCTTCTTTAATATTAGGCAATGTTATTTATAATAAAAACATTTACCATGGCGTTACTATTATATTGTTTAGAAACATGGGCTTAGCCAGCATTGGAATTAGAGGTGGGCAATAATAAAATTTAAGGAGGGGCAAAATATTCACTTTTCGAAACTTAAGCCATAATTTTAATTCCAACAAATTTTTGGATTCAGAGGGGGGGGGCAGCCGTCCCTCCCTGCTCCTCCCCCCTTGGCTACGCCCATATTTAGAAATAAGTTTACGAGAAATTAAAACGGTGAAAGGCACACTTACCGCAGCGGAAAATAATAAGGAGATAGCTAATACCGAATAACCTAAAAAGTCTGCTGAATCTTATGTATTACGACATAAAATTTTGCAAGGAAAAACATTTTAAACGCAAAATTTTGCTGGGCGAAAGGGGAAAAAATTACAAAAATTGGTGATGATTATCGTGGTCCCCTATGAGAAGGCGATTGTTGCGGTATTCGTATACTTCTAACAACTGGTGAGCCAAGGCCTTGTCTTCCATATTGTTTCGGCACTTAAAAAGCGTAAGAAATGCGAAAATAGCTTTAATTTTGCCCTTTGTAACACAATAGTAAAAACAGGAAAAAGTGCGAAACTTATTTTATTAAATGTAAAATATTAAGACTAGGCGAAGCATATTTCATGGTATGAATTAAGGATGTAGTAAAATAATTGAGCGTCATATAGTGTTGTTAAAATGCCAAAATGCTACTACCATAACCTATGGTAGTAGCATACATCTCGCCCATTACCATCATCATAACCAGCATCATGCTGCTTAATAACCCGGTTGCTATCACTGGCAACCATGGTTGCTTGGTTGTAAGAGATGTAAGTAACCGGGCATTTGGCAGATAGGATTGATATAACCGTGGTATTGAGCAGGCTCGTTATAAACTAAACATGGTTTTTAGCAAATTCAATTTTAGCTTACTATTAGAGTTGGTAGCTGCCATATAATGCTAATCAATATTTTTCAATCTTTTATTAATACAAAAATGGTGATTAAAAAATTTAAATATATTATAAATATGTCCCGTTATTTTGCCCCCCCCCCCTAATTTTTTATCCTCTTTCTCACCAGGGGGGGGGGGGGGGGGGGGTGTTTTGCCCCCCCCCTAATTTTTTATCCCCCCCCCCCTATTTTTTATCCTCTTTTTGACGAGAGGGGAGAGGGGGGGGGGGGTGTGTTGCCCCCCCCCCCCTTATTTTTTATCCTCTTTCTCAAAAGGGGGAAAGGGGGGGGGGGGGGTGTTTTGCCCCCCCTAATTTTTTACGCTCTTTCTTACCAGGGGGAAGGGGGGGGGGGTGTTTTGCCCCCCCCCCTTATTTTTTATCCTCTTTCTCACCAGGGGGGAGGGGGGGGGGGGGTGTTTTGCCCCCCCCCTAATTTTTCACCCTCTTTCTCACCAGGGGAAGGGGGGGGGGGGTGTTTTGCCCCCCCCCCCTTATTTTTTACGCTTTTTCTCACCAGGGGGAAGGGGGGGGGGGTGTTTTGCCCCCCCCTAATTTTTTATCCCCCCCCCCCCTATTTTTTATCCTCTTTTTGACGAGAGAAGAAAGGGGGGGGGGGTGTGTTGCCCCCCCCCTTATTTTTTATCCTCTAATGAGAAAAAGCGTAAAAAATAGGGGGGGGGTGGGCAAAACACCCCCCCCCTGGTCAGAAAGAGGATAAAAAATTAGGGGGGGGGGGCAAAAGACCCCCCCCCCCCCCTGACCTTTTGTCATAAAGAGGGTAAAAAATGAGGGGGGGGGGCAAACCCCCCCTCCTGATGAACACCCCCCCTGGTGAGGAAAAGCGTAAAAAAGAGGGAAGGGGCAAAACACCCCCCCCCCCGGTCAGAAAGAGGATAAAAAATTAGGGGGGGGGGGCAAAAGACCCCCCCCCTGCCCTCATGTCAGAAAGAGGATAAAAAATAGGGGGGGGGGCAAAACACCCCCCCCCCCCCCTGGTGAACACCGCCCCTGGTGAGGAAAAGCGTAAAAAATAAGGGGGGCAAAACACCCCCCCTCCCCTCTGGAAAAGAGGATAAAAAATAAGGGGGGGGGGCAAAACACCCCCCCCCCCTCCCCTCTGGTCAAAAAGAGGATAAAAAATAAGGGGGGGGGGCAAAACACCCCCCCCCCCCTCCCCTCTGGTCAAAAAGAGGATAAAAAATAGGGGGGGGGGCAAAACACCCCCCCTCCCCCCTGGTAAGAAAGAGCGTAAAAAATAAGGGGGGGGGGCAAAACACCCCCCTCCCCCCTGGTCAGAAAGAGGATAAAAAATAAGGGGGGGGGGGGCAAAACACCCCCCCCCCCTCCCCTCTGGTCAAAAAGAGGATAAAAAATAAGGGGGGGGGGGGCAAAACACCCCCCCCCCCTCCCCTCTGGTCAAAAAGAGGATAAAAAATAGGGGGGGGGCAAAACACCCCCCCCTCCCCCCTGGTAAGAAAGAGCGTAAAAAATAAGGGGGGGGGGGGCAAAACACCCCCCTCCCCCCTGGTCAGAAAGAGGATAAAAAATTAGGGGGGGGGGCAAATAACGGGGCAAATTTATAATATATTTAAATTTTTTAATCACCATTTTTGTATTAATAAATGATTGAAATATTGATTAGCATTATATGGCAGCTACCAACTCTAATAGTAAGCTAAAATTAAATTTGCTAAAAACCATGTTTAGTTTAAAACAAGCCTGCTCAACCACGGTTATATCAATCCAATCTGCCAAATGCCCGGTTACTTACATCTCTCCCAACCAGCAACCATGGCAACTTTAATCTGCCATGCTAGTAACCGGGTTATTAAGCAGCATGTGCTGCTTAATAATGATGGTAATGGTAGGAGATATGTGCCTATTACCAGGTTTAGCACTATACCAGCAGAACCCATTTAGCAGATTAACAACACTAGCGTCATACTTCAAATTTTGTTTAGTTAATAAATTGAAAATTATCGCTTAGCGACCACTATAAAGGAGAGATTAGATCATAAAAATACCATTCAGAAAAGCATTAATAATAATTATCGTCTTGACCTGAACTTTTTTAAGATATTTTCATGATTTTTTTAAAAATTGTTATTAAACGTAGTGGACATCATAGTTTAAACATTGAAACATAGCTCATAGTTTTGCTAATATCATCAAGAAGTAATTAAACTAAACACGGACTCTTTTAAGAAATCCTATTAATATTCGTATCGCTAAAGATCTAAGATAAAATGCAAGAAGGTACAGAGCAATGGTAAAACCATAAGTGGCCAGCATTTTACTGGATAACACAAAAAAAACAAGGCGACCAATTTTATCCAGCTAAAAACATGAGACGCCACTTAATTATTCGCTAAATATCATATAAGATTCATGTAACAATGCAAAGTGAGATTGTAGTTTTTACCACGTTCATGGCGGTCGTGAAAAAGTTGACTGCGAGGGATCATTGAAGAGTTCGTATAAAATTATTATATAACATATAACATTACATATTTATAATTAGTGTTGTAAAAAGGGCTGAGTTTTGTTTGGTCGACCTGTGGTTCTAGTCGACTAAACATAAAAAGACCAAAGCTTTTCTGGTCTGTTTTTCTTAGTCGACCTCCAGGCTTAGTCGAAATTTGAAAAATAGACTGAAGCGACCGTTATTCTTAGTAGAACCGACGAAGGTCGACCGAGGAAAACCCAGCCGTTTTTACAACACACTATTTTAAAATCAATTATATGTAAACGAATCACATGAAGCGCAATATTAATTAAAACTTTGCTCATCATGCCAAAAGTTTGTAATTAATATTTAAGTAAAATTTAGCGTCAAGCATCTTTTTTTAACGTGAAAAACACCATTTCCCAATCATTTTTGTAATATTGCCAATAGGCCGTCTTCATTATTGTGTTACAAGCAATTTCATTGTATAGATACGGTGGATTTGGAGACTTCATCTTCTCCTTTATTCCCCCTGAAGAGGACCATAAGTGTCCGAAATATTGCGTTCCATTTCTCTCTACCTACGCTATCAATCCAAATCCACCGTAGTTATAATCACTTTACTTCATTTTTATTTTTTAAGACTTCATCTTCTCCTTTTTTTTCCCCTGAAGATGGACCATAAGTGTCCGAAATAGTGCGTTCCATTTCCCTCTACCTACGCTATCAATCCAAATCCACCATATTTATACAATGAAATTTATATAAACGGATTGAAAATTATTGACTATATGTTACAAGCAATATTTACATTCAATCAGTAGACCAATTATTTTTGGGACCTCTTTTGAAAAGCTATTTAAAATGCGTACATAATAACAGATACATATCGACGATTGTACAATTAATTAATAGCAAAACTAGTTTTAAAACTAATCTGTTACACATCCCTCCCCCCACTTAATCAGTCATAGGCGCTAAATTATAAAATGACTATATCCTCTAATTTAGAATTAATTGTCAAAATCAATTTGCTTTGTCAGAAGTGTGAATAAAGATTTCAAACATTTTAGTTACCATAATTTAGCTCTTAACGCAATTAAGATTTATCGTTGTGAAAGGGCTGAAGCTATAGTTTGAAATGAATTCATAAATCGAATTCGAAAGCACATATAGGAACTTTTGGGTGATTACCTAGCCTAAACCAGACCAAACTTAAAATACAAGGCTAATTTTGGATTTAAAAATCCAAAATAATAATGGATTAACCGTTTAATAAATAACAAAAAAAATAGTAAAATTACCATTAGAATTAAGTAAATTGATAATAATATACCATCGTTAGGATGCTGAATTGTGTATTCTTTATTTTTCAGGTACTCCACAATGTCATAAATAATTGTATGATGAGTTCGCCCTTAAAAACACGAAAAATGAGATATATTAGCTAAACCAGAATAACGATTAAAAAAATAAAGTGGTAACACAAATCAAGACGTTTTGAATTGTTTTAACTAAAATTCGATAACGGGTTATGATGGAGTGTACAATGTGAAAATCAATTTTTATGTGATCAATATAGTTTTTTTAATATAATTTTCACTAATTTACACAAAAAAATATAAAAGCAAAAGTTTGAGGTTTTTGTTTCATTATTTTACTATAAACTAAAATTTAAAAAGCTAGCCACTAATACTTATGGAAATACTGCATAAACAGTAAAATCAGTAAAATAGTGATTATGGTCCTTTCAACGTTCATAATCCAAAAACTGGCCCAAAATGGCTAAAATTTTCAGAAATTATTACAATACATAGGAGGCCTATAACCTCACCAAAAATTATCTAAATCTATGATGGCCCAAAATCGCCTTAAAGATAAAAAATTTAGACTTATAGACTTTATATGACAGTTACTTTTTTTGATTCCAAATTTTATCATTATTTAATGTATTTTAATCAAAAACCTAGGATTTTAGCATATATTTAATTAAAAGTTTTAACATCAATTGTTATAAAATAAATTTAAAAAACTACAAAAAATTAATTTCCCTTCTGCCCCTAAACTTTGGTTATAAGCATGCTGGCTGCGTCAATTAATATGTAAAATTTATTGTGACTTACTATCCCTGTAGTGCCCTTTAAGTATGAGTTCGAAAGTTCCAAGACTGGGTTCTAGCGATAATTTTGACGAAACCAAATTAAGTAGAAATTTTTAGTATGATAGTAAATATTAATAAAAAATAAATCTTATTTTAAATATAATTTATTTTTTCCGTTATTTTAAAAGTTTTAAAAATAAATAAAAGCACCTCATTTGGCTACAAAATAAAATATATCAAATTGTGGACTAAGATTGTTTCCTCAATTTCCTTGATGTCATCTTTCAAAAAACCCCAAATTAATCAATATTTCAACAACCATAACCTATGTTTGATAAGCTAATACCGTATTGCCATTTGCACAAAAATAGCATAAAAAGGCCCTCAACGACTTTTTTAAGTCAAATTAAATGTCAAATTCTTTGATCTGACTACAATATCTCATTGTTAAATTTTCAATCCAAATAAGAAAACATTAGAATTTTTATATAAAAAAAAAATCATCGAATTGAGCATTGCAACCAAACCAAAATTTAGTCACTTTAATGCTTGCTTACCTATGTGACAAGCCCTCATTTCGGCTAATATTTGCAAGCCAAGTTGGCTGGCTTGCTTGAAATTCCGATTTTTACAGCTAATTTTTAGAGCTTCATTGAACGTTTCCAGCGTCGGGGCGATGTTATTTTGAGCCATTTCCTCCATATAAGTCTAAGCCGTGATGTGTCGCGAAGAAATTAAATAAAATTAGCTAATCATCGATAAATGTCCATAAAACGAGGTGACGATTTCGTATTGTTTTTCATCGGAAAAATTAAGCAATTTTTAAGGTGTTTTACAATTTAAGTAGAAATATTTTAAACCCAATTTATCAGAAGGCTTTTAAGGGGAATAATCATATATTTAGGCAATTCAGTCTAATACATTACCTTTATAGATTAATGAGACAAAATCACTAATAAATTAAAAAAATTTGATTTTATCGAAATGACCAATATTATAAAGCACGTCAGAATCCCTAGAAAAAGAAAAAAAATAATAAAAATCCTTAAGCGAATACTGAAAACATAGACTTAAGCCATACAACGGATGTTTAATAAGGCCAATAAATTCTGTAAGCTAAAAATTGTAATTTTCTTTAAACACTAATAAAGGTTTATTTCCATATAATTGTGTATGCTGATACATGCTAAAATATATTAGATTTATGAGCTGGCATAAAGCCATGGATTGAAATTGTATTGGATTTTATAATTTCCATGGTAATTTTCCGCTTGATGTAAAAAAAATCTTAAGGATCATGTGTCATGGAAGTAATATATTTTAAAATAAATTAAATTATGAATCTGCAAATCATAGAAAATTAACTGCATTTTTCCCGCGTAATTCAAAGTTTTAACAATATTAGGGACAATCAATACCTTAACCCATATCCATTGCATATCGGCATTGTCCATTTGGTATTGAATTACCGAGAGCAAGGCGTTATATATGTGACAATCCACTATTTACAGAGGAATTATAAAAAATCATTATTATTAAATTCCAAACACAAATTTGAACTATATGAGAAAATCATTTTTTCAGTAAACTTTATAAATAATTTACGTGGTATATTATTGGCTTTCATCTCTTCGTACAAACTCTTAACCTTTTCAGCTCGTGCATACTACCAATTTTACCAATACATATATTTAATTAAGGTTAAAAGTAGAAATACAAAGAAATATTTGTGTTTAATTATTAAACATGAAAATTAAAAAGATAACCTATTTATAAAATTACACTTTAAAATATAATTTTATAAATTAAAAACTGAAAATATATTACCTTAGCCAAACCTCTTATCATAATGGAATAAGCGAGCGTATCTTTAGTTTCCATATCTTCCCAAATTTGATCAGCATAGCCCATGTCCCTAGGATATTTTTAAGTAAGAAATCTCCTTAATTTTACTTCCATCGACCTCTGTAAGGTTTTAACCCAGTTACATTTTTGTACCAATACATCTATATAAACCATAAAATTATGATATGTCAAATTCCAGTGTTTTTATCATACTTTTATAAATTTAAATGAAAACATCACACAAATATATAGAGCTTGCAAGATAATAATTGTTACAGAATAAAGTTAATTTTCTAAGTCAATTTTAGAAAAACACCATCTCAATTTGTGCTAACGCTGTGAAATTTAATAACTTAATATATAAATTTGTTTAAAAAAGTAAGGGTAAATTACACTATAAACTGATAGATTAAAAATGAATCAAATTTTATACAACATTCAAATGATTTATTGAATTATATATAATTAAAAATCTAACATCATCTCCTGGTTGTATTTTGATATCGTTGCCAGATGTCTCATCCTCAGTGTCAATAATACTTGGGTCTGAGCTGTTATTGAAGGCAAACAATTGTAATAATAGAAGTTTTGTTTCTTCATTCACACTATTCCCTGCAAAGTAAACAAAAATATTTACAATTACATATTTAATTGCTTTTTTTTAATTTAGGGCAATTAAAGTTGAATAATAATGAGTTATAGTACAATTTAAAGTTAGTAAATTTTATAAGAGTTTTAATATGTAGTTTTAAGTAAGGAAGCTATCTTAGTTAAGCTTTTCTCAAAGCTCAATTTTTAACTATTCTAACCTTATCTAATTGAATTATAAAAACTCCCCTCTACATTTCAGCCCAGAAAAAAAGACTAGCACTTTACAAACACATTTCCACAGCTTTTAGATAAATTAAAATGTTAAATCAGTAATTTTAATAAGAAATGATATTGGAAGTCAAATAGAACCTTAACTGTAACCAATTAGCTCCAATTTGTTGATTTAGGCCTATTCAAAAATTATTTTATCTAAAAATTGATAACAAATTTCAATAATTTATCCTGCCTTACCCAACATAGCCATAATGAGAGACGCAAAGTTAAAATTATATTCCTCTATAATAAAAAAATCTTATAAGATTTAAAACATAAACTATAGCCAAAAGGTTTTTCTGACCACATACAACATTTTATGCAGTAAAGACAAAAAAGATTTAAAAAGTTTTTTTAAGGATAAGACACTTTTTTTAACTATGCCAATAATAATATGTATATAAAGAACATTTTTGTGGTATTTCTATTTTTAATTTATGTCTATAACAAAAAGATATATATATTTAATAAGATGAGCAATTAAATACAATTTATATACCAGTATCTTTGATCTCCTTGTAGTTTTTAAACAAAATATCAAAATTAGCATCAAGTTCAATTAACTTTCTTAGTTTTGTATCTGTTGCCTCAAGTTTATTTACTTCTAGCAATTGAGGATTTTTTGAATAAAAATGCTAATAACAATATAATTAGATCAAGTATCGGAATTTATGTGCACACATTAGAATAATTAAATAATTGACAAAAACCTCTATTTTAGGAAAATCCTTAGAGTCTTCAAAAAGGTTTGGATATTTATCTAAAAAATACCTAGCTGCCATTCTTCCAGATTCTTTAGAAAGAGCAAAAGATCTCTTGTTATCATATATTATATTTCACTATTCTTTACAAATCACTTACTTTTTCGTTTTTATTAACAGGAATAAAAAATGGATCATCATGAAATCTATATTCTGGAGCTGTGTAATCCTGATGTTTTTAAAATAAGTATGCAACTAAATCTATTACTTTTTGCAATGTATCCGATAATGCTTTCAATAAATCAATTGGGGATCTATAAAATTAACTTTAAAAAATCGTACATTACCTTTCAATTCTTAAAGGAACTTCGATATTATTTGAAAAGCTAATAGTATGTTTACTAAACTATAAATAATTAAACATAATATTATTACAATTTTTCCTGAATACACACTTTTAAAAATTTTGAAATCAGCATGGCACTAGGTAAATAGCTTAAGAGGACAAAAATATTTATGTCTTCACTGGCGCAATGCATTACCCCAATCTTAAACCAAATCTCAAAAATTTCGCCTATTAGCAGTAAAGTTTAACATAAAATTTTAAGCCCCATACTTTCTTGTAAACAAGCCGTCGACACATAAACAAAGTCGGCAATTTGTAAGCGAAAGTAAAATGACATTGCCCTTTTCATCTAGTAAGCATAAATCTAATATTATATCGATATTGCGTTAACTGTTTAACTACAACATTTATTGACTATCCCAAGCTTGATACACATGATTAAACAAATATATGTAGTTTGATATTATTTTTAAGTAAAATTTGTGTATAGTTACTCTTCCTTGTTTTATTAATTATGTTCTTTGTTGACATGCCTATAGCGGATATTAACCTAGAATGGTATCATTTAAACGTGTTCAAGTAAATACAAGTATGATTTAACAACCATCTAATCTATCTCGGTCGTGTACAATTTTTACACATTAGCCATAGTCAATAAAATCTTAAATAGGAGACTTACGCTTAAATCTATAAAAAACAGGAGATCAAAAATTTTCTTATTGATATCACTCGTTCGAATAAAATAAATAATTTTTGAAAATTAAAAAGTTTTTACTCTTATTTTATCTATATGTTAGAATCTTAAATAACACCATTTGGTCTTTGAATAAAATATTTTGACACTTTAAAATTAATCATCGTTTAATAATCAAACATATCTCATTAATTTAAATGTTAATTTGTATATTTGTTACATTAGATGTATCAAGTCCATTATGTTTTCCATTGAAAAAATAAAAATGAAGCCTCCAAAATATCAAGTGGCAGGCGCGTAGCCAGGATTATCTTGGGGGGGGGGGAGGAGGTGAAAGCTACCAAACCATTTTAAAACGGTTTTATTCATAATTAAAAAGAATTGAATAATCAAAAGTCGGACGCGCTGCCGGCCCTCTCGACCTAGGTGCCATGCAGGCAACCGTCGCAAATTTGGATTTTCAAGTAGGCCCAGGTGGCCACCATTGAAGCAATGGGAGCTTTAGAGATTTTATGTATAATTGAATTTATTTGTCACTTTTTTATTAAAAAAAATCAAGCATTAAGTCGAAAATCTTCGAAATATAACAAAATTAATGCTTGAATTAAAATCAACATTCAGGGACCGACAGTTCGTACAGCTCTAGCAATTTGTGCATGGTCAAACGGACTTTAAAAGTGTTTGGGCAGGCCCTGGCAGACAATTTAGTTATGAAACTGTAGAGAGGTAATAGGAGTGAGAAGTGCCTCGGGCGATACGAAAATTACCAAATTGTAGATGTTAGTGGTAATGCCTCAAGCGACAATTATATCGTTAGTTGGTTTTAACATAAATCTACGTTCTGTATACATGATTATCATTCCTTACAATTTTCTATCCCTTCCTAGCGTTGGTTATAATATTATTCCGCGCGTATCAGTGGTGTCAAGGAAAAACCTAAGCGGTGATGCTGAAGTGCAAGCTAAATGATAACATCAAGGCATTTATAACCTAATATAAGCTATTTATAAGGAGCGAAACAAGCCTGCGACGGACGTTAAAAAAGCGGCGTTGCTATTAAGCAGCCTCGATGGGGAGGCATTCCAGTTACTATTAGAGGACTATAGACCGCAATATCTTACAAGAGTTTCATACGAAGAAGCTAAGTAACAGCTAAGAAAATTATTCCATAGAAATTCTTGTGTGATGGCAAAGAGATATGAATTCTCAAGCGTTTGACAATAAGTGGGAGAGACGATAGACGTGTGTGCGAATAGATTGAAGGCCGCAGCTAACAGTCGCAACTTCGGAAACGAAGAATCGCTAAACAGAATGACGGACCAATTCATTATATGGTGACTCGATAAAGGCTGATAGGGTTGTCAGAAGACGACATCAAACGGGACCGTCTACGAGAGCGGGCGTTAACGGCCGAGACAAAAACAGGGGGGGGGGCTAAGAACCTTGCAGGACGTATCCGGAGGCGTAGTGGCGAGACGAGAAGTGTGGCCTGGACCGGATTCCCAGGTTAAACCATGCTTTAGATGTGTTAACCGTAGATATATATAAATAAGTTGTTTCAATTTATCTTCGGTTCCCAGCGCTACCGTATCTAGTGTTCGACGAAAATTTTTGACATATCTCGCCCTGATTTTTTTAAATTATAATATATGTGAAGGAAATTTCAAAATCCAAGATGGCTAACCTTATTTTATTTAAAATCTTATGTACATTTTTACGGTCGCTTGTGCTATTTTACTATATATTATCCGTTTTTACATTTTATATAAGTTTTAATAATGTTTATAACTTCAAATAAAATTTAATAATATAAAAATATGGTATTATAGGCTTGTACACTAGGTTACTAAATTGTATAGAGTTACTTAACAATTATTAAAAATAATTAAATTTTTGTAAAACTATCATGTCTGCCACAGCATGCAATAATAGTTCAGGTAATAAAAGTATTTCAAAATTGTAGACACATTAAATATAGGGTTAATTTATTTTTAACTTAATTGCTTATTTGAACTGGCTGGGACCCTTTTAATAACTTATATTCAAACGCCGAAATTATAAAACTGTGGAATAAAAATTCCAAGATTGAACATGTGTGTATATTGAGTATATAAAGTTATTATAACATACATAATCATTATTATTGGAAAATCGATAATCTTCTTGGAAGATCTAAAATAATCGATGCGCTTCCATGAAGAGTGATTATTATTCTGGGAAGATCTAGATTAATCGATGCGCTTCCGTAAATGACGTCACTACACCCTTATTTAGAATCAATAAAAATAAGTAAACTCTATATATCTACGTTTAAAACTGTTGATACTTTAGTATACACGTCTTTTCATACACGTCTTTTTTTTTATTTAATCTTCCTTACGTGTGTGATACTTTACCCCCCCCCCCCCCCACGCGCTTATACGTATTTGTTATTTCTTCCTCATTGATCAACATGAATACGCATCATTGAACTTGATAACGCGTTTCGATTCATTATTATTATTATAATTATTATAGGTTTTCCGTCTTAGGTTGAATAAAATATGTACTAAAGTCGATAAAAGTACTTTGTATTGAGGCGGTGGAGACGTGTAATCTTGTCGTCCACCGCCGGGGCATCACCCAATTTATTCTGTAGATTCATTTTAATTGCCTTATGATTGCCCCAATAATATTCCCCTATCCTTCCTCGATAATTACTCCTGATGATTCCCCTTCATTCAAACTTCTTTTTAATATTTAAATCGTATTCTCCAGAAATACGATAAAAACATTTGATATAACTCTTATTGATATGTTTCTAGAGAATTTATTGCATTTTCCTTATTATGATATTGTCAAAGAAACAACAAGGTGCGCATGGATACTTGTCGTCATTCATAACATAAGTAATTAGTTGTATATACTGCAAAGTTGTAATAGAATGAATAAAAGTAGCATTGTTATTAAATTTATAACATAAAAATTGAGATTTTAATGAATTGCACCTATATAATTTCATAACAAATACCTTGACCTTCTAGAGTAATCCATCTATTATAGTATAAAACTATATTATATTATGTCTCAAAACATATACCTTTACAATTTTAAATTAATTCGCCACAAAATATATATTTACCAATAAAACTTAGTCTTGTATATTATTGTTTTGCAAAATCGTAACATTTACAAAAAATTAAATGGATTAGAATGGACCTGCCAACCCTACCATAATAATGTAATAGGAAATATATGGCAAAATAAATGCATAATGTGTTGAGAATTTCAGAAATGTGCCATGATGAGTTCAATCATGAATCTTGGCAGACTCATGATTGAACTCGAAATCAATCGTTTGGCAGGCACAGAAATCGCAGGGGGCTCAAAGAATCTTTAGCTAAATTTATATAAGTATGTTTAAAAAAAATTTAAAAAAAATCACATAAAACAGAATGATGTAACTGTTCGTGTTCGAAATTTAGAGATGTTTTAGTAATATTATTACTTTATCAGACCAGTTTATGTTCATATTATATTAATGCTCAGGTTAGAAATATATAAAAGAAATATTAAAAAATCATTAAAAAGTCCTAAGAGCCACAGCTGTAATTCAAATTTTATGCGGATATAGATTTAATATTGATTAATCTTTGCTGTGTATAAACTATATAATATAAAGGAATCACAATTATACGTTCAACATCCTCAACAACAACGTCTTCCGAACGCTCAAATTGTCCACTGCTCTGCGCACGGCCCTTTACAAAACACATCACAACAAACCAACACCACATGGCCTCTTGCAACGAGCAAAGACTGCCTTCGGCAAAACAATAACACCTACTACCAGCGTTCTCACCACCGCCGACCGGTTTGGTTGATGACCTATCGCGATTCCAATATAGATGCTTCTGCCCGCGACATATATCTTATTAATATAATGGATAGCACAACAACATCACAGACACAACTCACACCTCGGCCACCTAACTAACAACCACGGTAGGCGGAAAACAAATGGCTAATTGTACGAACATTCAGGGTTTCTTTCAGAAAAAATGCTCCGGGGGGGGGGGGTATTTTCAACTTCCGGGGGGGGGGGGGGCAAAAAAATTTTTAATTGCTAAAC
Organism: Gordius sp. MW1; assembly: GCA_964036665.1. Taxonomy (NCBI): domain Eukaryota; kingdom Metazoa; phylum Nematomorpha; class Gordioida; order Gordea; family Gordiidae; genus Gordius; species Gordius sp. MW1. The sequence goes on from OZ038533.1 coordinate 4,634,360, forward strand.
CATTTTGTATAATATTTACTGATTTTTATTGGTGATATATAAATAGATACATACACGCATAATCATTAAATAATTTATGACTTCATGATGAAAGTTCATGCTTCCTTCAATCAAAACTCTCCGGGGGGGGGGAAAGAAACCCTGCGAACATTACTTACACCTCCCTTATAGCAAACAGTTTTTTTTAATTTTTGTATAAACTCCATTTATACCCAGCGGAGTATTTGTAGTAACCACTACTATTTAATTGATTGCTCGCGGCATATTATTTAAGTCTACTTCGAAACTTTAATTGACTCATTTATATTACCTTATAAAACTCGCGGCATACTACTTCGCGACGTTAATTGACCTATCACATATAGCTCGCGGATTCACCACTAAATGTTAATTGACTTAATGTATTATTTCGATTAGCTCGCGACTATAAAAAGAAGTGTTTTACACTTCTTTATTACTTATTTTCTCCCAAACGTTTCCCTTTTGATTGTTATTAAATAAAGTATTTATTACTTTATAATTTTATCATATTTTTGGATTTAGAAGGGGGAAGCCGCCCATCCCCCCCCCTAAGGCTACGCCCATGGAATTGCCAGTTTTTAATTTACATTATATTTGGTACCTTAGATTATATGACACATATCCTGCGAGTTTTATTGAACCTGATTGTTAGTAGTTGTGATGGGTATTGATGCATTCGATAAAGTTTAACTGACAAATGTCTAAGAATGTCTATGAATATTTAACGAAAATGCTCCTTGAGAAGGGTTTACAGAGACGAAAACGTTAGGGTTAGTGTTTTAGGCCGGGGTTTTAGGTTAGGGTTAGAGTTAGATGCACACATTTAAATCGAGAAATGCATTTTCATAGACATTTATTTGTTTTTTGCTTTTTTGTCAATTGCAACTGAATCGTTGTGATGCGCAATGGAGTTGTACAAAAGCGAGTTTGAGTCAGCTGTTTTCCACTACTTGACCAATATGTATCAAGCTTTTTATTCCTCGCAATGATAAAAACGAAGCCTCCATGATATCACATGAAAATATTTATCAGAGTTTTTTCGATAATACTCTTTGTTATATAAATATTGCCAAAGATTATATAGTATTTTTATTTCCTTCATCCAAATTACATGCTGCGGATCCATTAGTATCTTTAACTTCAAAGAATCAAGCTACTTTGGCTTTATTATCATATAATAATATCTTGAATTACAAATCTCAGGTAAAATTTTTTATATATTTTTGTCAAGTTTCTAATAGTTGTTTGATAAACTATATATATGTCATCTCTCTACAATAGGAATTTAACACCTTTAGTATCTTATCCATCACCTACAAAGAAGAAGAAGCAGTTCAAGAATGTACTAAAAAAGTACATCACTTAATTATAAAGGATAACAAAATTTTCAAGTGAGCAAAACTTAAAATTCTTAAACTTTTGCTATTAACCATTTTAAACATAACCTATTGACTAAAAGCTTTGGTTAAGGAATAAAAATTAGTTTAAATAAATTGTGATAATATTTATTATTTTGTAGAGAAGTTATTAAAACACTCAAATATCGCCTCTTTCAATATCAAAGACAAAATTTGGATATTCATAAACTTTATATGGAAAAGAGTGGAAAGTGTGATGGCCATGTGGATATTTATTTTAATTCTGTTGCTAATTTTCAAAAACCAATCATTAAAGTGATGGGCCCTAAATGCGAAGTATCAATCTGCTTAAGCAGTTTAGTGTTAAAACTATTTATTACATTGTAGATTTGAATATAGGTTCAATTAAAAGTAAACTTCTAGTCATCCTTTTAGTACACAATGAGTTTTTACCACCCAAAATACACCTTATAATGTAGTTTAAGGCTGATAAGCCAACAAAATTTGACATATATAAATATTACACATCACAAGTTTTTACTTGATTGCTCAGATAAATTTAAATTTATATGTCATTCTAAATATTTTATTAAGGAAGTTTAATTGTTGTCATTTAATTGAAATATATGATTTGCTTTCATAAAACCATTGTTTAATACTTGAATTGTTATTCCTAAATATTTTTATATTATGATCAAATTCTGTAAACTTTATAACAATTTGCTATTTAATTTATGACAAGACTACTAAATAATTCAAAAATGGCGTTGCCAGGATTGGAACTAAAGATTAATCATTTATGGAGGGTAAAATGATAAATATTCAAGAAGGCAGAGTTGTATTCCATAAAGTATTTATGGTTTAGAAAGTAGCAGTCTGCCTCCCCCCTGGCTACGCGGTCTGCCAAATTCAAAAATTTGTTAAAATTATGGCTAAAATTTCAAAAAATGCTTATTTTGCCCCTCCCTAAATCATTATTGCCTCCCTTTAATTCCAATGCTGGCTACGCCCAAGCATGTTATATACAGTGTAAAGCCACAAATTTTTATTAAAGTGAGTCAAAAGTTGGATTAAAATTAAGTAGGGACAAAGGTCAAATTTGTACTAAAATTTTATTAAACGTGCCAGGTCGGAAACGGGCTATAAAAACCAACTCCAAAATTATGATTGTTTCAAACAAGATTTTACAAGAAAAGGCTAGGGCGTCCTCCACAAACGACGCACACTGCATACCCCGCCCGTGCAATGTGAAAAATATACTAGGGCTACTGCCCAACTCACAACGAAGCGGTTAAGGAAATTAGTAGTTGAAAGAATGCGAATAACGTGCTGGAATGTGGGAACGTTGACGAGGAAGAGCATCTAGGTCGCACAAATGCTAAAAAGAAGGAAGGTACACATCGCCTGCCTACAAGAGACGAGGTGGAACGGAACGAAAGCTTAAGAATTAGGAGAAGGATACAAGCTTTTCTACAGTGGGTCACCAAATCGTAGAAACGGGGTCGGTATCGTTCTAAGCGAATCGTTCAAAGACAAGGTGCTGGAAGTCAAGCGTTGTTCCGACAGGCTAATGTGGGTGAAGATTGCAGATCAAGGGGGCCTTCTAATTGTTATGCGCGTATGCTCCCCAAATTGGGTGTTCGGAATCAGAGAAAGACATATTCTTCGATTCATTGGAAAAGGAAATACAAGGAATAGGACAGGAAGAAAGGCTAATTATTGGGGCAGATTTCAATGGTCACGTAGGGAAAGATCGCGTCGGGTATGAACGCATCTCCAAGTATCCCAAGCATAGGACATGGCGATCGTTAACACCTCTTTTCAAAAGCGCGAAGATCATATTGTGACCTATAGAAGTGGGAAGCATTTTAGTCAAATTGACTATTTGCTTATATGGCGAAAGGACTTACGGAGTATCAAGGATTGCAAAGTAATACTGGGAGAAGAAATCGCCAGGCAACATCGTTCCCTTGTTATGGATCTTGACAGAAGAGTATCTCCTGAAAGAAGAAAGGTCTATGAACCTCGAATTCTACGAAAGGCTAAAGGATACGTCGACGAACGAAGAATACCATCAAAAAGCCTCCTCACTTTTGGGTGCAAGGAAGCTGCAAAGGGACGTAGACGACGATTGGGAGACGCTATCTAAGGACATTAAGGAAACAGCGATTCATGTTCTAGGACTTGAGCTGTTAAAGTTCGTCTTAGATATGAACTAGTTCAAGTTCATAGTTCAGTTTGAAAAAAAAGATTAGTTCAAGTTCATATTTTTTCAAAAGTAACTAGTTCAAGTTCAATTTCAGTTCTTAGTTCAAATTTTACAAAATGAACTAGTTCAAGTTCAGTTCATAGTTCAGTTCATTTTTTTTAATATTATAAAATTTTAATCCGATCCAAGGGGTTTTTGAAAAACGTTTTATCTGATCCAAAATCAGTTTTTTAAATCTAAGTCCAATCCGCAATTTTGAAATTCTATGAAACAAATTTTTATTGATTGTTAAGTTTAATTAAACTTATTATTGTTTAATTTAAATAAGAAATAGTCCTTTATAATATCTAATTTAATAAAAATTTTAGCTTTTTTATGCAAACTAAATCAGCTTTATAATTTTGAAAAACAATTCAATGTGTAAAACTTTTATTTTTCATTTTAAACAATATAATATATATTATATGCTAGTTTATATCCTACTCAACCAGCACCCATCAGCAGCTTCAATCTGCTGGTGCTAGTTACCGGGTTATTAAGCAGCATCTGCTCCTTATGCTAGCTGGGAATGGTAGGAGATAAGTGCCTATTACCAGGGTTGAGCATGTAGCATATAAGCATTTTAACATCCCTATATATATAATTACAATTGATAATAGAAATCAGGGGGAAGTAGATGGGAATTAATCTTGAATAAAATATTTTTTCAAAATTATCATTTAATAAAGATGAACTTGTAAAATAGGGTTGGCAGGTGCATTCAACAAAAATTTCTATATGGAAATTCTGCAAATTAAATACACGATATATATTTTATTATAAAATAAATATTTAACGGCAAAGTTAGTTAGAAATGGGAGGCAATTTTTAGGTATATAAAATGGGACCTTACACATTAATATCATAGTTTACTTCCCATTTTAATGATTTTTGTTATATGTGTATTTATATTTAACACAGTGAATTTTATATAAATGTCATAATTCGCTAAAACCAAAAAATTTATATTCTATTCTTTAGGCTTAAGGATTTATATTCTTTTTTTCATATAGCACTTTCTATTAATTTTTTAATTTAATAATTGGTTCATATCTTTATATTGCCAATGACATGTCGCACTAAATCTTTATCAAGTAAGTGTATTAAAATTTTTGAAAAAATAGTTTGCCATTTTTGATTTTTCACTTATTTTATAATTTTATAACATCAAGAAAAATTTCTATTTAGAGTCGAGAAATCTCGTCGAGAAAAATCGTAGAGACCGAGATTTTTTTAGACCGAGGCGAGATTCTCATAATCGCTCTCGAGACGAGACGAGATCGAAATACTAAAAACAATCAAACTCGGCTTATAAAATCATTTTATAAAATAATATTTGTGATGAACTAGTTCATTTATATTGCAAAGTTCAAGTTCAGAATATTAAAAAAAGAACTAGTTCAAGTTCATAGTTCAACTTTAAAAAAACGAACTAGTTCAATTTCAGAGTTCAATTGGAAAGGTTCAATGAACATGAACTAGTTCTTAACAGCTCTATCTAGGACAGACCAAAGGAGGCAAAGCTATGAATAGGGAACTATGGTGGTGGGATCAAACGGTTAAAGATTTCATCGAAAGAAAGAAAAATCTATATAAACGGTGCCAGAAATCAAAAAATCGTAGGATTATCAAGAATATAGGGACGCAAAGAGGGCCGCAAATAAGACCGTTGCAAAAGCGAAGAATGCCGCGTACACTGAGATGGCAAACAAACTGGATCATAAAGGGGGCGATAGGCTTATGTACAAATTGGCCAAGATAAAAGGGAAAAAAAGTCGCGATGTCGGAGTTCTTAAAATCAAAAACGAGAGGGGTCAAACCTTATTCAAGCCGAAAGAAGTGATGGAAAGGTGGAAAGGATATTTTAAGAAACCTATGATATTGCAAATGACAAGGATTCTCTTCCCAAAATTGAGCTAAATATAAGCATGGTCGAACTCTTTCAGGAGGATCAAGTTAAGACACTAGTGAACAAGAAGCAAAAAGGAAAAGCAAATGGCCCAGATGGAATACCTATGGAAGCTTTGCTCGGATGTCGTGAAGAAGGAGTCACCACCATGACGAACCTCCTCTAGCGAATTCCTAATCAATGGAGAGCAAGCACGATTATACCCTTATTTAAAGGCAAAGGAGACCCTCAGGACTGTGGCAATTACAGAGGTATTAAGCTAACTTGCCACTCCTTGAAGCTTATGGAAAGGATCTTAGCAACAAAGCTGAAAAACGAGGTGGAAATATCGGCTAATCAATTCGGATTTGTGCTCGGAAAATCCACAATCGATTTAATCGTCGCCCTAAGACAAATGATGGATAAGTATGGTGAAAAGAGGAAAGATCTACATATGGTTTTTATCGACTTGGAGAAAGCTTATGACACGGTTCCCCGCGATTTAATATGATGGTGCCTGAGAAAATAAAATATCCCTGACGCATATATACAGCTAATAAAAAATATTTATGAAGCCTCAAACTCTTGCGTTAGTGACTATATACTCTAAACCTTTTTGGGTTAATATCGGATTACATAGGCTCTGCTTTAAGTCTCTTTTTATTTAGTATAATTATAGACACGATAACGAGGGACATTCAAAAGCCATCGCCATGGTGTATGCTATATGCCGATGATATAGTACTATGCTAGGAAACAAGGGAGAAAGTATTCGATGAAGCCGAAAAGTGGTCAAAGCGCTTAGCTGGATATGGTTTGAAGGTCAACGATCGAAAAACGGGATACATGGAAATGAACGGTACAGGCAGCCCATCACTGGATGACCATTTAAAGTACCCAAAAGTAGACAGATTTACATACCTCGGCTCGATGCTACATCAAGAGGGAGGTTGCGCAACGGAAGTCAATGCCCGGATCCAAAAAGGATGGCTTAAATGGCGAAGTATATCTGGTGTAATGTGCGACAAGAAAATGCCAATATGGTTGAAGAGCAAAGCTTACAAATTCATCGTAAGACCGGTGTTACTATATGGAAGTGAAACATGGGCATTAAACAGCACGGAAGGAAAGCTATTACAAGCCACAGAGATGAGAATGATACTGTGGAGCTTGAGGTATACTAAGCTCGACCATATGACGAATGACTTTCTCATGACAAAAATGGGTATTCAACCTATGGCGGACATGATTAACGAAAATCGGCTAAGGTGGTATGGGCATATACTAAGAAGGGACACGGATGACGTAAATTGAAAAGTACTGGACATGGAGGTATCGGGGAAGAGAGGAAGCGGACGACCCCGAGTCACGTGGAAAGGGCAAGTCGATAAAGTTATGAATAAGGAGATTAGTCAAGACATGGCACTCACTCGGTCAAGATGGAAGAAACTTATCAAAACAAACCCCACGAATGTGGGACCAAATAACAGATAAAGAAGAAGAAGAATTGGTCTTTTTTGATATTCCTGCGGCGCTCATAACGTCGGGGGTTACCTGACAAGTGAGGAGATGGGAGTAGGGACAGCCATAGCTGTAAGCATGGGCGTAGCCAGGTTTTGGATTAGGGGGAAGGGCGAAAATGTTTAAGTTCAATTAGTGTGGGGGGGGCAAAACATAATTTTCTAATTTTTAAGGGATTTTGTATTGAAAAAATATTTTTTTTCTTTAGGGGGCGGTCGCCTCCCCCCTGGCTTCGCCCTTGGCTGCAAGCAGTGTTAAACTACTTCTTAGTTCTTTAGCTGAATGAAAAGGTGTTGTAAAAACGGCTGGGTTTTGTTTGGTCGACCTTTGCGTTTAGTCGACTAAACATAAACAGACCAAAGATTTTTTGTCCTGTATCTTTAGTCGACCTTTAGGCTTAGTCGAAATTTGAAAAACAGACCCGAATCGACCATGAGTCTTAGTTGAACGAAAGGCCGATTAAACAAAACCCAGCTGTTCCTAAAACTATTACTAGGCCCCTTTTAATATTTTTATTGTCTCGGAGAGGTTCACAGCCAGCAATAAGAGTTGTGGTGGGTTTACTTTTGATTGGAAACTATTAATGATCGGAAATCCTTGCTATAAGCCCGAAAGCTAAAATGTAAAAGGGGCAATGTTAAACTTTTCAAAGCTTTTAATAACCTTGACAAATTACGGGTAGACACATTTTTGATTAAATATGGGTCGCCAAATTTTAATTTTCCAGATTTCGCACTTGTTAAGCAAACAATAATCCAGACCACGCTCATTTTACTAGGTAACTTCGATCCTTTTGGCTAGGGCAGTGCGATGTTCTACCTCTAAACACACTCTAGCTCCCCCATCACTTTTAAAGAATGATTCTGACGGTGATGCTAATATGACGTTTGATAATGGGAATTGCTTGCTAACTGCTAACGTTACATTTCGTATGGGGACAATAAGGGCGGGATCTAAGCTTAAAACGGGTACCCCGAAGTTAGATGCCCCTAGCAGCAGTTTGATCGCATTAGAGACCATCGATGTAGCCACTTGGCGATGGGGTAGTATGGATGTGAGGTAATTTTTATACTGTTACAGCGTTTATTATTAGGATATTTTAATAATGGGTTGGTGAATAAAACAGACTTTATTAAATGGTTTTTGCACGCTTTCATATGAGATAATTGTGTAGAGTATTATTACAATACTGATATATAAAAATGGGTTACTTGGTTATGTGTGGTTTTTCTATGGGTAATTAATGTTCGAGTTTACACTAAATTTGTTGTAAATTATATTTTTTATTATAAAATCTGAAAAAGCGTTAACCCTAGCCAATTTTTAAAGATGGATCTCAATGGCTGAAACTGAATAATAAGAATTTGGTGACATTGGTTTAAAATGAGGTTTGTTTAATGCCTGTATTTGCAATTAAGATGAACCTAAATGTCTAAACCGATTGTAAAAATATTTATGGCCTTCTATATCAAAAAAAGCACAATTTTTTAAATGAGTCTTTTTCTAACAAATTCCCTACAGAATTTTAAATGGCTGAGGCACGCTTAAACTAAAAATAAGTCCGCCTTCAATTACACGCATTTAGAGACCTGCTAGGGGTCTAAATTCAAATTCGAGCCCTCAAAAATTAGGAGGAAAATTCCGGGCGAAATTTAAAATATATAATTTAACAAGAACTGTAGTCGACCATATGTTAAAGTTTTTTATTCAATAAAGGTAGATTAAATTTCAAATAAAATTCATTAATCAAAATCACTTAAAAATATTCGTTCTACATCCCACATTATCATCAAAATGTATTTTAATAATTATTTTCTCAAATCGGTGAGGATCCTTAAGGAGATTTTTAGCCTCATAAAGAATATGCCTAAAAGATTTTTTATCGGGAATACTTGGCGGCGATAATAATAAATCATAATTATTATCATCCTTTTTTTAAACAAAGGGTTAGTAAGAGTTTAGCGTAAATTTTTTTTTCTTTTAATAAAATGGGTAAACAAATGCTTATGTGTAAATTAAAATGTAAATTACAATTCTTGTTTACTATTGATCTTTTGACTTTTATATTTGGTCCAAAATGTGGAATATATTCGTAAACTTAGGTCTCTTCTGAGCGCAATTACAATGAATTGTTAATCATTCCGCTGTAAAATTATTAGTCTATGGTTCAAACTCGATTTTCATCCATTTTTAAAGCCTATTTTATGTGTTGTCGTTATTTTTATAATATCAATGACCATATCAATATTTTAATATAAATTTTTTTACATTTATTATTATTATTATTTATCAAATTTTTTAATTATTAGGAAGGACGCAAAACTGCAATTATGGTACGGTCATTCTTCCGTCTGCATATCACCTAAATTTCTCATACTCCTTATAGACCTGATGACCACGTAATTGATAAGATGCTATGTAACTTTTGTATTATTGATTTTTGTTTCAAAATTATCGCAAATTTTTTATACTTTCTCTAGTGTAAGCTTTTTCGAAGTCTGTTATATTCCGAGTTAAAAATATATAGTTAATCATCGATTAAATACAACTTTGAGAAGTACACAATGCTGTTCGTCGAAACGATGATATTTACATTTTTGGTGATTCCAGAAAGCTAGGAAATACTAAATTTAATGCATATTTTAAATTCATATTTTAATGATAAATACAGCAACATGAATAACATTTCGTAGCATAGAGCAATTATTAACTAAAAATGAAATTTAAGCTTAGGTCGGGCTCGGACAAATTAAGATAAAAAACATGGGGCAAGTAATTTTACCAAGCTCTTACCCGAATTGTTTGCTTTTCATTTGAAAGATATATTTAAATGTTAAGATTGCCGCTAAGCTTAACGTTATAGGTTAATAAATTTTAATTCTTTTATTTCCCATATAAGTTATATATATACTTTTGTTTGCTTCAACTAGTACTGTTCGCCACAAGATCGTCAATATTCCGGACGCACATTCGGCATTAACACAGGACATTATAGAAATTGAATTAGTTCCTTTATTGATGTCAGAAAGTAAAAAGACGTGCCACAGCGACAAAATAGTCTTCCAATTTTTCCTCGGCAATCAAGAATTAATGGAGACGTGGTTTCTAAAGTTGAAAATACTTTCGCGAATAGAAGTACACTTAATCATGGGTTAATTTTTGTAAATTATATTTGATTTAAAGTTTTAAGATTTACAGCAACTATTTAAAGATTGATTTGATATGAACTTGCATTTAATGGGATTTAATCATAATAAGTACGTAAATTAATTCTGTTAAGGAGTTATATCTGCTCTTAGGTTGGATTTTAATAAGGTATTATATAATGTGATAACAATTTTTAGATAAGTTTTTAGTAAAAGTATTAAAGCGTCAAGAAACGGACGTATATATATATATATATCTAGTGTTGTAAAACGGCTAAAAGGTTTGCCTAATATTTTAGGGTTGTTTATGCGACTAAGAAATAAAGACCATTGGTCTGATTATGTCTAGTCAACTAAAACCAAAAACCCAGCCGTTTTTATAACACTAATATACGTATATTAAAATTGCATCGGTGACTTTTTGATATCCTCTTAAATAGAACATTTATTTTTTAAATTATTTATATAAAATGAATTTTTTAGGCCAGGATTTTGCGTCGTCGTATTAAATCCAAGCAACACTTGGCTGATGATCAAACCATTGTGGATGACGTTATTGCTTGTGCGACCGATAGTAAAATCACCTTAAGTCGCCCTCTAGGAACGCCAAATCCTATATCGTTATGTGAGTTGAGCAGGGTCTACATTTATTATAACTGGCAAAAGAAATATGGAAGAGCTCGTTTTACACCACACTGTACTATGGTACGTTTAGTACTTGCTTTAAAATTATGTTTTGTATTCATATGTAAAAATAAGATTTTTGCAATATATATTTTTTACAAAATTCGACACTTCTTTATAAAGTTATTTTTTGCACTAAACTTTGTGTTTAAAAAATTTTTAAACGAGTATGGGAAGTAATATCCCCAAACCAAACGATTATTTAGAATTTTTATTTTATACTAAAAATTGTTTGATTATAGCCATGGCATTTATTACTTTAGTGTTTTAGGAAATGTACGTTTTTTATTGGAAAATATATATATATATATATTATATTGTAACTAACATTTTTTTTGCGTGTAGCAGATGTTTTTTTATTCTAAGGTTTAAAGATGAAGGGAGAGTTTTATTAATTATCGCGATTAGATCAAAAGGGGTATGTGGTAAATGGGCCGTTAGTGCCTAGGTAATAAAGCGATGAAAGATACGAGATATTACAGTTAATGTATAAAGGAAGAGGGGGGAATCGAATAAGTGTATATATTAGTGTTGTAAAAACGGCTGGGTTTTGCTTGGTCAACCTTTGGCTCAACTAAGACCTGTGGTCAACTCCGGTCTGTTTCTCAAATTTAGACTGAGCCTAGAAGTCGACTAAAAAAAATAGACCAAAAAACAGTCGCTAAAACCAATGGTCGACCAAAAAAAACCCAGCCGTTTTTACAGCACTAATATATGAGACACGCGGTATTACAATTTCTGCGTATAGGGAGAGGGGAAGATCCGTATATACGCCAACAATTTCTGTTTAGAGGGAGAGGGGGGGGAATCCGTATATACTACTTCTGTTTAGAGGGAGAGGGGGGAATCCGTATACACGACACCTTCCCTTTTTCAAATTGCCGTATGTTGTAGTCTGCCATCATTGCTAAGCTCCAAGTGTCTTTTGATGGCAGAACATGGTATTTCTGTCTAATACTGGATGTGGGATGGTTGACAGAAGATTTTGTTATTTCGTAGGCGACCATCCCTGGGTTTGGGTAAAGAGAAACGCTTGCACTGGGCAACGCATATATACTAATAGATCCGAGGGCTAAACTCATGACTTCTACATATTTTGCTTCAGGGCTAAGTCACAGTTTATGTTTGTTTGAAATTTCCCATATATTTCCTGACTCCGCGTCTGAATCGTAAGGATTGAATGTTTTTTCCAATTTATTGAAACCGATTTATAAATATAATAATAATGAATATAGTATTAAAGAATAGGGCCAGGGGTAGGGATTTATGTAGACAAAAGAATAATTAAAATAATGAAATCATATGGTTTTTACCAACTCGGCTTTGGCTCAAAATATTAAAACATGTAATTATAGCAATAATATAATCTGTAGAAAATGTTAGACAAATAAAAGTTATACTAAATCAAACTATACAAGGCTCCATCTGATTTTCTTATTGGACATTTTCATGTGCTTTATCAACCATGCGTAGTATCCAATTATCATTGCAATTGTCAATCCAATTCATAATTTGTCTATGAAGATGTAGTGGAGCAGCTTGGTCGGTTAGCTGTGAAGGTGAGATGATGGGAAAATATGGAGGGTTTGATGGTGAGGACGTAGCAAAGTGGGTTCTGGGGAAGCAGTTCTATGGGTTGAATTGATCTGTGATTTAATAATTCATTCGAAGGAATAGGTTGTTCTTGGCAAACGTGATTCTTGATGTGAGCCACGACTTCATAAACAATTGGGGAGGGGGGTCTTTTATATTGGTATTATATTTCATGTGTACAGCGGTGAAGGGCCAAGATATTGTCGTTGCTTCTATTTCATCGCCCGAATCCATCATTTATCGTTGTCAAAATCCTAGGTGCTAACGTGGAAATTCGGTTGAGGAGCGCACTCGCAATCGTCACGTGATTTGATTTTTTCTCAAGCTTTGAAAATATAGGAGTCTCGATGTGCCAAATACAAAGTTAAAATAATAATTAAAATATAATCACACAATCTCTGTTTGTGTGCCTTTAACATACATAAATATTAGGGCCGCACAATTTTAATTGCTCTGCGTATTATATTTTATTTTTATTCCTTTGTCAATCTTTAATTTTAAAAATTTTAGAACCCACCTGTTGTAAATACAATCTCACCCAAAAGCCACTTAGGTTTACCTAAATAGTTTCTGTACCACACCTTTTGGCTAAGCTGAAGCTTTGGTTTATTTACCATTGGCAATTGTTGGTGATCTTCAACATTTAAAAAATCTGGTGGATATCTTAATTTACGATTTAAAAATTTGTAGCTAACTGCAGGACGATCAGGATATTTCGAAGACATGTTGTGATACAGTTTGTATAACCATGTTCCTTTCTTCGTCACTTTAGCTAAATTTAACCATTTCTTTACGAAACCTACATACCTTTCTACCTGTCCATTTGAGCTAGGATGGTATGGGGGAGTCAACAGATGATTGATTTTATATTTCAAGCAAAATTGTTTAATTCTAAGCTTACAAACGCTTTGCCATTATCAGTTCGGGAAAACTGTAAGTGCCTATTAATTCTTGTAATATTTATAGTTATTTTACTCGTTATTTGAGAAACGTTTTAAATTCCGTCCAACCTGAAAAGGCGTCAACGATCAAAATAAAACGCTTTTTAGTAAATTTGAAAAAGGCTATATGATACGACTCCACGGTCCTTTTGGACTTGGCCAAGTCGCGCTTTTATCTTTTTGTAACATAGCTGCCTTAATTTCACACAATTCGCAAAGCCTAACCAAAGCATTAATATCTTTGTAATTTTAGGCCACCATACGTAATCTCGTGCAATTTGTTTCATTTTAACGATTCCAATATGGCTTGCATGCAACAATTTTAATTCATATTTCCTAAGCCCTATGGTATGATCAATTTTCCTTGCCTTTTAAACGCACCTTCCTTCATCAACATAAAGTTCATTAAACACGTCCTTAAAAGGTATAGTAATCTGGTCGAATTCATCCGATCCTGATAAAAAAATCGGGATTGTCGTTAACGGATTCTACAATTTTTTTTTTAACAGAAAGTATAATCATTTATTATTTTTATAAAAAAATTACATATTTTGTGAAGGTGAGACAAATAAATTAAAAAATCAAGAGTTGTAATTATTGGGAAAACATTCCGCTATGGCTAATGAATTATATTTACAGATAGTTATGCCGATTTTCTGTCATATAAAAAACGATTCGCGATTATCATGGGATAGTAATGAGATTTGCTTCCCTATTTTAAAGTTGTAAGGCTTGGGGGCCAAAGGTTGTTAGGGTGGTTGTCGCAATAGGACAAAAAATTATAGTAGTATTGTTAATTTCTGAGTATTTTTAAATTTTCAGAGCCTCGGCTGAAGACAAGGGATCTTTGTTGTGATTAGATGGGGCAAATACGTCAGTATATGTATAGTCCAATGCTAAATTTAGTTCTTTTTTCCAAGCGCCTAAAGTTTGGCGTTTGTTATCTTCACGGAGGCCTGTGGGTTCAAGAATAGAGGGGAAACCAGCTTTGGTGAAATAGTTATGTATAAGTTTGTTAACCGTTGCATGGCGAAGGTACCGGGCTTTCTTCCGATTGCAGTGTAGGCCATGATGGCCGTTCAATTTCACAAGATTATTACAAAGTGAAAAAGGGTGTTCAGCAACTGTATTGCCAATCTCTTAACGAATTCTGCATAGCAAGTTCTAAGGGTGCAATATAATTACCGAGCACATTTGCTCACTTTGCAATAATCATAATCCTGTCAATTCTAACAGCCAGCATGCAAAGAAGCCCTGTACCTTCGTCATGCCGCGGTTTATCCAGTTTATTTTGAAAAATCTGGTTTTCTTTCCATTTATACACCCCCCCAAAATGTATGTGAAGATACCAAACTGTAGCTGCTTTTGGAAAGAATCTGTTTAGCTTGGGACTATACCTGTACAATTTTTTTTACCCCATCCCACCAAAACCTCTCACTTAGCAGCGGCTCTTAAAATTACAAAATACACAGACCACAACTCTATCATTTGTGTCCAATTACGAAAATAACACTTACAACCCTGCCCCCCCCCTAAGCATTAAAAAATTATTTATCGCGAATCTTATTTCATAAGACCGAAAATCGACATTACAATTAGTAGATATAATTCACTTGCTAAATCTATATGCTTTCCTAACGGGTACAACTTTTAATTTATTTACTTCATTGATCTTCACAACACAAAATATGTGTTTTATGACTGATAAATTTTGGTAAATAGACCAGGTTATGTTAGATATTACATTATTTTTAAGCGGGATGAATAACGCCTAACTTTAAATAGGGAAAAATTGTAGTTAACAAATTGTTGATATTTGCCCTCTCCTATTCCTTGTTTGAGGTTTAAAATCCCAAGGCTGCATTCATAGACACGAATTAATAAAGCTTGGAAGAAATAGTGGCCATATTCGACTTTACAATTAACTTAATCGAACAAATTTAACATAATATACAATTTATGTTATTAACTAAAAACATTTAAAATCGCTGCTCAGAATTTTCGCTTCGCATAGGGCTCATTCATTAGAAACGGAGCATATAGGAGGTATTTTTATATTATTGGTAAAGGTATTTAGCCGGTCACCAAGCCCCAACTATGTCCATGGCTTCCACGAGGCAATTACGACACTACATCTTGCTTTTATCGATACACTAGACCTTAAACAATTTATAGATCGCTTGTTGATCGTTTTGAAGTATCAACGCAACATCGGGGTACGCGGACACCTATTTAAATTTGTTGCATTTTTTATATATTAGATTTAAAATTATACTTTTAATCCATATCTTGCTTTAAGATTGCAACTCCTGCTCCGATTAGCCATTTTAGGCCGTTGAGAATATAGTGATGATAAAGGGACGCTTTTACACGGCTCTCAGCTCAAACTTGCCCATTTACTTGGATTGAATCCAACCCCTGTGTAAATTGTTGTTATGGAAGCGCCGAAAATGCTAATAGTGCTTTGCAATGTCATAATTATTAGCAAATTTTTTTGAAATATAAGATATAGAGCTGCTTGTTTGAGAATTAATTTAGAAAAGTGCAAATTTACCTACCGAATAACCCAGGTTTTAGCGAATTAAGTTAATATGTGATAATTTAGCATTTTCATTGTGCAAAATTTATGTCGTAAAAATGTATTATCATTGTCTTGACAAGTTATTTTAGCCAACAATTGTTCCTCTAATTTGTTACATATTTATTTGACATGATTGTATTTATTCGCAAAGCATGTAGCCTTTTTGGCAATTATAATTAATAAATTGTTATATGAAAACATGTGGTATTCATTTAATTACCCTAGTAGAGGCTCATCTACTATTATATAATATTTGTTTTTTAATATGGATAATAAATATTTGCTAAAGAGTAAAATTATTTACAGTTTGATAAAAAGTTAGATTTAAATTTTTTTATTTATTACTATAATTTCTTTGATATTAATTACTACTACCCAAAGTTTTTTTTAAACCCTCAAGAACTTTCATAGATAATTTCAGGTCATGCATTTTTTTTTTACTAAAAACTACACTGGTCAACAAAGAATGGACTTATAAAATTACCCGGTAAACTGGTGCAGATTCTGGTAGATTTTTTTACGGTGAACACAAATATATTTTTCATTTATATAATATTTGCTGTCAACAGCGATTTTAGCGTTTTTCAAACGTCAATAAGATGCAAAGGAATCCATAAAATTTAATTTAATACATTTGAATTATCAACAAAGGTTAAATGGTTTATTTATTTTTTTTTATTTTAGCATAATTTTGATTTATATACAAACATTGCTACTATCGTCCTGTTTTTTTATAACAAGGATGGATAGTATAAGTTTAGTGAAACATACCGCGTTCCCTTAAAATTAAATTATTTTTGTTCAAATGCTTTATTATAAGTGTTAAATGCATAATGACATTAAATAAATGGATATAAGTATAGTAATTATATAGTCGTTATATATACACACATGTTAATTTGAAAAAAAACTTAGTAACACATAACAAATGGCGAAGAGGATCTAAATTAAAATTCGATAATGACAAGTTCCGACATCAAACCAGATATAAATAGTTTAGTCGAATTATCAAAAATTAGTTTATCGCAAAACATTCTAAATTCGTTTGCTGTCGTGGTATACTAGATAGGGCAGCCATCCTTTAAGAATTTTATAGTAAAAAAAGTGTGGTATAAGAGGTCTACTTCAAGCCATTTAAAATAAGAATCTACCTATACCTACCAGTAACGACCATCCATCGGGCCAAATCAATGTGTAACCTTTGTCAAAGAGTATCGCTATGATTCCAAGAGTATAAGGGTACTTTGGCAATATTAACCCGATGAGGTTGGCAGCTAACACATTGTTTAACGAAATTGTCGATATCCATGTTAGGCCACTAAACATAATATCTACTAATGGATTTCATCGCATTTATGCCCGGATGTCCTTTATGTAGTAATTTCAGTATAGTCATGCGAAGACTATTGGGAAGATAGGTCCGTTCCATTGTAAGATATCCTTGTCCAGTGATACTCCTCTTCCTCTTTCTTATGATAGTACGGAATTAAATCATTTGTGAGAGCATTCTTGTTTACTCTTCAATCATGTTTAAGTTGTACTAAAAGTTTTCTAAGCGTTAAATCTTTACGAGTCCCATTAGATAACGTTTTTTCCAAAATCTTTAGATCTTCTAAAGTTATGGATCTTAATCATTCAACATTTTTATCATTTTCGTTGTTGGCCAATCGATTCTTTCCCCGGATTGTTTTCTAAATTATAATTGTAGGCTGACAATTTCCACGCCAATTAATAAATCGATTGTTACCTATATGGGATAAGTTATAATTTCCTCTAACTATCTTTCTAGTGGTTTGTGATCGGTACCTAAGATAATCTTCCTTCCGAATATTTAAGGATGAGATTTTTTGAATTTATTAAAAGCTCTTGCCTACTTGTCATTGGCCGCATAATTTTTCTCCGCATTTAAAAGTGTCCTTGAGGCATATGCATTGGTTTGTCTTGACCATTAGAAAGTTTGTGTAATAAAGTTGCTCCTAACCCTTCATTCAAAGCATCACATTCTAAAATAGTTGCTAGGTTATGTGAATAAAGTGTTAGAGTATCTTTTCGTGACAATTTTCTTTTTATTTTATCAAAAACTGCTTGTTCAAACGAAGTCTACGTCAAGTGACATTTTGAAAATTTAGCTATTTAAAGGTGAACACAAACCATGAAGACTCGGTATAAATTTTACATGTTAATTTAAAAAACCCAAAAATGATCGTAATTTATGATTTTTTTTGGCGTTAACGCTTCTCTAATTGCTTTCACTTGTCGGGTGTATTCCATAGTTATCTATCTATTATCTTAAGAACTGTACTGATTCTTCTAAAAATTTAACTTTGTTAAGCTTAGCTCTTAACACCGCAATCTTGAATTTTCTTAAGAAAACAGTGAACGTTCGTATTCACCTAACCTACTAATATTTTAGAATGTGATGCTTCGAGGGTTACAAGCAGTTTTAATGCTCAAACTTTCAAATAGTCAAGAAAAACCCATTGCATATGCCTCAAGGACACCTTTTTAAAGCGGAGAAAAATTATGCGGCCAATGACAGGTAGTCAAGAGCTTTGATATTAAATTCAAAAAATCTCATCCTTACATATTCCGAAGGAAGTTTATCTTACGTACCGATCACAAACCACTGGAAAGATAGTTGGGGGAAATCATGACTTATCCCATATCTGTAACAATCGATTTATTGATTGGGCGTGGAAATTGTCAGCCTACGATTATAATTTAGAATACAATACGGGGAAAGAATAGATTGGCCGATGCGTTATTCAGGTATCAGTACTAAAAACAGTATCCAACAACGAAAATGATAAAAATGTTGAATGAGATCCATAACTTTAGAAGATCTAAAGATTTTGGAAAAAACGTTATCTAATGAGACTCGTAAAGATTTAACGCTTAAAAAACTTTTAGTACAGCTCGAACAAGATTGAAGAGTAAACGAGAATGCTCTCACAAATGATTTAATTCGGTAAAAAAAATAAGAAAAATGAATTATGAACAACGATAGCTTACAATGGAACGGACGTATCGTTATTCACAATAGTTTTCGCATGACTACTGAAATTACCACACAAGGGACATCCGGGTGTGCAATGAAATCTATAAGTAGATATTTTGTATGCTGGCCTAACATGGATCATGATATCGACACTTGCGTTAAACAATGTGTTAAATTCCAACGTCTTGGGGTTAATTTGCTAAAGTACTCTTATATTCTTGGAATGTTAGCGATACTCCTTGAGAAAGGTTACACAATGATTTTGGTGGCTCGATAGAACGTCGTTCCTGGTTGGTGGGGGTAGATCCTTATTCCTAATGAATTGAGGTAGACCTTATAAACCACACGTTTTCCAAAATAATTATAAAAAAGCCTAAAGGATGGTTTGCTCGATTTGGTATACCACGTCAACTTGTAAGCGACAACGGGCCGCAATTTACATCAAACGAATTTAGAATGTTTAGTAAAAGCTACAATATTAGACATATTTTAACGACTCCTTATCATCACAAAACAAATGGTTGCGTTGAACGTGGTATAAGAACTTTGAAAAGTCGGTCTCTGACCACGAAAGGAATGTAACGAGGTCTTAGCTATATATCAGAACGCCGAACATAGAGCAACTACGAGGTCACCAGCCAAAATCATGCTGGATAGGCGGTACCGGACTTTGTTGGATTGGCCTAGACAAAACCCTAGAACTAATAAAGAGACCAATAGAGAAAAGCAAGATTGTTATTATGATAAAATTTTAAGTCCAAGATAGTTTTTAAATAATCAGTCATGTGGGTAAAAAAGAATCAGACCTGGTTGGAGGGAAGGCACGGTTTTACAACGAAATGGAATATGTATAGGGAAAGTCAAGGAAAACAAATAAGGAAACACACGGAGCAATAGAATAAGAATTACCAATTTACACACAGAGGAGAGATTAATTTTACCAAATCAGGATATACAAGTCCAAGGCCCAATTGTGGAAGAAGAGGGCGAAGTAACCGCTAGAACAGGGAAATGAAAAAAGTTGATCGCAATGTAGAGAGTTGATCGTCACAGGACGTTTTAAATTTACCAGGATAGTTTCAAACACCGCCGAGAAGCTGCCTACGAAAGGGGGACAAATGTAGTAATTATATAGTGATGTATTGTAACACATATTATATATATGTACCCGCATGTTAATTTGAATAAAAAACTTAGTTATGAAGACATAACAATAAAAACAAAATAATTATAAATAAAATGACAAAAGGCATCATCCGTTTCTTCGTCTTTTTAAGAATGGGCATTGAATTCATCAGGGAATAAAAATTATTTTGGGCAATGGCGATGTCTTAATAAATTATTAAAAATTTTCGAGGGATTTGGATCGACAAGCTAACCCAAACCGTGGTTAGCATCTTGGTCACTTTGGGAGACGATCTACAATTTGATCGTATCGAAGTCGTGGCCAAACGACGAAGTACAATATTCAAAGCTGTGTCGAAATTGGAATTGAAAGCATACCAATTGACAGGCAATCGCGACAGAATCAGGAATACATAGATATGTACAAATATATCTAGGTTCTCTTCCAGACGACACTCAAGATTTTTGATATCCAAAGTGTGAGAAACGAAGCAAAGATGTGTACAGAACCTTGCGCTTTAAACGCGATACGATACAATGGCTGGTCGTCTCTTATAGTTATTAATAGTGATGCGGAAAAACCGAGAAAAATCTCGGTCTCGTCTCAAAAAACTGAGACGAGACGAGAATTTAAGAAATGGAGTCGAGATCGAGACGAGAATTTTGATGTCCAGACGAGACGAGATTTTTTTGGCGAGATCTCGATTTTATTAATAGTTATATTTTAGTAAATTACTGTGTATTTTAATTTGCACATTTTAGGTATTAAGTGTAAATCAATATGTATGGAATATATTTAACCCGAGAGGTACCAGTGTAACCTGTAGGTGACACCACTTTGAACGCTCATAATATTTAAACTATTGGATGAAATATTAATTTTTAAATTGAATATGAATGAGCACACTTAGGCGAATCAGCTGATGTGTTTTATTCCCTTTCCTCTTCCTTCTTTCATTAATAATGCGGTCTCAGATATCGCCAATTATAAATATCTACTGCTTCTCATATATTCACTAAAAATGGAGACTTAACCATAAGTAATCTTATTTTAATTTATATCATTAAAATCTTGACACTTTCACAATTATTTTGATAATTGTTTTTGGTTAATTAAATAGGGAATAATGTTGGTCCAGAGTTTGGTGTAATCTGTAGGTTACACTAGGCAGAGGTCCATACGTAAGCTATTGTAGATGAGTATAATGCTACTTTTTTTTGCTTTAATTTAATTTTTTATAAGTAATCTCGTGTTTAAATATCCTTATTACAAAGTTGATATCGCTTTGAGGTAAAAATTATATAATTAATTTAACCTTTGACCCCATCCACTTGGTTATATTGAAACAATTTCTTTTTTTGTATGTGGTGAATATGAGTAATTTATATGCTTTTCAGCATAACTACAACCTCAATTTAACTGTAAATGAATTTAAAGTCTATATCTCAATTCTTTTTTAACGGGCTACTTGTTTTTTAAAAATATTAAAATGTTTTGGGAGCTCAGAGCTGACTGTTTTAACCAAATGGTATCTAATGGAATGCGTAGAATCGCTTCCAAGAAACAACTAAGGCTTTACATATGGCCGACAATAAAAAATTGGTAAGGGTTGCCACTTTTGTAAAAGTTCGAGATTATACGGATCTTTTTAAATGAAAAGTTCAATAGCAACCTTAAACATCGTAGCTCTTCTCACATATCTATGGATGCGTGTGTGGTTCCTTAATTCGGGCACCACTAGTGATGCGGAAAAACCGAGAAAAATCTCGGTCTCGTCTCGAAAAACCGAGACGAGATTTTTTCGGCGAGATCTCGACTTTTTATTGATCGTTAGATTTTAGTAAATGTTTTGTTATTTTAATTTGCATGATTTACATTTAGGTATTAAGTGTAAATCAATATGTATGGAATATATTTGATATTAAAAAAATTCCTAAGTGTAGTAAATATTATATATTTTTGCAAAAAATTTAAAATCTGGCAATCATTTGCCTAAGTAAGGTTGACCCACAGGGTATGTTAATAATTTTATAATATCTTTATCACATATATGTATCCATAGCATTATTAAATATTAAAAATTTAGGCTTAGAATGAGTTCTGTTGGAATAGTAAATATTACTAAAGCATATTTATATTTTGCAGTTACTCATCCTGCATAATGCGGTAATTTTAAATTGGTAGTCAATCAGTTTGAATAAGTTGCGCTAGATTTTTGAGCACCCGCCTAATGATTTCAAAAGTACAATAGAGTATTTAATGACACCTTAATAGATTAAATCTAAATCTGAATTTTTTTGAAGTTTTTATGCTTTACTAATAGTTTACCTCCCAAATTTTTGAATTTTAATAAGACATTTGTGAATACATAGTTTTGTCATATGCATTACTTCTCACATTATACGCTGGGCAGGTGCATTTAAATTTATTATATTTCCATAATTGTGCAATAAAAAATAAATACACGAACCTATACTGTATTCAAATAACTATTTAATGGCAAAGTTAGTAGGAATAGGAAGGTAATTATTTGGAATATGAATTTGATTATATTGATTTCTGTCATAAATTTAAATACGTACAATTTAAAGTTTAAAACCTTATCTTCTTAATCCTATAATAATGCTGCTTTGATTGTTGTTTTTACAACGTTTTTATATGTGCATCTAGTTATCAATTCTGTAAATATAAAATTATTATTAAATGTCTCGCACTTTATGGTTTATAACGCTATAGTAAACATGCAATAAACACTATGGCATATAATTGATGATGGTAACAATAGGCTTAGTCTTATAAGAAGCTTTAGCCAGGGTTAATAAAGGGTCTCAATTTGCTCAATACGTATTATTTAGTCTATTTATAGTTGACAAAAACAGTGAATTGGATACAAATGTTATAATTTGCTAGAACAATCACATTTAATTTTCTATACTTCAAATTTATTTATAGTCATTTAGTCTGCACTTTCCATAGAAAATGTTATCTTTATGGATTAATTCATATCTTTATATTATCAATGAGAAGTCGTGTCCCGCTTAATCTTTGAAAGGTTTGTGTATTAAAGTTTTTTAAAAAATATAAAAATTTGCCATTTGGATTTTTTAACACTTTTTTAATATTTTTAATAAAACAGGAGAAATTTTTATTCAGTATATATCTTTTTTTAAAAGTCGAGATGAGACGAGAATTCTCGTCGAGACGAGATCGAGATTTTTCCACTTCTGTTCAAAATCTAATATATGCAAAAACGAATATTGGCAAAATCTAATATAGGAAAACCTAATATTTGCAAAATGTCCGAAACGAAAAATGCCTCAACCAATCACAAATTTTTGAGAATTTCGAGGTTTATGGTATAATATCTAACATTATAAATAATAATTAACCCATTCTCCCGCATTTTAGACAAATCCTAACTGAAAATTTTTCCACTCTTCCGTCTGAAATTTTTAATTGTTCCATTTTGATTTGATGCAAGGATATAGCCTTCAAATGTCTGTTCCTTAGCAAGTAAAGTTTTGATTTTTTACCATAAACCTTCAGGCCAAGCTATCAACACAATCCCAGTTTTAGCACAAAATACTCAACGTAACTCTCGTAAGATCAGACTTGTTTTAAAATTTACAGGCCAAATCCCAGGTTTTGTACCAAGTATTCAATCCTAAAAGGTTTAGTAACATATAAGACTTTACTAATAATTTTAGTGTTCATGGTTAATTTCACATGTTGGTCAAGGGAAATTATGAAAGTATGTATTAAGATAGCCAGTGAAAAAACAATGGAAATTAAGAACTAAAAAAATAACGTACACATTATTCATATTTTAATTTGCTATCCATAATATTCATTGTCTTGATATTATTAACAAAATAAAGTACACATGTATAAGAATTATGAGACAAAGTTAATTCTAATATAATTTTATGCTGATATATATAAATAGAAGCAACTATGCATTTGCTATAAGTTTGTATTAATCATTTTTTATGTGATTTTATAAAAAAGTACACATGCTTGTATATAAGACAAAAACCATTTTCATATTAACTAATTGCCAATATGCAACTCTATATAAAATAGTAGCTCATTTATGCATTTGTTAAATGTTTGACTTTATTAAATATCTTTAACAGCAATTTAAATAATATCACTTACATATGTCATTGATTATTAACTAATATTAGATGTAAACACACTAGAGGTTTGCACGGATCAATTTTTTTTGAACCGATCCGATCCGAGGACTTTTTGAAAAATTTTATATCCATCCGATCCGATCCGAGTTTTTTAAAATCTAAATCCGATCCGAAATTTTTAAATTAAAATTTTACGAACAGAACTTTTTATATGATTAAATTCAAAATACATAAAAATAAGGTATAGCATTTTTAATAGACCCGAAATAAATGTAAAATTTTATTTGACTAATTCCATATTATCATATAAAAATAATAAAGAATCTAAATTTTCTGGTTTAATACGCGTTCTTCTTTATTCTAATGTTCTTCCAGCCACCGAGAAATTTCTTTCCGAAGTGGTAAAGGTAGCAGGTATAGTAAACTTTATTTGCCAGCTTATAAAGCCTTGGCAGGAATGTTTGATATGAAACCCACCATTTGCAATCTTTATTTCAAAGATAATTATGAAATATACTAAAATATATTAATTTAATTAATTAGAACTTATTATTGTTTATTTTAAATTTGAAAATCCGATCCGATCCGACTAAAATAAAATGTTGATCCGATCCTACTTCCAAAATTAAAATGTTGATCCGATACAGACCAAAACCATTCTTATATTAACCAATTGCCAATATACAACTGTATATAAATGGTATCTCACTTATGCATTTTGGTAAATGTTTGACTTTATTAATTAACTTTAACGGCAATCTAAATAATATCACTTCATATCTTTTTGATAGACTATCCAATACCATTAGTATTGAATA
Organism: Gordius sp. MW1; assembly: GCA_964036665.1. NCBI lineage: Eukaryota > Metazoa > Nematomorpha > Gordioida > Gordea > Gordiidae > Gordius > Gordius sp. MW1. The sequence continues at coordinate 4,659,422 of OZ038533.1, forward strand.
TTAACTTATATTAAATGTGAACACACATAAAGGGTTATAATCAGTGGCTAAGCTAGAGGGGCCTGGGCCCCCTTCCCCCAAGGAAAAACTCTTGGGACGCTGGGCCCCGCCATTTTTTTATTTTATCTAAATTAAGAAAAATATGAAGATTATAATTATTTGTTTTTGAATATAACTTTTAATTACAATATAAAGCCCAAATATTTGTTTAATAAATGCAATTTTAACGGAATAGCCTAATATAACTTTAATGATGTTAGAAATATGGATCACTATCAAATTCTTTATAAGGCAAAAGATTTAGCTTCAATTTTTGATTCAGTACCTTCTAAGCTTATTAAAAAACCAAAAAAGTATGACACTTTTTACTCTTTTGAATCTACCAAGTCATTAATTTATTTCAATTGATTTATATCATCTTATCAACGATAGAATATTAGCAGAATTAAACATAAGGTTTTCGGAAATTAATTGTAGTTATATAGGTCTTAAAAAGTTTGATGGGCATAGCCAGCTTTTGGATTAGAGGGGGCAATATTTTTTCAAATTTCAGCCATAATTTTAATAAATTTCTACAAATTTTTGAATCTAGAGGGGGCGGCCGCCCCTCCCTGCCCCTCCCCCGGCTGTGCCCATGGAAGGTTTAAACCCTTCATCCCCTTTTTTGCGATAAATCTTTTTTATCAGAAGTAATTAACCATTTTAACTTAACTCAATAGTGTTTAAATTTCATTGTATAAATACGGTGGATTTGGATTGATAGCGTAGGTAGAGGGAAATGGAACGCAACATTTCGGACACTTATGGTCCATCTTCAGGAAAAAAAAGGAGAAGATGAAGTCTCAAAAAATAAAAATGAAGTAAAGTGATTATAACAACGATGATATAGATACAAAAAAAAATTTTATCTTCCGTTTTATTGAGCTTAAAATATGACTTTATAAATGTTATTCCCGCGGATAATATTATAAATTCGTTTCAACATCGAATAAAAGGCGTAATGAAATACTAAAGACTAATTTTAATATTTAATAAAAAATTATCTGGGCTTTCAAACTTGTTTTTAACTTTTTAACAATTTCAAAATATATTAAAATATTAAATTTACGAAAATTTTATCCTGGATTCAATTTAATTGTCCGTCTCACATGCTTACTGTTTAATATATTTTGCCTATTTTTATGTACCACATGCACATATAAAGCCAATGATTTTCCAAAAAATAGTTTGTACACCATTTTTTCCCCTTTATAAGTGATAACCCATCAAAAGTTTGATAAATTAATGTTAATAACAAATTCCTGAATTTTATAGATAATTGTTAACGCATCAAAATTTTCAAGGAATAAAAATACCAAAAAAATTCCTTTTGGTGTGCCTTGGGATTCAACAAAATGTACACAAACACTAATTTATTCTGTGCATCTCACATCTCTAATTTCATTTTAAGAGATTTATTAGTAGGAGCATTATCTTAAAATTATTCTTAACGAGGGACAAAATTTAAATTCAATACAAATCTCTAATTTCATCTAAAGTTATTAAGTATGACAGAATATTTTTAAGGTTCATTTAGCCGTTAAATTTATTAGTTCATTTTTAATTTTTAGGTGGTGTAAAGGGGGGGGGGGGGTTGTGAAAATATGTCTATAATATCACCAGGGGCAATAACTTTAAAATACTCATTCTCGAACGAATTTTAATTTAATAATTTTTTTTTTTTGTATTTATGTTATAAATACGCCTTTTGAGGATCTAGCCTTAATAAGGGCTTTTAAATGTTCTCATTGTTTTCCTGCTATAAATGCTGCCAATATTGCATATGTAAAATTAAAATTTGTTATATATATGGCCAAGATTTTTGGGGGTTTTGGCAATAAAATATTTTTATAAAAACTTTGTTGTATCGTTTTTTACTGTTTGTATTATTTTTTAAAATGTCAACAATTTCTTGTCAATATCCCCGTTCTACTTTGCGCCCTTACCATTTATTTATACAAAAACCATTATATCAAGTGAAATTTTCTATCGTTTCAACTATATTACTTTGTTTTATTTATGAGCAAATTTTATTTATTTGATGCTCTAGAAACATGCGGGTCTAAGACATACCAGTGTGATGTTATTCGAAAAAATACACAAAGTAGTAGCGGTATTTTAACTTTGTCCAACGTTTATGAGGAAAAAATTTTTCATTTACATTTGACCCATGGTCGTTCAGGTTTTGGATTAAAGGGGGGAGGGGAGGGGAGAAACATAATTTCTTTTAATTTTTAAGAGGTTTTTTAGTTAAAATTTTTTTGCCCCCCTCCGCATGACTTGACCAGCTCAGCCCCCCCCCCAAAGGCAAAAAGGCTAGCTACGCCACTGGTTATAGTTTGTCAATATTCTCCCAAGTATAAAAAAATAATAGCGTATGCATTTCAATATATTGGATAATTGTAGTTATATACATCCATGGCAATCAAATGTCTAACACCTCTTTATAAAAATTTCTAATAAGCAATATTATACATACACGAGTAGTTCATTAGGCAATCGGTTATAACCATGTTATAACACAATAGCTTATGCATTTCAATATATTTCTGATTGTAGTTATATACATCTATAGCAATTAAATATATAACCTCTCTTTATATAAATTTCTAATTAGCTATATTATATACACACGAGTATTCCATTAGGCAATCGGTTGTAACATAATAGCTTATGCATTTCAATATATTTCTGATTGTAGTTATATACATCTATAGCAATTAAATATCTAACCTCTCTTTATATACATTTCTAATAAGCTACATTATATATACACGAGTAGTTCATTAGGCAATCGGTTATAACATTATGGCTTATGCATTTCAATATATTTCTAGTTGTATAACCTCCTTTTTTATATATTTTAAATATGCTATTAATAATAATATAAACACGCATGTTTAGTTAAAAGACATGATTTAATGTATTTAATTATCATATCACGATTACTTAAGCAGTTTGGTTATATGAAAGCCTTAACTTAGTTTATTATCTAATCGTATACAAAATAGTAGCTTATGCATTTTAATACTTGTTTAACTACATACATTTTATTCCAATTCTACACCCACATGTTATTAGATTTAGTGATTTGGTGGCCCGTCAACTCGCCGAAAACAATCTCGCCGAATTTAAACCCCCTAAAAAAGGTCCCCAAATTTGTGATTGGTTGAATGGGGGACGATTTTAAGCTGAGGGACATTAAACAACCAATCAGAAAATGTCCCTTGGTGAGTTTCGGCGAGATTGTTTTCGGCGAGTTGATAGGGCACCTAGTGATTTATTTGTTAATTTGTATTTATTTATAAAATAATATTATACATTTTGATATAGCTTATTTTGTTTTAATTAACAATTATAGTATACTTTTATTTTATTAAGTAGTTGAATTACATATTATAATTTCACCATTTTATAAATTTTAGTTTTATTGTCTACTTTGGGATGTTTTTTACATAATGCATTTCGGAGATTGTGCACCAGATTCGATTTTTCTAGACCGATACGAGACGAGATTTTCATAATCGCTCCCGAGACGAGATTTTGTTTTCGAGACCGAGACGAGATCGAAACACTAGGCACCACAATGCAAAACAATTTATAAAAGGCAAGCCTTTTCGTTTCGGCTATAATATGTGGCGTGCTGCAACAAAAAATGGCTACCTTGTCACATTTCAACCTTACCAGGGGGCTAAATTTTCCGTAAAGACAAAACAAAATAAGTTTAGGAGGAGCGGTCATATTAGACTTAGTAAATCAACTCCCACCAGAATTTGGTCCTTTCCTTACAATATTTATTTCGATAATTTTTTTACGAGCCACAATTTAATGATATGTCTTTCAAAGATGAATATTGGGGGCTGTCGTGGTTGTCTCTTATACACAGTCTCTCATTGCTGTGCAGTATACCATACGCGTCTCCCCTCCCCCTCATCTCTCTCTCTCTCCTCGCTTTGTTATACGCGTCTACTAATGCCAGCTGCGCTCATGCGTGGATGATAGTACTAGAGAATTAATAGTTCTTTTGTTCGCAATTTTTATGAGATTTGATAATGCGAATCATTCTCGTTTTTCTATAATATAGTTGTAACTTTTATGTTCTGCTATCGTCGCGCGCGGGACTTACGAACTAATATTATCAAATGAATTATGTAATTCTCTAGATTGGAATCAGTAGATTATTCAGATTGAATAAACTAAATTAATTAAAGGGTTAAAAATAAATGACTAGATTTTCATGAATAAATAATTATCGATTAATGTAATTAACCTGAGTTTGAGAGTAAATATAAATAGTAAAGTAATCATCCCTTGTTATTATGTTTTATTCTTTCTTTCAGGGGCACAGGAACGGTGCGGGTCAATATAAATAGTAAAGTAATCATCCCTTGTTATTTTGTTTTATTCTTTCTTTCAGGGGCACAGGAACGGTGCGGGTCAATCGTTTAAAATGCCCGATCATCGATGTAAAAGAACGAGGGTTTCTATAAAAAAACTATGGAATGATAATAATATTGTCACAATGTTGTCAAATTGTCATGGGGTCAAGCCTATCACCTCTATTGGAAGAATCACTAAAGCGGAAAAAATAGAAACAAATTGTAATTTAATATCCTCATAAGATCAAAATGTCTAATTATTTTATGGGCGGTGTCGACCGCTTTCGCCAAAAATATTGATGCAACTAGATTATCATTTCGCGACAGAAAAATGGTATTTTCCTATATTTGCATTTGGGCTGGATGCTGCATGCCAAAATGCATGGCTCTATATTGCTTCAATAGGGGAAAAAATACATGATTTAGTTTCAAAAGAGAGATGGTGCAAAATTAAAAAATACGAACAACCGCCTAAACGGACTTTAAACCCCAAATTAACTAATTTTAAGAATAATATAACTATACATCAAAAGGTATCGTGTACTCAGAGGCGTTGTGTCGTCTGTCATAAAGCTAGTAGAATTTTATGTTCATATTGTAAAGTAGGCCTTCTCATACATTGTTGGTCAATATTTCATAATAATTTACATATTTATACTCATTGATGTTAGTTAATATATTTTTATGTATTTTATAAAAAAAATCATCATTATTTGATACATAATTGTAAAATTTAAAACGTGAGTATATTTGTGCTGCCCAGTGTAACCTGTAGGTGACACCCCTTTTTTCTCAAAGTAAATCATTTTTTTTTAATTTTTCAATTGTTTAGCTTTCTTTAGCATGTAAGAAAGCCCAGAAAAAAATTTCATTAAAATTTTTTTGGCCGAACTGGTTCTCTGATACCTGTCGGGTTAATATTAAAAAAATTCCTAAGTGTGGTCAGCCAACGTCAACCCAGGGACCCCCTTCCCCATAACCTCTAGACAAAAGGATTGGGATGCTGGCCTCGTATCGCGCTCCGTTGATTACCTCTTATCGAGTTGCGACGCCCGCCAGCACTTCAACCTTAAATCTTTAGTTTTTGACGGATCGGGTCACGAGTGGCTTGAAGCTTATCCTAGCTCACTTTCTGGATTGATGTTGGAGGACCCAGAGCTAGCATACGCCATCGCCCTCAGACTAGGAATTCCCTATTCAAAGGAATATTCCTGCCGCAACTGCTCCCAGAGCATAGACATTTATGCAAGGCATCCCCTACACTGCCTTTACAATAAATTTAAATACATAAGGCACGAAAAGGTGAATAGCCTTATCCAAGCCGCTTTTAAAAAAGCCAACATTCCCTCCGTTTTAGAGCCGTCAGACCCTTCGTTGGAGGGAAGGATGCGACCAGACGGCTCAACCCTTATCCCTTGGCAAAATGGTCTACCCCTTAAATGGGATTTCACCTGCATAGACATTTTCGCCCCCTCTAACCAAAACTACAACGCTTTGACTCTCGCCGAACACCGCAAAACGGTTAAATACCAGGCCCTCCTACAATCTAATATTTTTACCCCTATCGTTGCCTCGTGTTCTGGGACTTTTGGTCCGGCCGCCATTAAGCTTTTTAAGGAAATCAGCCTTCGCTGCCCGCCCTCTAAATATTCCACTAATTTTTTACTTAAACAAAAAATTGGTATTTTTATAGCTAAGTACAATTTTAAATCCCTGGCCGACAGTTGGCCACTTTTACAAGATGACACATGCGACATTTTTGAATCATAATATCTTTATTTTGTTTTACATCCGCTATATTTTTCGAATTTTGACACTTCGTTTTTATAATGTTCTTACGTTCAAATAAACAATATATACATTTAAAAAAAAATAAACATTATATATTTTTGCAAACAAATTTAAAAATTTTGGCAATCATTTACTTACCCTTAGTGTATACGATTTTAAAAGTACAATAGAGTAATGAGTTTTCTAGAAGTTTTTATGCTTCAACTAATAGTATGCCTCCCAAATTTTTGAATGGTAATAAGACATTATTTGAAAAACATAGTTTTGTCATATGCATTACTTTTCACATTAAAAGCTGGGTTGGCAGGTGCAATCAAATTTACTATAATTTCTATAATTGTGCAATAAAAAATAAATACACGAAACTATACTGTACTAGATAAATTACTATTTAATGGCATAGTTAGTTAGACTGGAAGGTAATTAATTAGAATACAAATTTGATTATAATGATTTTTGTCATAAAATTAAATACGTGTACTTTAATTTGAAGTTTAAAACCTTTTGTCCTTGATCCTTTAATAATTTTACTTTAATTATTGATTTTACTACGTTTTCATATGTGTAACTAATTATCAATTCTGTAAATAATAATATGTGTATTTAAAGTCACCTGCACTTTGTGGTTTATAGCAATAAACTCCATGGGCTATAATCGATGATGGTAATATCAATGGACTAAAACGTTTGCCTTAAATATGTTAAAATCTACTTAGAAGCTTCAGGGCTAATAAAGGATCTCAATTTGCTCAATTATGCAACTAAGTCAACTATAGGCGAACTTATACTTTTCTAAGTCTATTTATAGTTGACAAACACAGTGAATCTGATACAAATGTTATAAATTTAATTTTCTATACTTTAAATTTATTTATAGTTTTTTTAGTCTGCACTTTCCATGGAAAATGTTATCTTTATAAATTAATTCATATTGTCAATGAGATGTCGTGTCCCGCTAAATCTTTAAAATGTTTGTGTATTAAAGTTTTTAAAAAAATATAAAAGTTTGCCATTTGGATTTTTAAACACTTATTTAATATTTAAAGAAAGGAAAAAGTTTTATTCCATATATATATTTTAAAAAAGTCGAGACGAGAACTCGTCGAGACGAGATTTTTCTGGACCGAGACGAGATTGAGAGTTTCATAATCGCTCCCGAGACGAGATTTTGTTTTCGAGACGACGAGATAGAAACACTAGTTATGAAAATTCCAACTGCGTGTTGGGGAGTTTGGCAATCCACAGACTTTTTAGAATATTCTCGTCCTTAAATATTTTTCTAGATGCGATTTTAAATAAAGTAGGAGTTGAGGCGGAGCGCGGTCGCCGAGGTATAGTTCATTGGAAATATTTCTCAGCTTTTTCTCATCGCTGTCTCCTATTCTTTTTAAAATAAGCTATCTTTTTATCGTACAGAAGGAATTATGGGAACTCAAAAATTAGATCTAAGATTTCTTCCGCAAGTTGACGGGGTAAGGATTCAAGTAATTAACAGTATTTATTTTTAAGATGTGATGTTTCTATTAAAAAAGGGAATTTACTTAGTGTGGTAATCGCCGTACGTATATCTAATCAGTTACTGGTGCGTGCTACACGTCAGTCATATCAATTCACTTATTTACACGTCAATCACGCCAAGCCATTTAATAATGCGCATTATACATCGATGGGGAAGCACTATTGGTATTGATGTTGTTGTGTTGTTGACACCATCGTGGTATAAAAGATAGAAGACAACAAACATACAGACACTCTTCCATTTGTTTTACCCACATCATTTTTTTATCTGTTTTCCCATTGTAATCTCGCCACTCATCTTTTTTACCTTATAGTCTTTTAACGTTCGTATTAATTGTTATATTCGGAATTTATGTAAGTAATAAAGATTAAACGTTCATAGTATTACGGTTCTATAATATCTTTATCAATAATTAATAAATAGTATTATCATGGTGTCTTTTGTCTTTCTATAGTGGTGATAGCGGTAAAGCTTGTCATAAATTTTTAGTAATAATGAGTAACTTATTGTTTTTTATATTTATAATCTTAATTGTATATTTTATTTTAACGATTAAATATTTTAGAATTTATATTATTAAAATGCTTTTATTATGTTTGCTAGAATAAACGTTTAGGTTTCGTTAATACTAATCCACTGTTGCAGTTAAATTTTAACTTCGGTGTGCAATTAATTTTAGTGTTGTGATTAGTTACATTTAATATTTAATTTCAAGTATATACGGGAAAGATTTATTGTGGGGTACGGCTTTGATTTAAACATTTTGGGTTTATAAATTTACTTTGCGTTTTTTTACACGTAATTTATATATCATAGATTTATAGTGTTTTTTCGCAAATTTGAATTAATTAATTTTCTTTTAGAACGTACTTTTTCGAAAAATTCTTGTACTATTAGTTTTTTGGTTTTAGTTATTATAATGTTTTTTTTTGAAGAGCCCAGACAGTGTGATATCAATTTCTACATAGACTTATGTAGAACTAACTGGGGTGTTTTGTTAGTGGTAATTAGTTTTATGTTCGTGTGGTATAAAATAATGCAAAGGGGGGGCTTAAGTTAACGTGGTGAGCAAGAATATTAGATGTTTTATTTGCGGTAATCCGCACGTGTTAAGATATTGTGATAGAAGAGGAGGCGGTAGGAACTTTAAAAACAAAGGGAATAGATTTAATTACGGTAACAAGGATAGTAATGATTTTAGCAATGTTCCAGTTAGGAGGAATAAATTTAACGACGGTACTTTTGACAATGCGCCAGTTCAATGGAATAGATTTAATTACGGTAACGGGGATAGTAATGATTTTAGCAATGTTCCAATTAGGAGGAATAAATTTAACGACGGTAATTTTGACAATGCGCCAGTACAAGGGAATAGATTTAATTACGGTAACAGGGATAGTAATGATTTTAGCAATGTTCCAGTTGGAGGAATAAATTTAATGACGGTACTTTTGACAATGCGCCAGTTCAATGGAATAGATTTAATTACGGTAACAGGGATAGTAATGATTTTAGCAATGTTCCAGTTAGGAGGAATAAATTTAATGACGGTACTTTTGACAATGCGCCAGTTCAATGGAATAGATTTAATTACGGTAATAGGGATAGTAATGATTCTGGTAATGCTACGGTTAGGTTTAATGGGGGTAATAATTTTAATGCTCCTGTGGCGAATTGTGTGCATGCCGCGGAGGCGGTGTTGAGGGAGAAAGTGAGTAAAAATGATTGTTTGGCATGTGGAAGTGGCTTGCCATCGACGCAGGCTAGCTCAGGGGCTGTAGGGCGTTGACTATATGTTAACGTCCCTAGCTCATATTACTCTAACATAAATTTTAATTTGACAAGCTCCATTCCCCAATTATTGTTTGGTACTCGACTGCCCACGGCGAAGGTGTGGGTGGACGGTACGTTAATTAATTTCATTTTAGACTCTGGGGCTTGTGTCCAAACATGGCCGTTAGGCGTCCATGATTGGACCTGTGGGTTCCGGCAGGGCAAATCCCTGCTATCCCCCACAGCGTTTATTGATTTTTCAAAAATAAACTACAAATATGCAAGTAAATAAACATAAGTATGAGCAACGCGTAAAAAGGTAAATATGGTGGCGAAATTTTAATGTAAGGTTGATAAGGTATTGAACGAATCAGGTATATATAAATGTACGACAACGCGAAATGCCAAAGAGCGGTGGCTAAGTATAGGTTTTCGTTTATATACGCGTGTATCGAAGATCGCGCATGGGTTAGCTTCGTTCTGATGGTTCGTTCACATGAATTTCGCCACCTGCCCAGGTGTCCCAGTCGAACAGGTCCTCCTCGTCGAAGATTTCCGTCATTGTTTCCGCCTCAGGTGGGTCGCCTGACAAGATAGACGGGACTGTATATCTTTCTGGTGGCAGCCAAGTTCTTGATGGGTAATCAGCCGGGTTCTCGTCAGTGGGGATCCACTGGATGTTGTAACTTATGGCCAGGAGCGCGTTAAGCCCGTATTCTTTTACGAACCTGGAGATCAGTTCCTCGATAATGGGGGAGTTCGATCCCCCTTTCATAAGTACGTAGTAGGCGGTTGTCGAGTCCGTACGTATCCGGGGGAAGAGGCGACCGCTATATTTCGCTACGGCGTAGCCGTACAACGCTCCCAGCGTTTCGAGAAGAGTTATGTGTGGGTCTTCTGGCAGAGTGAAGTTAACGCCGCCGCGGCGTTTTCAAAAGATATTGAGAGGTTATTAACCTCCCAATTGATTCCGATATGATCACTCGAGGCATCAGTGTAAATGGTAAGGTCGGGGGGGACATATAACGGTATTCGATGTTTTAAAGAGTTAATAATTGCAAAAAGTTTAAAACATGCATAGTTCATATTAAATAATCTCGACCTGTCTGACAGATATGCGTAAAAAGGGGCCAGTAATTTTGACATTCCCGTAAGGTTATACAAAAGTAGTTTAAAACTCCAAGCGCTTCTAGTAAGATTAACTCAGGGGGTGGATATTGGGAAACAAATGCGTAAAATAATATATCGGATGCATACTCGAGCCGTGTGATGATTTTGTCTGAGCAGCGGATCGAGTGGTCCAGAAATTATATATTGAGGCCCAGGTATTCGATGTCCTGTTCCGGTAGTATCGACGATTTCCGAGCGTTAACCGTGAGCCCCCATTCTGCTGCGAGCGAGAACATCGATTCGAGATCCTCTTGTACCTCTGTGTATGAACTTCCATAAATGAGAATATCATCTAAGTACACATTATATTTGCAGTTGGTTACAGATTTGGCGGCTAGGTCAGAGACTATTGTTTGAAGGACATATGGGGAGAATGATGCCCCCATGGGGAGGACTTTGTATCTGTATTTGTGAGTACGGTGCGTGTAGGCGGCGTATTTCCTGGCTGAGACATTTAGGGGGATGCTAAAGAAAGCCGCCTTGAGATCTATTTTGGCCGCGTATGTGAATTTGCTCAGCTGTCTTGAGGTTAGTGGTATCGATGCTAGTTTAACAGGGTAGTGGACAAAGATTTTGGACACTTGTGACAAGTCAGTTATGACTCTTGCATCGCCATTTGACTTTGGAATAAAGAAGGTGGCGGATTTGACGATGCTTTGCTCCGTTCTCTCTACCACATCCGCATCGATCATGGCTTGGAAATACTCTGGCCTCCCTCTAGAAATGGCTTTCCGTCGGGATGTGAGGAAGATTCCATTGTGGTTACGAATTTTTTCCATGTCGAGCCGCGGCATGAAGCCCTTCCTGGCGATCCTTCTAGTAAACGGGGATTGCGAGGGATGTGGGCGTAACTTGGAGGTTGCTATGTCAAGGGGTCCTGTTGGGGGGGGTGTTGGACGGCTCCTTATTCCAGTGGAATATAGAACGGTGGAGGCCAAAAACTGGGAGCGTTTCGGATCCCAGATCCCGGCCGAAGGCGGCCTCCACCTGCTGGATACGATGCTCGAAATTGGGGGCAGGGACAAATATGTCGGATTATTAGGTAAATGGATCGCTTTCGTCGCCCCTGACGGGAGATTATTATCCAATCATGGCCGTTAGGCGTCCATGATTGGACCTGTGGGTTCCGGCAGGGCAAATCCCTGCTATCCCCCACAGCGTTTATTGATTTTTCAAAAATAAACTACAAATATGCGAGTAAATAAACATAAGTATGAGCAACGCGTAAAAAGGTAAATATGGTGGCGAAATTTTAATGTAAGGTGGATAAGGTATTGAACGAATCAGGTATATATAAATGTACGACAACGCGAAATGCCAAAGAGCGGTGGCTAAGTATAGGTTTTCGTTTATATACGCGTGTATCGAAGATCGCGCATGGGTTAGCTTCGTTCTGATGGTTCGTTCACATGAATTTCGCCACCTGCCCAGGTGTCCCAGTCGAACAGGTCCTCCTCGTCGAAGATTTCCGTCATTGTTTCCGCCTCAGGTGGGTCGCCTAACAAGATAGACGGGACTGTATATCTTTCTGGTGGCAGCCAAGTTCTTGATGGGTAATCAGCCGGGTTCTCGTCAGTGGGGATCCACTGGATGTTGTAACGTATGGCCAGGAGCGCGTTAAGCCCGTATTCTTTTACGAACCTGGAGATCAGTTCCTCGATAATGGGGGAGTTCGATCCCCCTTTCATAGGTACGTAGTAGGCGGTTGTCGAGTCCGTACGTATCCGGGGGAAGAGGCGACCGCTATATTTCGCTACGGCGTAGCCGTACAACGCTCCCAGCGTTTCGAGAAGAGTTATGTGTGGGTCTTCTGGCAGAGTGAAGTTAAACGCCGCCGCGGCGTTTTCAAAAGATATTTAGAGGTTATTATCCTCCCAATTGATTCCGATATGATCACTCGAGGCATCAGTGTAAATGGTAAGGTCGGGGGGGACATATAACGGTATTCGATGTTTTAAAGAGTTAATAATTGCAAAAAGTTTAAAACATGCATAGTTCATATTAAATAATCTCGACCTGTCTGACAGATATGCATAAAAAGGGGCCAGTAATTTTGACATTCCCGTAAGGTTATACAAAAAGTAGTTTAAAACTCCAAGCGCTTCTAGTAAGATTAACTCAGTGGGTGGATATTGGGAAACAAATGCGTAAAATAATATATCGGATGCATACTCGAGCCGTGTGATGATTTTGTCTGAGCAGCGGATCGAGTGGTCCAGAAATGATATATTGAGGCCCAGGTATTTGATGTCCTGTTCCGGTAGTATCGACGATTTCCGAGCGTTAACCGTGAGCCTCCATTCTGCTGCGAGCGAGAACATCGATTCGAGATCCTCTTGTACCTCTGTGTATGAACTTCCATAAATGAGAATATCATCTAAGTACACATTATATTTGCAGTAGGTCCATTTTACAGTTTGATACCCTTTGGCCTGGTAAAAAAGCTTCCCGACCTTTTTTTAATGCCCGCCAATTAGATGGCGCGGCGGTAGAGTTAGTGGGTAAAGCCAGCGTAGAGGTGGCGGCTGGTGACGCGCGCTGGACATTGATATTATATTTAACAGCCACTAAAATCGATCCTTTAATGGGTTGGGATTGGCTGCAGGTGATAGGCCCGCATGTTAGATGGTTTGGTCTCTGTGACTCATTGATAGAAACAACCCCTAGTTGTTGGGTAGCTCCTAGTGTGAAATCTTGCCCGGGTGGGGTTGCGATGATATGTAATATTGAGCTCCCGAGTGGTGCCGAAGTTACGACTTTAGTCGTGAAACCTCTTTCGACGTTAATCGTCGGTACACCTACGGGTGTGACGCCTACGGGTGTGACGTCTACGGACGTGTTGAGTGGATTCGGCGACCTGGGCAGATGGCAATTGAATTTGCGTAATGTAGTTAGGAGCTACGATTCAGTTTTTGCTGAAGGTCTAGGGTGTTTGAGAGGTTATGAATATGAGGTGAGACTCAAACGTGGGGCCTATCCCAAATTTTGTCCAAGTAGGCGCATCCCGTTCATATGGCGGGACGAGGTAAATGCGGTTCTGCGGGACTGGACGGAACAACCGTTGATTATGGTGAGTGGGCGACTCCTCTGGTTCCAGTTAAGAAAGTCGACGGGTCTTTGCGGCTTTGTATTGATTTTAGGGTTACGCTTAATCCGTGGTTGGTGGAAATTAAGTACCCAATGCCGCGGGTGGAGGAAATTTTAGCGAACCTAGATAATGGATGTTTCTTTAAGCTGGATCTAAGGTCGGCATATTTGCAGATAAAATTAAGTGCTCGTTCGGCGCGGTTGATGACAATAAATACTCCTTTGGGGTTGTTTTCGTTTAATCGCTTGCCGTTTGGGTTGAGTATTTCTGCGGCTGTATTCCAGAAAACTATGGCCTCCGTTTTTCAGGGTTTGGACGGTGTATTCTTTTACCTAGATGATGTGCTGATTGTTGGCACTACAATGCAAGAACACGATTCGCGTTTAGAGTCAATTCTTAAGCGCACCCAGGAGAGGGGATTACGTCTAACTATGAGAAAATGCATGATCGGAGTGACAGAAGTGACATTCTTAGGGCACGTTATTGCATGTGGGAAAATACGCCCTCTGGGTAGTAATGTGGCTGCGATTTTAAAGATACGAGACCCAACTAACAAGAAGGAAGTCTTGTCTTTCATGGGGTCTGTGAATTATTATCGCAAGTTTATACCGCATTGCTCGGAGGTAGCAGCTTCCTTGCATAGGTTAACTAAAGACAACGTGCGTTTTGTTTGGTCCGATAGAGAACAGGTAGCTTTCGAGAAGTTGAAAAACTTGTTGGGAAGCGACCCAGTTCTGGTGTGTTTTAATCGTAACCTTCCCATAGATTGGCGGTTGACGCATCGAAGAGTGGTATAGGTGGCATGCTCTTTCATGTTATTAAAGGAATAGAGCGGCCGATACTATTTTTTTCACGTAAATTGACGGCGGCAGAGCTTAATTATTCTGTAATAGAAAAAGAGGCTTTGGCTGTGGGGTTTGCGTTAAATAAGTGTCGTGAATATCTTATTGGTCGTAAGTTTAAAATCTTTACCGACCATAAACCACTGGTTCCTCTTTTTGCGAAGTGTAATGGTAGTTTGTTGCTAAGCCCTAGGTTACAAAAATGGTTGTTGTTCTTAGGTAACTTTGACGTGACCTTGGAGTACAAAAAGGGTGCAACGAACTATGTTCCAGATACATTATCGCGCTTAGGTGAGAGCGATGAAGCGGTACCTAAGGAGGAACTAGAGGGTGAGAATTATTTGATTAATGTCGTAACTCAAGCTTTTCCGTCAGTTAACCTTAAGGAGGAGGTGGACAAGGACGAGGAGTTGCATGGGGTTACTAAATACTTGAATGGTCAGGCGACAATCGAGGAGGTCGCTAGGTGTTATCGTGGCGTGGTTAACGAACTCTATCTTGACAATGGGGTTGTACTACGTGGCGAACGCATAGTGATTCCACGGGCGTTGCGATCACAAGTGTTGGAATTATTGCATGCTGGACATAACGGCGCGTCTAAAATGAAAGCAATGGCGCGTAATTATGTTTGGTGGCCTAAAATGGGCGCTGATATTGGCATGTATGGGCGTAAATGTACTGCATGTAGTAAAAATGCATGCATGCCCAAGCACGATAAACAAGCTAGGTGGCCGCGGGCTCGAAACGTTTGGGACCGGGTACATCTAGACTTTTTCGACTTTGATTCGAAACAATATCTTTTACTGGTGGACGCGGCTTCGAGTTGGGTTGAATTTCAACGCGTCACGAAGCTGTCTACCGAGGTGGTTATTGATTTTTTAAAGAATTTAATGGGCGCTTATGGTATCCCGAGGTATATAGTATCCGATAACGGTACTGCGTTTACTAGCGCCGAGTTTAAGGTGTTTTGCGGTAAATGGGGTATACTGCATTTATTAACACCTCCATATCACCCAAGTTATAACGGGTTGGCGGAACGACATGTTGCGATCGTTAAGTAATGGTTGAAAAATGAGAAGGTAGAGAAGGACGGCATATGGATGTATAGATTATTACATAATGCGTCCGCTCGCTTTCCGTGTCGCGCCCCTGTTAGTAAAATATTTTTAAATAGATTACCTCGCGTGTCGATTGATGTGTGGGTGGACTCCGGTTTAACAACTAGCGAGTCTGCTTCCAGTCGGTACGAGGTTGGTAATTTAGTATGGGCTCGCGTGTATCGTGGAACCGAGCGGTGGTTGGAAGCTGTGGTGAAATCCCACGTGGGCTCAAAAGCCTACGAGGTTGAGTTTACGGGCTCTAATAACCGCACGGTTACACACGAGGAGCAATTACGGTTGCGATGTTCCATACTAAATTACCAACCTCGTACCGACTGGAAGCAGACTAGCTAGTTGTTAAACCGGAGTCCACCCACACATCGATCGGCACGCGAGGTAATCTCTTTAAAAATATTTTACTAACAGGGGCGCGACACGGAAAGCGAGCGGACGCATTATGTAATAATCTATACATCCATATGCCGTCCTTCCTCTACCTTCTCATTTTTCAACCATTTCTTAACGATCGCAACATGTCGTTCCGCCAACCCGTTAGAACTTGGGTGATATGGAGGTGTTAATAAATGCAGTATACCCCATTTACCGCAAAACACCTTAAACTCGGCGCTAGTAAAGGCAGTACCGTTATCGGATACTATATACCTCGGGATACCATAAGCGCCCATTAAATTCTTTAAAAAATCAATAACCACCTCGGTAGACAGCTTCGTGACGCGTTGAAATTCAACCCAACTCGAAGCCGCGTCCACCAGTAAAAGATATTGTTTCGAATCAAAGTCAAAAGTTTAGATGTACCCGGTCCCAAACGTTTCGAGCCCGCGGCCACCTAGCTTGTTTATCGTGCTTGGGCATGCACGCATTTTTACTACACGCAGTACATTTACGCCCATACATGCCAATATCAGCGCCCATTTTAGGCCACCAAACATAATTACGCGCCATTGCTTTCATTTTAGACGCGCCGTTATGTCCAGCATGCAATAATTCCAACACTTGTGATCGCAACGCCCGTGGAATCACTATGCGTTCGCCACGTAGTACAACCCCATTGTCAAGATAGAGTTCGTTAACCACGCCACGATAACACCTAGCCACCTCCTCGATTGTCGAGCAACAGATTCTGCGGTCTTAACACTAAGTCTAATCATAGTCATAGCCAAATAACCTAAATAGTTTATTGCTAATTTATTTAAATCCGTAACTCTGGTTTCATTTACTGGATCTTTATCTTCCAAAAGTGACCATAAATAATCATACCAACTTTTTACATAGGCTACAGCTTGTCCTACTGGCTGATTGATAGCTAGTCCAGAACTAGCCGAACCAATGTTATCCATTACATCAGTTACTGAAGAAGCAATTCCTGAACAGGGAGTGTAGTTTATATGGTTATCTATCTTCACAGGGTCTAATCCAGGAAGAGTCATTTCTTTGTCAGAGTCAGGGGAAATCATAACTGGTGAGATTAGGTTTAGATCACATATCGGTATAGTAACGCTGAATACCAACAAAGGCCAGACTTGGGATAAATAGGAGGAATCCCTTCCAGATATGTAGAAATTAAGGAACATTTTGGCAGCCATTATTCCGGATGCTTGTAATGGATAAGACTTATACTGAGAAGGGATAACATGGTTTTGATAGAAAAATGCATCATCCCATTCAATTGCTATTACGGCATTTTCCCTTATCGAGCTTAGGGTTATTTGATCTAAACAGGCAAAATAATCCGCTTTTCCAACCTTATCACGGTCTAACACTCCTGCAGGCGATGCTTTTAGAAATCTAGAATTCATGTAAAAATGATTGATGTCTTTATATTCTAAGATCTACCGCGATTTAATTAGATACTAAATATTTGTGTGACTACATCTTTATTTCCACTTTAAGAATTTATTAAGACCATTATCAAGGCAACGATTAAGATTAAAATATGTTTTTGAACACTGCTTTATAAAGCTACGATGATAGCGCACAATAAACAATAAGCGTATCAACAAGCGGACTGGTACAATAATGATAAGTGATATACATAAGAGGTAAACAATAATGATCGGGGGGGGGGGGTAAATAAAACAAACATGAACGTGCGGGGAAATTTAACGATTAAATTATATTCATGATGAAGGGGGGAAAATCTAGAAGCAAGAGTGACCTTGGATCTATTTTTAAAGAAGAAGGGTAATTAAATTAAACTATTAAAACTGCAATTTACCAAAACTGGAATAAAACGGTACGCGGGGGCCGGGGAAGAAAAATCCAAATCTGGCCTTATGCCACACCTTACCCTTTACCCAAAAATAAACTTGACCTTTACAGAAACAAAATATCACTTAACCGACATATTTCCTTTATCTTTTTTAAATTCAATAATGCCACAATTTACATTTATAATTAATGCTACTAATAAACACCGAGGTTTCGGATTTTTATCCACCTCCTAGACACAAGGATGACTCAAAGAGTTCAGAGCCTTAAAATTACACATGAGGATAACTCATAGAGTTCAGAGCCTCAAAAATATCCGAAACCTCGGTGTTTATTAGTAGCATTAATTATAAATGTAAATTGTGGCATTATTGAATTTAAAAAAGATAAAGGAAATATGTCGGTTAAGTGATATTTTGTTTCTGTAAAGGTCAAGTTTATTTTTGGGTAAAGGGTAAGGTGTGGCATAAGGCCAGATTTGGATTTTTCTTCCCCGGCCCCCGCGTACCGTTTTATTCCAGTTTTGGTAAATTGCAGTTTTAATAGTTTAATTTAATTACCCTTCTTCTTTAAAAATAGATCCAAGGTCACTTTTGCTTCTAGATTTTCCCCCCTTCATCATGATATAATTTAATCGTTAAATTTCCCCGCACGTTCATGTTTGTATTATTTACCCCCCCCCCCCCCGATCATTATTGTTTACCTCTTATGTATATCACTGATCATTATTGTACCAGTCCGCTTGTTGATACGCTTATTGTTTATTGTGCGCTATCATCGTAGCTTTATAAAGCAGTGTTCAAAAACATATTTTAATCTTAATCGTTGCCTTGATAATGGTCTTAATAAATTCTTAAAGTGGAAATAAAGATGTAGTCACACAAATATTTACTATCTAATTAAATCGCGGTAGATCTTAGAATATAAAGACATCAATCATTTTTACATGAATTCTAGATTTCTAAAAGCATCGCCTGCAGGAGTGTTAGACCGTGATAAGGTTGGAAAAGCGGATTATTTTGCCTGTTTAGATCAAATAACCCTAAGCTCGATAAGGGAAAATGCCGTAATAGCAGTTGAATGGGATGATGCATTTTTCTATCAAAACCATGTTATCCCTTCTCAGTATAAGTCTTATCCATTACAAGCATCCGGAATAATGGCTGCCAAAATGTTCCTTAATTTCTACATATCTGGAAGGGATTCCTCCTATTTATCCCAAGTCTGGCCTTTGTTGGTATTCAGCGTTACTATACCGATATGTGATCTAAACCTAATCTCACCAGTTATGATTTCCCCTGACTCTGACAAAGAAATGACTCTTCCTGGATTAGACCCTGTGAAGATAGAGAACCATATAAACTACACTCCCTGTTCAGGAATTGCTTCTTCAGTAACTGATGTAATGGATAACATTGGTTCGGCTAGTTCTGGACTAGCTATCAATCAGCCAGTAGGACAAGCTGTAGCCTATGTAAAAAGTTGGTATGATTATTTATGGTCACTTTTGGAAGATAAAGATCCAGTAAATGGAACCAGAGTTACGGATTTAAATAAATTAGCAATAAACTATTTAGGTTATTTAGCTATGACTATGATTAGACTTAGTGTTAAGACCCCAGAATCTGTTGCTAGACATATAGCAACTATATTTCATTTTCAATTTATGCATTTTTGGAAGGTACAGGAGCCTATTCCTCCTAAAGTCCCCGTTTCCCATGTTCAAGCTGCCTCAGATTTTAAAATGCTATTTGATAGATTTTCAGATAATTGCAAAAGATCATTAGCAGCATTAGTAGGATCATTTGTAATTCCTCAAGAATTAGACACGCAGACAACGAGAGGAATTTTAAAATCCGCTTGCTTACTTTCACTTAAAAAAATAGGATTTGGAGGCTTTCACTGGGCATTAATGGCTGCGATCAGAACTAATGAGCCTATTAAGCATATTCTTGCTTATTTAGCTACCGACAAAACGCTTGAAACAACTTTTGCAATAACCGAGTTAGTATACAGGTATGTGGATTGGATATTTTTTCTTTGTCCACATATATATTATCATATGATACATATCATTTTCTCGCGAATTCTTGGGCATCTTTCTTAAATAAATAAGAAAATACGTAAATGAATCTTTAAGGTAAGGCTTAACTAACACTTAATCATAATAGTAATATTGATTAAACAGTAATTCATTTAACTGTAATCTTTATCTCTAATAATTAACACTGATGAATTACGTTTCATGTTTTTAATAAAGTCCGCTTGTTGATACGCTTATTATTTATTGTGCGCTATCATCGTAGCTTTATAAAGCAGTGTTCAAAAACATATTTTAATCTTAATCGTTGCCTTGATAATGGTCTTAATGAATTCTTAAAGTGGAAATAAAGATGTAGTCACACAAATATTTAGTATCTAATTAAATCGCGGTAGATCTAGTAGAATATAAAGACAAATAGGACTAGAAATTAAAATTAATATTTCGTTTCCTTTTAAGTGGATATAATAATGGCCCTAAAATATATCATGTCCCATTGACGGGACTTGACAATTGGTGTCAGACTCTTCAATATTCCGAAAATAAATAAAAATTCGTAGCAAATATTCAATGAATATATGAAAATTCTTAAAACATTATGGACGAAACAAAAGAAATACTATGAACGAAAGAAAAATAGAAGTTGTCTCTGGACATAACAAACCTTGGTGAACTAAAATTACTAATTAATTCTTTGGAATCGTTTCTCAATTCATTCGAACAATGGGCTAAATCGTTCGTGGTGGGACAGGACGGTGTCCCGCATATAGTCAATTTCCACGAACGGCGATATTCTCAGGGCGGTGCCCCGCAGCCCGGGAATAGAGAACGAGGTGGTAGAATCAGTCGAGGAGGACGCGCTGGGGGCAGCGGTACCTCGACTGCTGGGGTTCGGAGGGATTTCAGAGAAGTCCTTCCGCCGGTTCGCCCGGTCCGAGGGGGCACGGTGATTGCCCCGACGGCGGTGCGCGGAGGGCAACGCAGGGCTGCCCGAAGGTGGTGTAGTTTGTGCCTACGCCGGCATCGGAGGGCCGCGTGTGGAGGCACAACGCTAACACCGCCGGGGGCGCCTAGTGTCTCGTCGATAGGGTCTGTAAACGCCGGCGTGAGTGAGGCTGCTGTCAGTGTAGCGATGCACCTTGACCCACCCGATGTCGTGAATACGGACGCGGTACTGGCGCCGATGGCGACGGTAACGCTGTTAGAATACGATCTAGCGGTTCGAGAATCAAAGCGAGGTGGTCAGCCAGACGGCAATAATGGGTAGCAAGTGCGGACCCAATGACGTCTATCGGGGAGGCCGTTCCCGTACCTTACGGCCCGCTACATTTTTTTGACTCCCCGCTCCCGTCCTCTTTGGGGTCTTTCTTAAAGGGGATGGTGTGGTAATCGCCGTACGTATATCTATTCAGTTACTGGTGCGCGCTACACGTCAGTCATATCAATTCACTTATTTACACGTCAATCACGCCAAGCCATTTAATGATGCGCATTATACATCGATGGGGAAGCACTATTGGTATTGATGTTGTTGTGTTGTTGACACCATCGTGGTATAAAAGATAGAAGACAACAAACATAGAGACACTCTTCCATTTGTTTTACCCACATCATTTTCTTATCTGTTTTCCCATTGTAATCTCGCCACTCATCTTTTTTACCTTATAGTCTTTTAACGTTCGTATTAATTGTTATATTCGGAATTTATGTAAGTAATAAAGATTAAACGTTCATAGTATTACGGTTCTATAATATCTTTATCAATAATTAATAAATAGTATTATCATGGTGTTTTTTGTCTTTCTATACTTAGAATAGCCATATACTAAAGTTTTTGGAATGAAATTCGGTTGTTCTGACTATGGCGCTTTCTCTTGCCTCGACGGTGTATCAATGTGGGGTAGTCACCAATTTATTGAGTAATAAGTTTCTAAAATTTACAAAACTCTTACAAAATGGGGGGATGTGGCAACTACCAAAGCATGTTTAACAAGTTAAGGAAAGTCAGCTGACACAATTACAGAACTTTCCATTTGGAGAATTATCATTTATTTACATATAACAATCTCGAAAACATAAACGAAAATATATAAACTTGCAGATTCTGGCTATTGGATATACATACACTGCTGCTTTACATCATCCAACTATTCATCCACCCTGCTAATAAAACTTGTGTCATCTTTACTCTTATCTCCTCGCTCATATTCAATTTCGCTGTTTTTTCTCGATTATAACTTTTAACCTTTTTTATTTGTTATAAGAATAAAATAAAGAACTCACCTTGTGGTGACCCCGACGTGATGGAAACTATTCCGGATTCCATGGAAACAAGAGAAAGTGCAATTCATATACGAATCCCTGAATTCCATTGAAAGAATGTCAGAATCTAGCTATCACAAGTGGATGCTGTTTTCCATACGAGGAACATATCATCACAAATAATTAAATATTCCTATCTTGTTGAATCCCTAACCCCTGAAGTCGCAGAAGAGGCGTCAGATCTTATCTTTGACATTCCAGAATCTTGCCCATATGATAAACTAAGAGATGCCATTCTGAAAAGGATCGAAGCAGCGATGAAAAGAGAATTCAAAGTCTATTCAAGGATATCTATCTTGATGATCGCACGCCCTCGCAGCTTTTAAGGTATAACACGTTTAGATAGTATTATGGATGAAAAAATTCTCCGAAGCCTGTGGACTGACAAACTGCCTTGCCTGTTACGCCCGATATTTTGCGATCTCAAATTCTTTCAACCACTATTAAAAAATAAGTATTAAATTAATGGCATATTGAATAAAACAAATATAGCAATATTTTATTATCCGAGACAAAATCTAATTTCCTATATTATTTAAAAGTCGAATGATTTTTCCAAATAAAACTTTTGATCTTTAATTTTAATCCTAAAATGTCAAAACAACATAGTATTTGGTTTTTCTAAGAAATTTGGCCAGAGTTTTTTTAAAATCTGGCAAATCCGCCCTAGGTCACAATATTTTAATATATTAATTGCTAATACATTTAAGTACAAACATGTTAGAACGTTTAAAAATCCTATAACAGCAAAATATTAATTAAATGCAACCAATGTCCATGAAAATTTTATGTAGCAATTTTTTAAATTAGTTTAAAGTATACATATTTTATAAATAATCTTACAATAAACAAAATTATACTCTCCTTTTGGGTTAACATGTTTAAGCCCCTGCCCTATAAATAAACTTCTTAATGAATAAAATTAGTTCAATTAGTCAATCTGTACTCTTGGAACTTACTTTTTTGATAAAAAAAAACAATAAATTATCAATAGAATTTAAATGTAAATTATGGGAAAAAGAAAGGTATAGAAATTTATTATAATAGAAATAAGTAATAGCTTAGCGATGGCAACGAGTGATGAATCGAGGAAGCTTTGTTAAACCAAATAAGATTTATTACAAAAATTAAATGATATCAAAATGAAAATTAACACTTGCATACATTGTGTGAATTTGGGCATGAGGCTTTTGTATAATGTATAGACGGCACATGTTAATTACGAACAATGAAAGGGCTATATAAATATAAATATTTCAATCCTTTCCATGAACGTAGCTAGGGATAGGAACGGAAATAGAGTGGTTCGGGCAAAAATTATAGAAATAACTTGGGGAGGGATGGCGAAATCAAGTTTCTTAACTCTTTTAGCATTTTCATATACAATCAGAAAAAAAAGCAACAAAATAATACATTATCCAAAAATTCTTTAAGCCCGAATTGCCCGAATCCAGTTATCGTGCCCGCCAGGGCTCATCCGAAAATAAAAATTTAGGACAGTTGTCCGGCCCAGGTTCGGGCAGCGGGCCGAGCCATCTGGTCTCTGGTAAGAATCCACAAATAAAAAAAATTGTCTTTTATCTATCTTCATCCAAAATAAGATCTATTTTGCAATTTCATATTTGATATAACTTAGGATCGGCGGCCATATCAGATTTATAAGGGACATCGGGGGTTAGGCTAAAATTTTGTGCAAAGTGCTTTAAAAAGCTTAGTAAAGTTGAAATATGGATAAAATTTAAATAAAACCGCAAACAATAGTAAATTTAGCTAAAATATATTTTTCTGTTAAAAAAAGTCGAATACGCACCCATTCAATATCTATTAATTCCTTCGTTTAGCTTATTGCCTCTTTTTCCGTGCAACAGCATCATTTCTCCACTTCCTAATAATGGGCTTGAGCTGGGGGTAGGGTGGTATTTTACCAACAGCCAATTCTAAGCTCATCCGTCCTCCCAAATCCTTCAGTGCCTGCTCATAGATGTCAGAAGTAGGCGATTTTGTCGGAGCTTTTACCAGTGCTTTTTTAAGGTGAGTGCGAAATAGGAGGCAAATGTGCGAGGCCAAATCTGGGGGATGGGTATGTCCTTTGGTCAACAAAAAGCTCGATCCATACAGTTTGGCCCTGGCTTTACAACCGTGTCTCTTGCACCTTGAGAAATTATGTAGAATAATAGATAAATATTGGATTCTTATACTGAGGCGGTCAATTCCTAATAGGCTTTAGCCCTGATTACAATTTCATAAATTTTAAATGTTCATTTTTTATTTTTCCGGCCAAAATTAAGTTTCATTACATTTCTTCAAAATCATGCGTCAGACCTTGTATATGTTGTTAGGGTTTTAACCGAATAATAAGCTTATAGAAATTTCAGATAAATGAAATTTAAATACAGAGTTGCAATCGTTCGCCAACATTAATTCAAGATTTGAAAATTGATTATTGGACAATCAACATTCATGGGCGTAGCCACCTTTGGAATTAAAAGGGGGCAATAATGATTTAGGGAGGGGCAAAAGGAAATTTTTTTGAAATTTTAGCCATAATTTTAATAAATTTCAACATTTTTTTAGATTTAGAGGGGGCAGCCGCCCCCCCCCCTGCCTCCCCCCTCCTTGGCTACGCCCATGTCAACCTTCATGAAAACCTGGACGCAAACTTTACACAATCTAGCCCAATTAAGTAACTACATCGATATTAAATTACCTAATGGCAATATGCCCTCTTTTATAAAAGTTTTAATTTTAGATATTTTTTAACATAATTTTCCCTAAATTCAACTAGATTATCCTTTTGCAGAGATACGACATGTTACAACAATGAGCTAGATGTAAAAAAGATCAAAATTAATTTAAACTATGGGCAAAAATTTAACCAAACAAACCCTTCATAACATACAACTATATAGCGACTCAAAACTTATAAAGTTTAAAAAAATTAAACTTGAAGTCAAAAGAGAATGATATCTAATATGGAGGCAAAATTTACTTGCCTATATTTTTTGAGAGGGGGGAGCGGTACAGTTTGGTAACAATTTTGGGATGGGCAAAATGGTTTTTTTAATCTTAGGCTTGTTAAATATAAATAATAATTTTTATAAAGAAAGTAGCTGTCTCTCCTTATATCCCTCTTGCTAGGTAGGTCCTTGGTATTACCCATACAATCCATAGAATGTTCATGTTCATCAAATTAAGTACTTATGATCTTTGCTGCCTGACCTGGATCTTGTTAGTCGACTCTAGGTTTTTGTCAACCACACATAAACAGACCAACTGTTTTTTGGTCTGTTTTTCTTAGACGACCTCAAGACTTAGTCGAAATATGAATCGTTAGTCGTAGTTTAATCAAAGGTTGACCATATAAAACCCAGGTGTTTTTACGACAATATTATTTACTAGTATTACCCCGAATTTGCTAAGCATTAATTGCAATACATAATCACTCAATTACCAGGCTAAACAACTATTTGAAAATTAGGCATGGTCTATATACAAATATTTATCAATTATCATTATTAAAGTATAACTTGTAGTAGGAGGTATCTTCTATCACTTTATTTATAACGTAGATAAACTCCTTGCAGCAAATCATGGGCTTGCCCTTGGAAGACGTTATAAATTCAAAATCTGTGTCTTTAAAACATATATGAAATAGGCTTAATTTCATATCAAAAATATATTTGTAAATTTGTTATTAGGGTTGCTGTTACATAATGCAGGGATGGCTTAAACCATTTTTGTGTTAGGTTTTTTTTAATCTTTTTAAATTTATTAAAAGTTAAAAAAAGGGAAAGTTTAATCAATGTCTAGTGCGATTTAAAGGAGATTGAATAATGGTGATTTTTAACAAGTTGATCTTTACTATTTTTGAAATTACAAAGTTGCATATATAGTAGAAAAATCCACCATTATCCCCTTAAAGCCAAAGGAGGTCCTGGAAAAGTGAAAAGGATATTTTAAGGAACCTAAGAATATTTCAAATAATAAAAACTCCTTTCTAGGAACCAAACAGTATGGTGAAATTTTTTAGGAGTATAAAGTTAGGTTAGGACACAAATGAACAAGATGCAAAAAGGAAAAGCAAATAGCCCAGATGCAGGCGCGTAGCCAAGGGGGCGGAAAGCGGGACTTTTCTACCCCCTTGACTAAAATATGAAAATTTTTCTGAAGGTCCATGTCCTTTTTTAAGGTATAAAAGCGATAGTAAATGCTCTGATTAATGAAGAGAAGAAATTTTTCCAAAGCTAGTTATATAGCACCTTGAAGTTTCGCATATATTGCACGCGAAGTTTATTTTTGTACATTATAAATAAAAGTGTCAAAAAATTTTTGACTTTTTCCTCCCCCTTAAAAAATCCTGGCTACGCGCCTGGCCAGATGGAATACCTATGGAAGCATTGCTCGGATGTCGTGAAGAATGAGTTACCACCATGACGAACCTCTTAACAAGATATTGGTAGAAGAGCAAATCCTACTAATCAACAGAGAGCAAGCGCAATTATACCCTTATTCAAAGGCCAAGGAGGCCCGCAGAAGTGTGGAAATTATAGTGGTATCAAGCTAACTTGCCACTCCTTGAAACTGAAGGATCTTAGTAACATGGCTGAAAAACGAAGTAGAAATATCGCCGGTGTTACTCTATAGAAGTGAAACGTGAGCATTAAACGCTGTGAAGAAAAATTATTCCAAGATTGGGGGATGATACCCCAAGCTCAACCATATGACAAATGACTTTCTTATGACAAAAATGGGTATTCAACTTTGGAGGACTTGATAAACAAAAATTGGCTAAGGTAATATGGGTGTACACTAAGAAGGAAGACGAATGATTTAAATCTAAAAGTAATAAACACGGTTGACCAGGAAAGAGAGAAAGGAACGGCCTAATGAGACATGGAAAGAGCGAGTAGACAAATTTATGAAAACTAAGAATATAAATCCAGACATCTTATTTGATTAAGATGGAAGAAATCTGTCAAACAATGGAGCTGCCTTAGTCAATCATCTTTGTGGAAATATAATCAGTACCCTTTTGTAATCCGGCAGAAATAATTAAAAATATATATCAATATTAATCATTATAAAAAGTAAGTTCAGTCTTAATAAAACTGCAATTTGTGCTGAAACATATTTTGCAATAAATCTATCTATAAAGATGAAAATTTTAATTTTTACTGGTTATTCATAACTTACAAAGTTCAATGGCATCATTAGGCTGGTGATTGGTGGTTGGCGAAGCATTCATAATGAATGTTTAGTTTTATGCATCTTTTCATCTAAATAAATAAGTAAAAATTTTAATGTTTGTTTATATTGAAATTCAAGAGTTTAATACATAGTTTCTTAATTTGCACAATCATAATTTTTGCTATCCAACAAACTGAGTAATATATTTTTTAAGGTATTTAATTTACCTCGACACATTTAAATACATTGAACTTATTATCTTAAGCTCAAGTATAAGAAATTTATAATAGCTATATTTTTTTAATCATTCTACAAAATCAAATAACAAAATATTTTTTTTCTAAATATAATGTTTTTAAATCAAAAATTTAATAAAAAAAAATAATTTACTAAAATTAGTAATTCATTAGCAATATAAGATATACATCTAGTTAACACTATTATTTAAAGTTCCTTTATAGAAAGTATACCAAAAACATGTAAAATTAGAAGCCCAGCTTTTTATCCAATTAACTAAAAATTATTATAAAAATGAAAGACAAAATCCTCACAATTTGGTAACAGCTGGTTACATGGTGCCCTATCAACTCGCCGAAAACCATCTACCCTGGGACATTAAAGATCATCTCCTTATATCATAAAGGGTGCCCTATCAACTCGCCGAAAACAATCTCGCCGAAAAATAATGTCCCCCAGCTAAAAAAAAGCCCCCAAGCTTATTAACCCTAACCCATCAACCAATCACAAATTTTATACCATTTCGGTAAGTCCTTGTTTTTAAAATAATTTAAAATTTTTATTTTAATTAAAATAATGAAATTTTGTTGGATATCATCACTAATATATCTGTATGGCATGCTGGTAACAACCTATAAGAATATATAAGGGCATAACCAGGAGCAGACCGAGAGGGGCAGTTTCCCCAAATTAGTGATGTTAAGTTGCTTAAATGTTACAACCATAACTCATGGTAGTAGAGAGGCCTGCAAATTCACTTTTTTTCAACCCGAACCCGACCCGACCCGAAAGCGTTTTTAAATTTTCAACCCGAACCCGACCCGACCCGAAGCGTTTTTAAAATTTCAACCCGAACCCGACCCGACCCGAAAGCGTTTTTAAATTTTCAACCCGAACCCGACCCGACCCGAAAGCGTTTTTAAATTTTCAACGACTCGAACCAGTAGAAAAATTTGAGGATGAAAAATTTATTCGACAGAAATGAATGATCATACAAAATTTGATTAATAAATTTTTTAAATTGATTTACTATAATTATGTATAAATATTATGGCGTCTACAATTTCGGGGCGTAAATTAGACCTTCTCTCTTCTATAATTCTTCCAGCAGTGGAAAAGGACCTCTCACTACTGGTAGAAGAAGCTGGTATGGCCAAAAATTTACGAGCCAATAGGGACAATGTCGGATATTTACATGAATTAATCTTCCACCATTCCAAAAGCTTTTTGAAGCTGTATACACATTTTTTCAAGCATATTCTTTATCTTATGTTGCATATTTTCATTTTGGTCATTCTTATTCACTTAAATAAAATTAGTGTCATAGATATATATATTGGTAGGGTAGGATGTAGGAATAATAGATTTACTTTTTTGTTGATTTATAAGTATGTAGTTATATCTTTTTTTAGTTAAATTTCTAATTTACTCTAAAGACTATAAACAATAATAAATAATCATTTGTTAATATTTTACCTTTCGTTATTCGACTTTAAATTGAATAATGTAGTTAAATTTATAATCTTCTCTATAGAGTATAGAATAGACTATAAACAATTAAAAAATACTCATTTGTTAATATTTTACCTTTCGTGATTCAGCTTTAAATTTAAATTTGCCTCCAAATTAAACGAATTAAAAAATCGAAAAGGAAATTGATTCTATGAATGAATGAATATAATTAGTTTAGTCATACAATTCGATATTGTATAACTAAAATTATAGAAAATAGCATTAATTTAACAAATACGTTTCGTTCATTTTGTAATGTAAGATTCATATCCTTTGACCCGACTCTATAAATCCAACCCGACCCGACCCGGATGCATTCTAAAATTTTCAACCCGAACCCGACCCGACCCGAAAATTTTTAACTCTAACCCGACCCGACCCGACGGGTTCGGGTGACCCGTGCAGGCCTCTAAGTAGCATACATCTCGTACCATCCCCATCAATCTTAAGGACTTGCTGCTAAATAACCTGGTTGAAGTACTGGCAGATTAAAGCAGCATATAATTGCTGGTTGAGTGAGATATAAAACTGGCATTAGAGAACTGCAAAGTTACTTTTTTCAACCCGAACCCGACCCGAAAGCATTTTAAAGTTTCAACCCGAACCCGAGCCGACCCGGAAGCGTTTATTTTTTTTACGAATTCCTCCCGCACGCGTTTCAAATTTTGGTATCCAACGCGAGAGTAAGAAAAATTGCGGTGTGTATGGGCGTAGCTAGGGAGTGGCAGGGACAGGCGGCTGCCCCCTCTAAATCTTAAAATTTTTATCAAATTATGGCTAAAATTAAAATATGTTATTTTGCCCCTCCCTTAATCATTATTGCCCCCTTTAATTTCAATCCTGGCTACGCCCATGGCGGCGTGTAAGATTTAATCGACAAATTAAGGTGGAACTTATGAAACTAATGGATACCACAGATTTTAATTAAAAAATTTATTTGAATGAATTTGTCATGTTCGGGTATGGGCAGTTATATTCGGGGCTTTGATCATTATATTCGGGTATGAGGGAAGGGGTCTTATGACTGAGTTTGCGTGATCACCTATTAGTTTCTTAGGTGTCTACTGTTAGGTCTGGGAATGGGGGATGAGAAAAATGTTACTGTCCTCTTGTTTATTTATTTACTGGCGATAAACACGTGCCACGAATTTTATTCGATTTTATTGACGTATATATGTCAGGAATTATCCTGGCGGGAGACAGTGTTTCTGGGGACTTATTGTAGGTACATGGGGTTCAAGGGGTAAGGCTATGGGGGATAAGCAGGTACAACTCAACGGGAAAGGGTTTACGGGGTATTAAATTATCACGGCGAAGTGGAAAAAATAACGCATAAAGAATATAATAATAATAATTAAGGGGATTTATTTTCCTATTAACACCCCCAGGGATCCTTGATCCCTTTAGGGGTTAATGACCTACTTCCTATTCTCTCTTGGCCTATATTTCCCACTCTTTCCCCCTGCATCTACAATCCCCTCGTACCTATCCTAAAAAGGAATGATAATAAAAATCCTTTCCTCTTCTCAGCCCAACCTTCCTAGATATCTGAGAACGATTGCTGATACTTTCCTTTCTCTGTTATCCTCACCCATCCTAAAAAGGAATAGACATTAAACCAACCCCGGCCTCATTCATCCCCTTCAAAGTACTCATTTCATGACCTCATTTCAAACTTATCTAAACTTATTGTCCAGCCCATTAATCTTAAGGGTTGACACAACTAGAACAGCCCAAAATACATCTATAATAAATAATTAGGGTAAGTAGAACAAAAACTCAAACCTTAGAAATGAGTAGAACACAAACTAGAAAGGGACTGCAAGGGCAATTAGAGGCGGGACGAGATATTGAGGGCCAGGTTTTGTCCCGTGGATACGACAGATTTATTAAAGGGATTTATAAATATAAGTACGAGATGTATGCTCACTACCAGAGTAGAACAAAATGCAAGCGCAGCCATATTCACTACTCCAAAAATTAACTTTTTTAATAAAATTTAATAGAATCGTTAGGAAATTTATTTCATGCCAACTTGTATCAAACATTTTGCTCTTTTATACATATGATTACATTCGAATAATTATTAATATTTGTTGTCCCAATTACTTTTAAATTATAACCCTTTTATATTTTGATTTGAGATTAATTTAATAGCTTTAAAATATTATTTTAAACAAGCAATCGGGATTATTGAAATGGAATTCATTCTAAATAACAGGCTTTACCATTGAGATACATCCATTATTTCATGATTATAGCCTATACGATTTGAACAAAACCTTTTACTTTACCAGAATGTCCTGTGAGAATATTATCATTATTAAACATCAAACATAATAGCTTAAACAACCAAAGAATTAATTATTAATTGCATTAGCCAAGCCAATATAGTTATCATACGTCCAAACATATAAATTATTTAGTCTCTATGGTTTAATCGACGATAGACTGTTCATATTATATATCATAGAGGAATAAACTTTTGCAAAAATTTGACGCCGTTTGCATTAGATTAAGGCATGGCCTAAAATATTTATATAGGTTTTTTGGCCAGTTGGTTTCCCTCTAGCCTAGACTACGATTATAGAATACCATCATAGTAATATGCAATATGGATCATGGGGACTAACAATTTTATTTGCAGTCAATGCGAGAGTTTTACAGAACCTGATACAAATCCCATATGGATAACATTATGATCCAATTTATATTTTGAACACAATTACACACTGGTATAATATATTGATCATTTTCCGCGCCCGAGTTGAATTTTCAAACAAATTAATATTTTTACAAGTTAATATATATTTATTTTATATCTACCTAGACAGATAATTGTAATATAGTTAAAAAAAATTTCACTAAACAATTAAATTCGCGGCTAAATTTTACTCCATTCCAGTCCCCGATGTCTTACAAGCACTCTATTAAATATCAGAGATTATAAATATATTGATGCATATTTGAAATTTCGAATCATCATTTATAACCTTCAATGAAAAGAGATTTAATTCATTGAATTTTTACTGCCTAATGAATTTTACTATGTAGATTCATGAGCGATACATAACCAATTTTCCTAAAATAACTCTTACATGTTTAATATCCATGACAATTATATAATGCGACATCCACAACTCTTACACTTCAGGAGAAATTTTGTTCAATTGCGAAAACTGATAAGGAGTTAAATCTATAAATAACAATAAACTAGTGGAAAATATTCAAAAATAATATACTTTACATAAACTTTATCATCCATTAAGTAAAATTAAGAGTTATCATTTTAGTTACCAACCGCTGCATCCAAACAATCTATACCTATATACATATAAAATAGCTTAAAAGCTATCGCATATGCATAAAAAAACCAAAGGCTTGGCAATATTAAAAATTTTATTGTCATGGCAATTTACAATTAGTAATACATTTCAAAATTTTTCATTTTATTCTCCAGCTTTAAATTTATTCTTATTTTTCTTCTTCCTTTTAACTTCCGTTTCAGCTGGAACTTCCTCCTCAACCTTGACTTCTTGAACCAATTTTTTCCTCTTTTTCTTAGCTAATTTTTCTTGCGTTTCAATATCTTTACCCTCCTCCTCCATAACTTCAGCCAAAACCTCATCCTCAAGAGCTCCTTCTGATTTAATGGCCGTTTTAGTCTTTTTCTTGGCTTTGCCTTCTGTAGCCCCTAATCCCTCTTCAGTCTGATCAGCTTGCCTTTTCTTCTTTTTCTTTTTCCCCTTCTCAATCTCGGCTGCCCGATTCGCGAGGTATTCATCAGCCTAAAGCATAAATGACATGCTGTATACATTAAGTCATCACGATATAATAGGCTATTTTATATTGCGTTCCAACAAAAACTACTCTCGTGTGAAATAAAATCAAGTCCCGCAAAACCCAAACTCTGGGACCTAAACGCATCGAGGATATGAACACGTGTTATCTAAGAGCCTAGTGAATCGGGGTCAAAGTCGCAGAAAAAAAGCAGCAGAATTGGTCAGAACTGGTCAGATCAAGATTTTAGATAATCAATATATTAGAATTAAATCTCAAATGGGGAAGGAATTTGATGTGCATCTAACCCTAACCCTAACCCGAACCTAAAACGCTGACCTAAAACACTAACCCTAGCCCTAACCCTCCTGACCAATCTTGATCTGACCAGTTCTGACCAATTCTGCTGCTTTTTTTCTGCGACTTTGACCGGTTCCCAGCCTAGTCACAACAAAATTAGTCGGCACTACCTTTAAAAACGTCATAAATCATGATAAAGGCTATATTCAGCTGTTAAACAATCTATGGCGTCATTAGGCTATGATTCGAATACATGCCCTCACGTCGCTTAAGTGCAATCCTTATAACAGAATTTAAAAGAGTGCGCCTACTAGTATTGCTTAAATATTCGTTCTATATTTGTTGCGATAAAGAAAACTTTGATAAAATTACAAAAGTTTTAAAATTTTGGGTAAAAAGGGTATTATCTATTAAAAAATATGCATAAGTATTGTTAAAAGGCGCGTCCTTTTTATGCGAGACAAAATTAGAATTTAAAGCATGCCTTAAGCTGTCAATCCCACATTAGAGGAAAAGCAACGAAAAAAAGTGTAAATTGCGCGAAAAAACCTTGGCTTTGGCTTTAATCATGACTTCATCATTTTTGAGGGGCTCTTCGTCTCCTGCCAGGAATTTGAGTCTATTTTCGACTTGGGCTTTCAAAAATTTACCATACACCGGCACAGCGATATCTATTTAGCAACATATCCATAAAAATATTAACTTAATAATCTATGCAAAAAATGCTATATGGGAGTGTTTATTAGCGGTCTCATGATGTTGTAAACTGAAAAATTGCCGGACAGCTTTTAAGCAACAAAGCCTCACCATAAAGATTGACTAACCCTTTAGCTAAAGGTTTAGGAAACAGTTTCAACGAACCTAGACAAAAGGCACTATTTAATGTAAACCCTCGTACTAAGAGGATACTTCTAATGAAGAGTCCTTCAAAAGCTGAACATTTTATAGCCTTCGTAATAAGCGGACATGAGACATTTAAACCAAAACCTTTTATAGATCAATTCAAATCTACAATTTATTTAACGCCAAAAATGCTTTTATTATATATAAATATTGCCGAGGCAAGATTCTTTCATAACTCTTGCTGCAAGGTTAGTCCAATCAAGCCAAGTTAAAACAACAAATTTAACCGAAATTGCTTACAAAACAACCTTTATTAAAGCAGCTTACCGGAAAAGCAATCAATGCGTGAGGCTATGGCACATTTGTTAGCCAAGTAGCGAGATATGCGTCCTTTATCTTTGGGCCCGGCTCTGCCTATGAAAGTTGAGTGAAAAAGTAGGCCGTACTTAGGCGTATTTCCTCTAGTCTTGAGCGCTCTGGAGTGTGCAAAAAATGACAACACGTTTCGTTAATTTTAATAGGTCTAAAACATTTTTAGGTCTAAGCTCAATAAATTTAGATATATTTTAAAAAACTAGGATAAAGGATTCCACAATGTAAAGCTTGAATGATGACAGATTAGTTTAGAAACTTTTAGTGCAAAAGTAGTTAATTAAGTAGGCTATAGTGAAATCTTGAATGAAATACCTAAACAAGGCTTTTTCAGCACCCAAAATTTGAATGGTAGATGCAGGGCATTTGGCTAAATTGGAAAGACTCCCAGCATGGGAGATGAGTCTTGCACCAACCTTTAGGAACATAAATCATTGCAAAAATAATATTTGTGGATTTTACATTTACTCTACAAATTCCTTTTAAATTTTCATATAAATTGAAAAGATATATAAGTGATATGCCCAAAAAATATAGTTAACAATGTTCTTTTGGATAAAATAGAGACATATTTTAAGATCAGATACAAATTATTCTAAAAAAATCCTACCGACTCTCCCAAAAGCTCAGCCAAGTTAGGTGCTACAGAATTCATTTTGCTTTGCAAATAAACTACCAAAGTTTGCTTGAAATCACCCAACCCAATTACACGGTTACTAAATTTACAAATCATATTCAAATCCAATGGTGATATATCCATACCTACGTAGATAACAAAATATATATTATTTATTTAACAATCATTTATCAAATTATAAGGTCAATATCAAAGAATTCAAATCATAATTAATTGCAATCAATAATATGCTTGAAAAAAAAAGCTAAAACTATTGCAAACCCAATATTTAAATAGCAATCTTAGAAAGTGCCTAAAAAGCTATCAGTTAATAAATAACAACTAATAACATCAATGTCAAACTGATCTAAAAGTAACAATTTACATGATTTAAACTACTAGACAAAAAGTTATTAACAATTTTAGTCACCAGTTAAAAAGTAAATAATATTGTTGGATTAAATTTCCCAGGTGAAATGGACATAAAATTGTTTGTTGTGGATAAATTTTTAATATTATTGATGGCTGACCTGTTCTTTCTAAATTAAAATCATATATGAATAACAAATTTCCTTATGAAACAGTCTAATAAACTATATTAAATATACCTTCAAAGTATAATTCAAATTATAGAGATTTATGAAGCAAAGAGAATAATATGTTGCATACCCATGGAAGATTTAGTTGATTTAATTATGGCCAGTGTAATTGAAGAGTCGGATAAGAGCTCTTCTAATTTTTCTTCAACATCTGAGGCAAGTTCCTTGCGATTTTTAATTATATTAACAACCTTAGCATAAAGTATGTTATCAGGGACAAGCTTGTATAATTCAGGATAATGGTAAGAGTACCATTCTCTATAACAATTTATAATATTAGAATGAGTTTTTTTTAAAAAAGGTGCAATAAATATCTTAGTAAACCTTAGCCGCATTGCAAATTTGTTAATATCTTTATCAAGTTGATCCAATATAGCTATGCTTTGAATTATCATGTTATCAACTCTATTAACATTGAATTTCACTTTAGCCCTTGAGTAACTATGAGCCAATCCCAACTGTGCTTTAGATTCTTGAACATCAGAAATTACTTTTATAATCTTAGTAAAATGTTGTCTTATTCCTAAATCAAAATATATTATATATATTTTTTAAAAATTAGTAACCTCTCATCAAATCAGGAACAGGTCCTGAAACAACACAATTAGCACCAAGACTTCCATTTTCCGCAATAGAGGTGGCTAATTTGGCATCGAAAACCCCAAGATCAACGTTTTTTGTAACACCACTTTTGGTTAATTTAGGCAAATTGGTATCCAAAAATAAATATAAGTCTTCATGTAATATACCTAAATATTAATATAATTTAAATAAATTTAGAAAATTATAGGTATTAAGGTAAGAATGTAAAGTGTGATGTACCTTCTGATATGCTATTAATATTGTCAAGCGCATTTGTTGCTGATTTAAATGGAGCAAATGCAACAAACTTAACTATTGTGATAAACTTAGTGTAATCTGCTAAATTATCCTGAAGTTGGGGCAAATTTGAAGCAATTTCTTCAAATTGGTTGACTTTAAATAGCGCATACCCAGTTGCATGTTCAAAAAGAATATACATTTAAAAACCGAATGATCGCTTTTAATGAAATTGCTTATCATCAAATAACAAATACTTAATAGTAAAAAAAACAAATACTTAAGAGTAACCTTAATTTTTAATTAAAATTGTTTATTACTACTATAAATAAATGTAATATATTGCATCAGTATAAGGTCAATGCTAGTGATCGTTATTTTGAACATCCTAAATTATTTAATAAAGCTTTCAAACCTTCTTAATAATAAACCTAAATTGGGTTAAATTCAGGAAGAGGAGAGATTGGCTGCGGTAATAATTTTGCCTATTTTCTCTAAATATTCTCCCTCTATTATTTTTTGTTAATGGCTTGTTTAAAAAAATCTAAAATTTTAAGCTTTACATTTTACGAAGTTTTGCTCGTTATATTTTATTGGTATTCCCACGATTCCTGGATATTTAATTAAATTTTATATTAAACATGATTTAAATTATTCATTTTAATACTTTATGTAAATTGGTGTAGAGGGGTAGTGATGCCTCAGGTGATAATTATCTTCCTATTGTTAGACATGGAGATTGTATTTCAAATATCATATAATGTTTGTGAGTGTTGTGGTTTAATCTTTGTCTACCCTTCTTCCCCCTCTTCCCTCCCTCCCCCTCGCTTTGTTAAACGCGTGCTAATGCCAGCTGCGCTGGCAAGTCAAGCGTGCATTCATGAGATCATTGTACTTTAACACACAGTTGATATTTTGCGATATATGTAAAACTCGTTGGCATAATATCTTTTTTGTAATCGCGCATAATATAATATATTATTCCTACATTTTACCTTCGCGCAATGTGGAATGTAGAGCATTATCATAATTTATTAAAATGAAATATAAATAAGGTAAGAAATATTAATTAATTAAAATTAAATTTGTCAAGTAAAATTAAATGGTTGTTTCATTAATTCTTTCTTTCTTTTCATTAACCTTTTCTTTCTTTCTTTTCAATGGTGTCAGAATATATTGATATTTAAATAATCAAATAATTAAAATAGTTTTAAAATAACAATGCCAATTGGATTTTATATTGTTGAATTAAAATTAAGAATAATATTTTGAGATTTAAATTTCTCGGAACTATGTTGATTGTTGTAATAATTTAAATTTTGGGGTAATAAGGATGGTAATATTTTCAAATCCGATTAATTTATTCATAAGCCCCATTAGAATCGCGCGAAGGAAAACATTATTTATAATGCATGTTTTATTCCTTCAATTTTTTCGCTTGTTTTTGCATGAAATTCATTTAATATTTATGGATATGATTGGCGCGCATGTTACCGTCGATCGCTGTCCGTCATGGGCGTAGCCAGGGGGGGGCAGGGGAGGGGGAAGGGGGGGGGCTGCCCCCCCCTAAACAGCGAAAAAAAAATTTGAATGCAAAAACCCTTAAAAATTCAAAAAATTTACGTTTTGCCCCCCCCCCTAATTGAACTTTTATACGTTTTGCCTCTCCCCCCACCCTAATCTAAAACCTGGCTACGCCCATGCTGTCCGTCATTGTCCTTGATTGATCAGCTGGTATCTGAGAGTGCGACAATAGGGCGCCGAAGGTATGTATTTCCAGTGCTGTAGGATGCTATTGCGATTCCGAAAAATTCTGTCGGTACCTGCTTGATGATCGGAATATAGCGGGTGGACAAAATGACGCTATGGTACGTAACGTTATGCATGAATGTTGCATGTACGCAGTGTTGTTATTATACGCCGAAGGGTAATGCCGGTGCATAGGGACGGTAGGGCCAAGCCCGAAGAAATTCTGCCGGTACAGAGCAATGCGTGTACGACGAGGTGATGGGTATTAGTATTGCATGCGCGCACGTTTAACCCAGATGCGAATTTATTTTCGAAGGCTTGATGCCTGTTATGACCTGTTTTTTTGGCTATACGCCGTATCACCTTTATAGGCTTAATGAGGTCGAATTTCCTGGGTGGGCAAATATTTTTGCCTATTGCGCATGATGTGATTTATACATTTAATTGGTTTATTACCGGAACGTCGCACGTAGTTTGATGAGAGGTAATACCATCGTCATCAGGTCCAAGGTTACCATTATGGAGTTCATAGCTCCTAGGTGATTATGGTAGGCGGAGTTGCATTTTATGCGAGATACGCCTAGTGAGAACTTTTTACACTTAGTGATGTCGCTGGTGCCCATGTCGGCGCCGATAGCTGATATGTTGTATAGCGATGTCACCTTTATTTAACGGAACTATCCGTACTCTGGTGGTCGAAAGGCTAGAAGCTCTTATTGAGGAGCGGCCTGTAGAACTTAGGGTGGCGAAGATAATTCTGTCCCGCTCTCTTGGGGGAAAGCAACGAAGTTACTCTGGGTTGCGTTAAACAAAACATTGGGTAGAGTATCCTGAACCCAACGACGCTCAGATATACGTGGTCAATCGTTAGCCATGGATGTGACGTTACATTACAACAACCCCCCACCCCCCCCCCCCATAGTAAGCTCGATGGGGACTACATTCAAATTTTTGGTTAATGAAATCAAATCGAAAAGAACGATTGAAAGACCAAGCCAGATATGCAGTTCGATACGTACGCCCGAACAAGGGACTATAGAAAATTGTATACGGTCAAAAACTCATGTCCGACGATCGTGCTGAGAGATGTCAACACTCGGATCGGAGGAAGTTATCTTGAAGGGTATGGTGTTGTGGTTTAGTCTTTAACTCCCCTTCTTCCCCGTCTCCCTCTCTCCCCCTCGCTTTGTTAAACGCGTGCTAATGCCAGCTGCACTGGCAAGTCAAGCGTGCATTCACGAGATCACTGTACTTTCACAATTGATATTTTGCGATATATGTAAAACTCGTTGGCATAATATCTTTTTTATAATCGCGCATAATCTAATATATAAAATTCTCGTGTCACGGTGTGGGTTATTAAACTCCTCCGAAACGGCTGGACCGATTTAAATGGAAATTTCTGCGATTTGATAGGTCTGAGCCTAGGTTTTAAACTATATTCCAAATC
The DNA here is from genome assembly GCA_964036665.1 of Gordius sp. MW1. NCBI lineage: Eukaryota > Metazoa > Nematomorpha > Gordioida > Gordea > Gordiidae > Gordius > Gordius sp. MW1. The sequence continues at coordinate 4,699,179 of OZ038533.1, forward strand.
TCTAAGTCATAAGACGGTCAAGTTATTTTGTTTTATACGTTTTGACGTTTAATAAAATGTCAATCAAAAGCAACCTCATGACGTAATGCGTATTTATCGTCTGCTTTGAAAATTTGAATATACAGTTCTTTAATAAAAGTGTATCACTTATAGTATTTTCTAGAGCGTCATGCGTGTAGGTAGTGTAGTGCGATAAATGTAGGCATGTGCTGCGGAAAATGGAAACTTTTTACGATTTTAAACATTAAATCAAAGTCATTTTTTTGCTTATTTTTCACGTCAATTATTATTATAGGACGGTCATGTCCCCTCCTGCGTGGCTAAATAAATTAAAAAAATCTAATTTTGTTATTTTTTGCGCGTTAAATAAGGAGAAAAATGAAAATATTTTTAACAAAGTGCCAATAAATGTTGATATATATCAGTTCTTCGGACCTCTAAGAAGGGCTCCGCCCCTAACTCTTAACAAGGTTATTGTCCTCGGTTCTTTGGTGTTAGGTAGCGCCCCCGGGCCCCGTGTTGTTTTTATGAGCCTTTAATGAAAAACATTTCATTTGCTGTGAAGTTTAAGCAGAGGAGAAAAACGGACCTTAATGTTTGAGTGCTTGGCTACGTCCATGATTATACCGGTTGCTTTAGTTTTTAAGAATTATCTGAGTACACTGATAGCTTATTGACCAAAGTAAGGTTTGTGGGCAATGCTTTTTTACGACCCATCATAATATCTCAGTTTTTAATGCTGTATATCTAGGCATACTTTAAACTAAAAGGAGGATTTGCTTAGGAAGCGCATGTTTCAGAAATAACTGAGATTAATGATGTTGCTCCGGGTTCGATTCGGGGCCGGACTACATACAAATTAACGTAAGACGGTCCTCATTTTATGGCATTTTAAACCTAGACTGTGGATTATTAAAATAATTAAATAAAGATAGAATACATGTGAACAACAAAGTGAGTTTAAAAAAACCTTATTTTTTGTCGAACTTCACATTATGATAATAAATTAATTAAGGAATTAAAAATTGATTAATAAGAATCGGCATTAAACACCAGGGAAGGTAAGCTTATAAGAGTCACAAAGATGAGAATTCTACGGTGGAGCTTGGCGTAAACTAAGCTTGACCATATGACGAATGACTTTCTCATGACAAAAATGAATATTCAACGTAAGGCGGACATGATTAACGAAAATCGGTTAAGGTGGTATGAAGATATACTAAGGGGGACACGAATGACCTAAATCAAAAAGTACTGGACATGGAGGTGCCGGAGAAGAGAGGAAGAGGACGACCCCGTGTCACATGGAACGGGCAAGGCGATTAAGTTATGAAAACCAAAGAGTAGTCAAGACAGGGCACTCACCCGGTCAAGATGCAAAAAACTTGTCAAAAAAACCCACGACTGTGGGACCAAATAACTGATAAAGAAGAGGAAGATTCAAACAAAGGCTTCACACCTGTACCCCGGCTTGGGCTGCCCTCTAATCAAGGGGCTCCGCCCCTTAAACCCCTGTCTACTTGCTGTCTTTGTGTCGCCTTATTAGGCTCTTCTAAATTCGTATGGGAGCCTTCATTTGCTATGCAATTTAAGCAAGAGTAAAAATTAACGGAGAGCAAATTGAGGGTAGAGGGTCGGGCTACGTCTATAATGGTATCTGTTGGCTTAAACTACACAGTATATCAGCAAAACATGATAACAATGAGACCCTATTGCAATAAAGCTCGGTTGGCGGCCAATGATATACCTAAAGTTTCTAAGCTGATGTAAGCAGAATTGTAGTTTGCCCAAATAAGTGAAGAGCTGGACGCGCTTAAATATGTTCAGGCGCAAAAATAAAACAGATTTTCAGGCGGGTTGGGGTTTTTATTGAAGTCCGAAAACGGCAATTTCCCAGAATTGGGATTTTGCGGTAAGACCAAAAAAAGTTTTTAGCACCTTTAATAAAAAACAAACCTGTGGCAATTTACAAATTAAATAATTCTTTAGGCATGTATTAATTTATTTGACAGTAAATTTATATAGGCAAAATGTGTAGAGCAAAAAAATAAAAAATTGGATGTTAAGTACTTTGCTTTATGAGTTTATATTTTGTATTTAGCGTGTTAATTCTTCCTACATTAAGTTCGTGAATTATTTCCCATAGGACAATTATAGTTTAATCGCTCATTATATGATCGAGGCATAACGATGAGCATGCACATCACTTATAGCATTTTCTAGAAATAATGTCTATAGCAAAACAACGTTTGCCGGGTCAGCTAGTATAATATATTATTCCTACATTTTATCTTCGCGCAATGTGGAATGTTGGGCATTATCATAATTTAATAAAATGGAATATTTAAGGTAAGAGGTATTAATTAATAAAATGAAATTTGTTAATGCATAATTATATCAACCTTTTCATTATTCTTTTCTTTCTTTCTTTTCAGTAGGTATATACTCAATTAATGTGTACACATAGGTCAATTGTTTATGGATTAATTGGTAATCGCATATATCGTCGCAATATCTAGTATATACATCATTAATCGGTTTTGGATTATTACGCTCTCCTAATTATATGGCTCTTAACAGCGGCGTCGTGGTAGTATGCGTGGTGATCCAGAAGTATAATCCCATGATAACATAAAAGTATTTCTAACCCAATTTAAACTATTCCTAAGAATTGGACAATAGCCAACGGAGGAAAGGAAAGCCGCGCTGCCATTTATCAGCCTCAATAAGGAGGCATTCAAGTTGGTGTTAAAAATTACACACCTCAAGATCTTACCATAATATCTTACAAAGAAGCGAAGAAACGTGTAAAATTATTCGATAGGAGTCCATGTTATATAATGAAGAGATATGAATTGTTAAAAAGGTTCGGCAAGAATTTGAAGGGACGATATATGTTTATGTGAATAGACTCAAGGTCGCCATGAACTTGGAACTTGGAGCGAAGAACTACAGAACACCCAGCAAATAGCAGAAGCCCTGCCGAGGTGATGCAAGAAAAGCGAATGCGAACCGAATGGAAGGTGTCAAGGGATACAGTACCAAAACATAAGATAGAGCGGGAAATTGCTAGTTTAGGAGACAAGGTTTGGGTGAGCATGATCTTTGGGTAGAAGGCAATATAAGAGCCAAGCACGATAGTCGCTCCGACGTGTAGGCTCAGGAAAGAAAGGACCATTAAAACTTCGACCAAGTAATACGAAAATTTCTTAATTAGGTCAAACTAGGACAAAAAAAATTATGGCCTTAAAGGATGAGGTGGATAAAGGATAACAGGACACATGTTCTTTAGGGAACTGATATAAAACTACGCTGGAACGCCTAGAAAGGAACCTAGGTACCCGCAACGTAGTCGGAAACCGCCAGCGTCTTTAAAGAATGTGTGTAATGGGGGGGGGCAATGTGACTATAAAATTAACTATAGCATTTTGATGAGCTCAAATAAGAGCGAAAACGTTTTATGTCTGTTATCATTTTCGAGTCACATGCTAAAAAAGATTGGTATATATATAGTAAAAGTCGTCTCTATTAAAATTGCCTGTAGATAGCGCTAATTAGAGTATACATTTATGTTTATTGCGGCATTCCTCAAAGGGGTTATTATTATCTTCTTAAAATTATCCCTACTAAATTCTTTGTACAAATCCTAAACTACCAAACTATACAAATCAACAATTTTAAATTATAAAACCTTCTGTTAAAATCAATCGTTATTAATTGTTTTCAACTTTAACAATAAGGTATATAATTTCGCTGATAGAAAATTGAGTTCAAAATCCTACTAAACCCCAATCTTTTACATACTTCACAATCATCTTATCAATAAAGAACAAAATATAAAAATAATATTTAACATATAGAAGGATAATAACTTCACTTATTTTTATAACCTCTAGATCGTCCCCTTCATATCTTCTCAGGCACCTCACAACCCAATTCTATTCGATTTACATCAATCACAATTTTCGTTGTCAGCCATAGGTCAAAACCGGTATTATCCCTAGTCATTCATTCGTCATATGGTCGAGCCCTGAGTATTCCAAGGTGCAGCGTATCATTCTCATCTCCGGGGCTTGTATTAATTTATTTGCCTAGCATTTAGTGTCCATATTTGATTCCGTAAAGAAACACCTGTCTTGCGATAGGTTTGCACCCTTTGCTAGCTTTTGTTTCAGAATTCACCTTCGATTCTCCTTTAAAAATCCTTGCTGGTTAGGGTTGGAGAACTGATGGTTATTTAATTCGCATGTCAAATTTTTAATTATCTTTTAAAGTTTCTGCTGTAGCTCGCCTTTTCCCATACTCAAATTAAGCCTTTTCCCATACTCAAATTAAGCCTTTTCCCATACTCAAATTAACTCATTAGTGCTTTTCCTTTTTAGTTAATACTCCCACACTCTCACCCATTAGTTATAATATCATTAGTTACTTTCCCACACTCTCACCATGATTTGAGTTCGCATTCATTATTGTAATTAAGTACATTATTATTCCCACGCTTTTTCCTATATATTACCAAATTATCGCATAAATGCATTCTTGGATTTTTTCCCTTTCTTACGCATTTTATTACGCTATAAAATATGGCGCGGTCGAATTCCAATATACAATTCCATCAATATAATCCTACCGATAGTTTTGACTTATACTTGTCACAATTCAACCATTTTCACAATGTTATCGGTTGCGATAAAAAATCCTTATTTCTATCCGTTATAGGTACCGAAAATTTCGAATTACTTACAAACCTTATTGCCCCCCAGGACCCTGCAAACCTTCCTTTTGAAGAATTATGTTTAGCCCTAAAAAACTTTTATTCTCCCAAATTAAACCCAATCGTACAACGCTACAAATTTAATAAGTTGTCCCAAATGGATGATGAAACCATCGATGCATTTACAGCAAGATTAAAGGGGGTGGCAATCCATTGCGAATTCGGATCGAACCTTGAAAGTAGCCTCCGTGATAGGTTTGTAGCTGGATTAAAGAAAACAAAGATTGTTGAACGCCTTTTAGGCATAGAAAATTTGACATGGCAAATTGCGCTGGACACCTCTCGCGCCATGGAAAGGGCAGAACTACAATCGCAATTATTGAATCATTCGGAAACAATTCATTTGGTAAAACCCAGGTCCTTAAATTATTGTTATTCATGCGGGGGGAATCATAATCGGGCCATGTGTAAATTTCGAACTGCAGTTTGTTTTAAATGTCAAAAAAAGGGACACATTGGAAAAATATGCAAGAGCGAATGCAGTGTTACGCATCATCAAGTGAATTATTTGAAGGGATATTCGTCATTTCCCACTTATACATTAAAGGTAAATGATCTAGATGTTAATTTTGAAATTGATACAGGGTCATCAGTGACAATGGTGAATGGAGGAAACATTGTAGTACGGAACGTTTCTCCACTCAAAACTATCTTAAAGAGCTATAATGGTACAACCATACCAACGAAAGGAAAAACCCAGGTGACAGTATCTGAAAATGGCAAACGATTTAAATTGCCGTTAATCGTATCAGAAGGCCATGGCCACAACATATTAGGACGCGATTGGTTGCAACATTTTCCCCATATCCTAATTCAACTGGCACATAAATGGATTAAAGATGATACCACTCCCTCTTCAATCAATATGGTTAATTGTTACAATAATTTGAATGATATTACTAACAAATATTCTTCGTTATTTGATAATAAATCCACCGGAGTTATTGATTTTTATACAACACTTAAACTTAAACCCGAATCCTCTCCTAAATTTTTTCGGCCCAGACCAATCCCTTATTTTATTAAAGAAAAAGTGGATAAGGAGTTAGACCGACTAGTTAATGAAGGGGTTTTGAAATCTGTAAAATATGCCGACTATGCAGCGCCCATTGTTACTGTTCTTAAAAAAAATGGGGGATTACGAATTTGTGGAGATTTCCGAAATTTGAATAATAATCTAGTTGTTGAAAAATACCCTCTTCCCCGAATCCAAGACTTGTTTTCTAAATTAGCAGGTTTTAGATATTTCTCCATATTAGACCTAAAGGAAGCTTATTATCAAATTAAAATTACTGAAAAATCACAAAATATTTTAACAATTAATACCCACAGAGGACTTTTTCAATATACTCGACTTCCATTCGGAATTGCTTCTGCCCCAGCGATATTTCAGCGCTTCATAGACTCATGATTTAGGAACATTAATGGTGTAGTATGTTATTTAGACGACATTATCGTGTCTGGGAAAACAATTGAGGATCACAATAAAAATCTCGAAATAGTGTTTAAAATATTGGATGAGGCTAATATAAAATTAAAACGAGAAAAATGTAATTTTTTACAAAAATCAATTGAATATCTTGGACATATAATAAACGAGGAAGGAATTCACACAACTAACAAAAATACTAAGGCAATTATAAATGCTCCTGACCCTACATCAATTAAAGAATTACAATCTTTCTTAGGCATGGCTACCTATTATGCTAAGTTTATACAAAATTTTTCGACTCTAGCACAACCGTTGTATAAATTATTAAGAAAATCAGTGAAATGGAATTGGACACAAGATTGTATAAATGCCATTAATAAAATAAAGAAAAAAATAATTAATGCTCCTGTTTTAGTTCATTTTAATCCTCAATTACCATTGCTACTCTCCACCGATGCTTCAGCGGAAGGTATCGGCGCCGTTTTATCACATGAAATTAAGGGGTACGAGCATCCCATTTCTTTTGCCTCGCGCACACTCAACGCTGCGGAGAGAAATTACAGCCAAATTGAAAAAGAAGCGTTAGCCATTATATTTGCATTTCAAAAATTTCGAGAATACATTTATGGCCAAACCTTCACTCTAGTAACAGACCACAAACCACTATTATCAATATTTAATCAAACCAAAAACGTACCTCAAGCTGTATCGGCGCGACTTCAACGATGGGCTTTATTTACAACACCGTACCAATTTAATATTAGATATAAGAATACCAAAGAAAACGCTCGTGCAGATATGCTCTCAAGGTTAGCTGTTCCGGACGAAACAATATCTCAAGAGGGAGATATTTGTGCTATTTACGAAGAAACATTTAAGCAATTACCAATTACATCGGCAGATGTGGCCAGACATACCCGTCAAGATCCTGTTCTAGGACAAGTATATAATTACGTACTTCACGGTTGGCCCAAAAAAGTGGAATCGGAACTAGTCGTGTACCATCAACGCCAAAAAGAATTAACAACGCTAAAAGGATGCCTTTTCTGGGGATATAGGGTGGTCATTCCACAAAAATTAAGAAAAGATATTTTATATATGCTCCATTTAGGCCATCCTGGTATGACCCGCTCTAGGATTCTAGCCCGTCAACATTTATGGTATCCAGGTATCGATAAGGACATCCAAAATTACGTTAATAATTGTAAAAATTGCCAAGAGTGGTTTTCTGGAACACCAGAATTAGCTCCCCAAAAATGGACAAACCCTGGTAAACCTTGGTCTAGGCTACATTTAGATTTTTGTGGTTCTATTCACGGTTATTATTATCTAATTTTGGTCGATGCATATACCAAATGGCCAGAGATATTCCCTATGACCAGCATTAGTGCATCGTGCACTATCAATGCCCTCGAATCGATATTTGCTCGTTTCGGACTACCTAATTCCATTGTTTCAGATAATGGTCCACAATTTACAAGTGCTGAATTCAAGGGATATTGCAAAAAAAATAATATTCGAAACATTTATTCAAGTCCTTACCACCCTCGTTCTAATGGAGAAGCCGAACGTTTTATTCGAACCTTTAAAAATTTCCTATATAAGTCGCAAAATTTTAAAAATGATAAATTATTTAATTTCTTGTTTTCTTACAGGAATACTATCCATCCTACAACTGGTTTTACCCCAGCAGATTTGTTAATCAAAATTCACCCCTTAAGTTTGTTTAGTTTTTTAAAACCACACATGATGGTAGGGGAACTTGAAGAAGATAATTTTATTAGAAGAAAATTTTTAATCGGTGACAAAGTCTGGGTGAGAGATTTTACAAGTAGTGACAAATTGTGGTGCAAAGGAGTCGTTCGTAAAATACTTGGTCCCGTTTCTTACGTAATCGAAACAGAAGAAGGTATGATGTGGAAAAGACATGGCGACCACATAAGGAAACGATCGGATACAATCATGGAAGAAGACTTGCCTACACAGGTGACAACGCCCTGCCCCTCTCCTTCTACAGACTTGGCAAATGATTCACCATTTGACGATTACAGCACGGAGCAAGCTAGTTTTTCACGTACACCACCTATGACGCCCTCCATTAATACTCTTCCATCTACGACCTTTCCTTTTAACTCGCCACCATCCACATCTTCGACGATACCACTTACGTCCCCGCCCCGTTTGCCGATCGATCCTGACGTAGTTGGACTACCTTCACCTACACTACCACGACGGTCGACCCGAATTAAATACCCGATGCAAAGATACGGAATCGATTAAGGGGAAAGAAATGCTGTAGCTCGCCTTTTCCCATACTCAAATTAAGCCTTTTCCCATACTCAAATTAAGCCTTTTCCCATACTCAAATTAACTCATTAGTGCTTTTCCTTTTTAGTTAATACTCCCACACTCTCACCCATTAGTTATAATATCATTAGTTACTTTCCCACACTCTCACCATGATTTGAGTTCGCATTCATTATTGTAATTAAGTACATTATTATTCCCACGCTTTTTCCTATATATTACCAAATTATCGCATAAATGCATTCTTGGATTTTTTCCCTTTCTTACGCATTTTATTACGCTATAAAAGTTTCTATTAAAGCCTTTCGTTTATAATATTATACGTATGCAAATAGCGAGCACCGAATGTTGAGAATTAATGCTAGCCCTATTTATTTTACTAATTAAAAATGAGTTTTAATCTAAAATTGTATTTTTTATTAAAAATGACACAGATGCACACTATACAGGGTATGCTAATCGGGGCAGCTATGTCCACACTGATAATTATTCGAGAAAATCTTTAAAACTATTGAACAGCTGAATGGGTTATCTTTCATACATTCGCATTTTAAATAATGACTCGACATAGGCTGGTTCTTTAGCCCCAAAATATCCTATCTTCATTTTTCTTACGCTACCAAATTTCAAATCAATTGTCGCTCTTATATCAAGTATAATGTTGTTTTGCGTCATATCAGAACTTGATCTTATATTAATTTGACAAAAGTTTATGCATCACCATATTTATTATGGTAAACAATTATAACATGGTAATACAAAGTTTTATTAGTGATGTGGACGATTTAAAAAGAGGTTTGATACAATTATAAATAAATAATTAATATACAAAATATGTACAAATATACAACCAACTGCACATACGAGGCGCGTATAATATTAAGTTATTTAAATTGCGGTGTATATGTAAACTTTGGTCTGGCCCTTAGTATGTTAGAAGGTGCTTTGGAAGTATAATGAATGGAAGCTGACTTTTCCAATTCCGGGATTTTGAATATATAATTGTTTATATTTTTGTTACTTTTATTATTATGGGTTAAACGTTTGGTCATTAACTTTCGTTCAAATATATAACGATATATATCAAACTTATCCAAGTGATGCATTAACTTTACCCTATTCGTCGTTCTAAATTTTTCCCCCTTTTTCTTGGCTACAACATTTGTCACATTGCTTGATATCTTGTTACTATTCAACGCCTGCGTGTTATTTTTATTATCTTTTGCTGTTATTTCGTCTGAGTCATTTAATACCGAATCCATTTTTAAATTATTTGCTTTTATATGCTTTGCAGTGATTATATTGTGCTTTTTAAAATCATTGTTCAATAAAGTTGGTATAAGAGATTTCAGTTGTTTCGTGGATACATTTATTTGGTCCAACTTCACGTTTCTTATTTCTTCGCTATCTAAATTAGGTGTTATCCTAATCATAGGAATATCTGCATATTGGAAAGCCATTTCTGGCATTTTTACGGCAGATGGCGCTATAGTTGGAACAGAATATGTAAAACGTGGTGCTCTTGTCGTCCCCGGTCTGGGATGTCCGAATGGTCTTAGATCTTGCCTAACACTTTGTATGGATTTAGGAGTTCCAATCGATACGATGATACTATCAAAATTATCTTTCGATTCAGTTTTAGCATTATGCCTAAAGTTTTCATTGTTAACATCATTCAAGCTCTCCATATGTTCTACAGGTGTTATCTTTATCAATGTGTCGACTCCATTCTTTTTATCGGGAACTTCTTTCACGTTATCAACAAAAATTTCAATGATCGGTGCGATGGATGGGTGAATAAATTTTTTAATTATTAATTTAGTTTGACAACATACACCATAAGTCTCTCGTCTGGCTTCGCAAGCATAATCTTTATCTTGTTTTTGACACTGTTTGGTGGAATTGCAAGCCATCTGTAAACATCGCAGTTTACCATCATGGTAAACGTGGAAGTTATTTAGATCCTTTTCTTCGGCATACGTTAATTTTCTAATCGGTAGTGGTTGTATCAAACCTTTCGAATTTCCACTTCTACTACCATCGCTGCAGCACTCGCCAGTGAGTGTATTATCATTGTGATTCACGTGTGAAGTATAATCATTTAATGCTTTGTAATGGCAATGGTAATTGTGGGGACACAAAGTGTACATTACACAAATCAACTCCTTCCGACATTTCAGTTTGTGGTGTTTAAGCTTTGCTTTTTTGCCTCCTCTGTTTGGAGAAATTATATTTTTATGTTCGATTAGCGAGCCATCTTCGGGTCTGTCATCTTTATCATTAGTCAAAGGCTCCACCTCATTATTTACTGTTGGTTGTTCTCTCGGAGGCCCAAAACGTATAATCTTAACGGCATTAGAAGTGGTGGGAGGGATTGAGGAAGTTAGGGAAGGTGACGAGCTATTATAATTCAATGCAAAGGGAACATTAGTAAAGGTGGGATCATTGAATAAACTTTCTAACATCTCCTGTGAACTAACAACTCCCTCATCGGGTTGTCCGTCAGCAACAGCTTCATATTCGGGCATTACGCTAATTGTATCGGTTCCCGCATTGTTGCCTAATGGATATTCAATTTCAATTGAAGTGGTAAACGTATTTCTAGGAACTGCTGCTTCATATCGTTCATGGGGCTCCTCAATCTCGCTCACATCACTAATAGGTTCCACTATGGTCGTTGCTTCATTATGTGAGCTGAAAGCTAATGGTTGCGCTGTGACTACTTTTTTAATATTTAAGACATTTTCCAACTCCTGACTTTTAATCGGTGTCCAAACAGTTTCGGGGAACAAAGAATTACTATCGGTGGCGTTCAAAATTGAACTGGGCTCTACAGTTGTTGTGGTTGTTTGTGTTGTTATTTTGGTAGTTGTGGCGGCTGTTACGCTTCCGATGCGCTTAAGTAAATAACGACGATTATCGGTCACAACTATTTTGTCATATTCTAATTCTTCAGAACCACTGTCGATAAGAGGCGATGGTAATGAGGCAGGAGATCCATCTATCGATGCCTTGCAACACAGCCCGTAAGTCCCATAACGTTGATCGCACAAGTAAGTGTCCGGACATATGGTGGCGTTTGAGCAAGATATTTTGCGACATCTTTCCCGGTCCAACCGTCCCTTTTCTAAACCAGCCGTATTAATTATAAATAATTGTTATTAGCGATCCATAATTTTTTTGTTAATATGAAATGCCAATTGCTTCTATGAGTAGTTGTTCTAGAGAGTGTTAGGCGCAAAAATGTTTTAAATTTCCTAAAGCCCCTGTGACTGCTAAAGCAAACCAAAATAACAAAAGCAGTTGGCGGGAGTTTATTAAAAAAGCTAAATATCAATTAACCGAAAAGAAATATCATGGGCGTAGCCAGGATTTGGATGAATTTAGGGAGGGGCAAAATGATATTTTTTTGAAATTTAAGCAATAATTATATTAAATTTAAAGGCTTTTTGAATTTAAAAGGGGGCAGCCGCCCCTCCCTGCCTTTCCCCGGCTACACCCATGAATACAGTCCATATTTTATAAATAGTCAAAAGGATATTGAAATAATTTGTTAAGATATTTAGCCCAATTGAATGAATAAATTAAATAGGTTGCTTAATTTTTTTTGAGTATTTGAGGAATTTGAGAAAAGTATACCCAGATTTTTACGTAAATACTCAATTTTTATTAATGCTTGTATTTTCTAAATTAAAATGATTTATAAAAGCTTTTAAATCAAAAGTTTTGTACAAAACAAACATATATGTAATTGATTAATAATTGACAAATATATTGATTAAATTCCATAAATCCTACTAATGATAATATATTTAATAAAGGAATTCATACCTCGGTCAATGTCAGAGGGCACACTTGATAGAAACGGAAGTAAAATCGCCTGACAAATCATTTAAGACAATATAATTTATATTTAATAATTTTTTTTAACTAAATACAAAAACAAGTTAAAATATTAAACCATATAAATAATGCGTTTGCACAAAAATAAAATTCAGTTTTAAAAAGTCATTAAATTTCCTCCATATTAAAAAATATTGATTAATAAATTGTTAAATACCTGAAATATAAGTGCGTAAAATAACATCTGATACGAGGTGTAGCGGGAGAATGTGTGATTTTTAATCTAAGAAGAAGCTACGAAATGCGTGTAAACATCGGTATAGGAATACTCATTACTGTCAAAAATATTATATAATTTTATGGGATCGCCGCCAGCAAAAAAATTAAAGGTCATTCCCATTTATATGCCTGTCTAGAATATTATCTCATTATATTAGGAGTGATTTGCTGCTAGCTGGTGCGTCTAATATACGAGGAAGGATTTAATTTTGGGTAATTGCCACGTTTTTAGCGAAAATTATTTCGATTTTTCGATAAATTATGTAAACATAAAATGCGCACTTCGTTACGTCCTAATTTTATGGCCAGTAACGCGCGATAAATTAGCATATATAGAAGAACTTAGCGCCATAAAATTGCGAAGTCATAGCCGGGTTTTCATACTGCTGTTAAGTGAACTTCTTAACCTAGTGATAGCATTTTCTCCCTTAAAATTCCTAGATTTTACCCCTTACCCCCTTTACTTAGAATTTAAGTAGAATAAAGTCGATATCTCTTTAACTAATTCACAAAGCAATTTAATTTTGTGTCATAGAAGTCTCATTGTGTATCTGTGTCACTATCGCAGATCAAAGTAATTTTTTCTATCTAATAAAAGAGTTATTGTAAGGTTATATATATTAGCTGCAACAAGGATAAATATGCCTTCTACCTACGCCTTTAGTAGCTAAGAAAGAGACGATCTATCTATACTCTATCTATAGTGTAGAATGTAGTGTGAAGTTATTATTGCATTGCAAGGAAGAGGGTTAATGTTACCTCGCGCTTGACCCCTTGGCCCCCCCCCCATCCCTTATTATTTTTATATAGGTCGATTTAAAGGGTCATCTCCAGGTCATTAGACTTAAATCCTCAGAATTTATCTTAATCAAATGAGGATTTTTATATTTTAATTCGATCTGTTAAAATTTTATTGTAACTTTGTTACGAAATAACTTTTTAAGGGGTGAAATTAAATCATTATTTCATATGTAAAAGGGTTTTAAATTTAATGGAATTAACCATATCCCAAATGATATGAAAGATATGAAATATTTAAAACTAATTTCAACAAATTTTTAAAAAAATTAAAAGGCATATTTAAATAAGCCCCTTTTATAATAGCTAATATTTAATTAGTACAGGAATTAATACATATGGCAATGTTAAATATATTATATTAATAAGTCGGCATATTGATCGAGATTTAATTGAAATTAACAACTTCAATTTTAATCTTCTGCATAAGGTAAAAGTAGTTTTTGGAGCGTGTGATTGCGGTGATGTTTAAGAACAGCTAAGGATGCAATCAAATATCTCTTAATTAGGAGCAGGAAGAAATATTACAATACGGGGGAAGGGCGATTAAAATATTCTAATAATATTATTCAAATTTAAAAATTACAAGTTCAATTATATTTATGTTTAGAATAGTCAAAACTCAAACAAATTTAACGAACAATATTACCTAAATAAATTATGGTTGCATGGCATGGGCATAGGGGGGCCAGCCCCCTGAATGGAATTTTTTTTTAATACAAATAGCGTTAAAAATTAAAAAAAAATTGACTTATCCCATCCCCCCCCCCTATTTGGACTTAACATTTGTTAATCATTGACAAAAAAAGGTAATTTAAATGTTTATTTATTATTGAATATCAGTAAAGATTACTAGTTGCGTCTGTTTCTGTGTACACCGATTCATTTTCTTCCACTTAATCTATCGCCAGTCTAAATTTTTTCGCAAATCATGCAAATTATGTTTTTAGGCAAATAATGTTTAATTTAAAAGTTAGATTTTGAGTTAGTAATGGAAAATCGGTTGAAAAAGAAAGTAATGAAAGAAGAATAGACTTTCTAAAGTCTGAAGTTATTAGACACTTCGCCAAAAATCTTAGAAATATAGCTTTATTATGATATAACTTTTAATTTCATTCTTATAATTTAAGAATAAAAAAGTTTAAATGTGTTTGTTGAGCCTTATTTTAATTGAGGCTAGCACACTGCAAACTTTATTTTTCTTATACCCGGCTAGCCCCCAAAAATTGTAATTAAAGAAATTAGGACCCCGGCCTGGGCCAGAACCGAAGTCAGGCCACACCCGGAATTTTAATGGTCATAGAAATCTAAAACAAATAAAACATATTTTTATTAAAGTTTTTTATTGAATAATTTAACGAATAAAATAAAAATATAAACTCTGTCAAACCGTTTAATTGCAAAGCCTTGGGCCTGAAAAAATCGCGATTAACCGATATTTCGCGATTAAACGATGGAAATAAAAGTATATGTACATTATATTAAATATTCATTTCTTACGCTTCGCAATAAAACGATGTTTTATATAATTATTTGGTTGATTTAAGGAGTCGAAAATGTTTGTGAATATCCGATATTGTACTATTAAGCAATTTGTCAATAAACGATGTTTTTGTTAATATTATCGTTTAAAAAAAACAAAATGGCGGTTAACTTCGCGATTAAAAGATTTTCGCGATAATCCGATTTGCGATTAAGAAGTTTCGACTTTATATTTACTTACATGGTTATATTCAACTGAACAAGCGTTGACATTATCACCAAATTATACGGCTCTACAAGCAAAATCAACGGGCAAACAGCAGATTCTGGTTGTTTTCACGGTGAACACAAACATATATTTAGTTATTCCCTATAAATCAAGATTCTGAGTTGTTAAAAACAGCGATTCAGGCGTTTTTCAAATGTCAATAACTTTCAAATTAATTGGTAAAATTTTGTTTAATAAATTCGATCTATAAATAAAGGAGGGAGGAATCCATTAAGAAATTTTTTTACCCTAGCTCTATTAATTTTGGATCTAATTTTCAAGATAGACTTATCACTATTTTTTTACATTGACAAATTGCTTTAGATTTAAGCTCACCCCCCCTTCCCTTTGAAGTAAAGTAAGTGCATATTTGTGTTCGCCTTAAGAACTCTACCAGAATCGGCAAACAGTTTGCCGGGTTGATTTTATAAATCCGTTATTTGTTAACCATGTTATTTATTAATTATGATATATAAACCTCATCGAGAAACTAAATTTTAACTTTTCGCAAGTTTTCTAATTCAATTCGGGTAAACCATATAATGCTTTTAAAATGGAGCCATGAGAATTTGATGATTAATGCTAAATGTCTATAATAATTTAACATCTTAATATAGACATCTAGAGGCGAGGCATTTCATTTTTTAGTGATACCATTACTAAATGTTGTTAATTTATAATTATATACAACCACCAAATGCAAAGCAGTTTTAAATCTACTTCTACTCATCACTAGAGGGGCCGTCCGAGGCGCGGCCAGGGCTCGCCGTAAAAATTACAATTAATCGGGCCTCGGGCTCAGGTCAGACCTGATGAATCACCGACCCGGGCAAAATAAAAAAAAAGTGTCGGCGGACCCCTGTAGCTGAATTATCAATAAACCCAGCGTGATGGGCGTGGCCAGCATTGAAATTAGAGGGGTAATAATGGTTTAATAAATGTTAACTAATTTTTGGATTTAGAGGGGGCTACCGCCCCCTCCTTGCCCCCCTCTCTGGCTACGCCTATGTCCAGCGTGATATTTTTAATCGGAATATGCATTAGTTCTGAAAAGGGGAATACGCGTTTTTTTAGATATAGCATGTCTAGTTTATATTTCCTGGTTAACATAAGCATTAGTTGCTGATTTCCTTATTAGTTTATTGATATTAATCGACATGGGCGTAGCGAGTATTGGAATTAGAGAGGAGCAATAATGATTTAGGGAGGGGAAAAATAAACATTTTTTGAAATGTAAGCGATAATTATAATAAATTTCAGCAAGTTTTTGGATTTAGAGAGGAGTAGCCGCCCCTCCCTGCCCCCCCCCTGGCTACGCCCATGTTACTCGATGCTATTTTTAGCTTCAGTTTTTTATTTAGTTACTAAGATATTCAGCGAGCACGGAGAAATATTATTAAATCGCTAAAAAATGTATAAACATGTCGACAGCTATTAATTTATGGGGGTAGCCAGCATGATTATAGGGGGGCAATAAAGATTTAGGGAGGACCAAAATTATCATTTTTGGAAATTTTAGCCATCATTTATATATATTTTTAAAAAAATTAGGTTTAAAGGGGGGCAGCCGCCCCTCCCTGCCTCCCCTTGGCTACGTTCATGTATTTATAAATACAAAACTTAGAAATCAAAGTGTTAAAATGACACATTTGTATATGAATACCAGTGGCGTAGCTAGCTTTTTTGCCATGGGGGGGGGGGGGGGGGCGAGTTGATTTTACGTAAAATAAATTCCGACTACTTAGTGAAAGTTTTCTCTAGTCCATGTCTCAGATCCCTCATATATTCCCGCTACTACTTGGTGTATTTTTTCTTTTAACATCCAACTCGCTTAAAGTTTTATCTAATTAAATCCATGGCTCACATCCCTCATGTACAAGATTTTAGGATTTTTATTCCTTAAAAGTATTGATGCATCCACATTTGTCAATAAAATTTAGGAATTAAAAGCAGTATGTGATGATCAAACTTATGATGGGGTATGACTAATGAAAGGGAAAAATGGTGTGCAAGCCATTTTTCAAAAAATAAAGATGGTGTATATATAGGATGCAAATTTTATGAAGTAGTGTAATTTACTACTAATTTTTTTTTATTTGAAACCCGAGTTTTCATAATTAATTTTCGCTTTATTTTTATCAATTTACCCGCAAAGAAAAATAGCAGTAGGCAATTAAAGCTTAACTTATTTTTTAAAGCCCTTAGCTCCAAACAATAGCTTAAATCATATAGCTATTTAAAATTTTTGATTTATAGTATAAATATTATATTAGCTGAAAAAAGGGAGTCCTGAATCTCTGTGAAAACCTAAGTGCTTTAGAAAAACAAGGAGTCTGAGTCACAGCCTTCTCGTTCTCGTATATTTTTGTATAATGCTAATTGTAGCGCTTAATTTTCAAGTATTAATATCAAATAATTTCAATATTTAATTTTAATGGAGAAATATCTAAGCTTTGAAATTCGTTTTGAACTTATTAACACTTTCAAAATAATAAAATATTATTAAATTAACGAAATCCCATCTTATATTTAATTTATTGGTCCATCTCTTATTATTTAACATCTGCATATTTTTGTTTACCAAAATGTCATCACCAAAAATCACATTTATGGAGAAACTACCTGCTGGCTATATTTCATAGAAAGGCAATAAAGAGGCTTACCACACGCTCACATCCTAATTTGGCTGAAGGACACAATTTTTCCTACTCATATTGATAATATTATATCAGCTGAACTGCCCGATCCGTAAGAAGATCCGCTACTATCTGAAATCATCAGTCGTCATATGATTCATGGACCCTGCGGAGCAATGAAAATGATTCACCATGTATGAAAGACGGAATATGCACCAAAAAATATCCAAGAGAAATGAGCCAAGAAACGAAAACTGGTGGCGACGGCTATCCGCTGTATAGACGCCGTAATCCAAACGATGGAGGTCATAGAGTCACCATCAAAGTGAAAACTGTTCCCGTAGAAATCGACAATAGATGGATCGTCCCTTACACTCCGTTGCTTTCAAAAATGTTCAAGGCCCACATAAACGTGGAGTATTGCAAGTGAAGTCTATCAATTACATCTGCAAAACGTCACCAAAGGCAGTGATATGGCAGTTTTTGGACTTACTAATATGCAAGCCGATGAAACACAATTTCAAATGGGACGTTACATCAGCAGTAATGAAGCTGTCTGGCGCATTCTCGGGTTCCACATTCACGAACGCTATCCAACTGTTGTACATCTCGCCGTTCACTTGGAAAATGGCCAACGTGTCTACTTCACGGAAGAGAACGCTGTGCAAAGAGCGGCGCAACCACCGAATACAACACTGACAGCTTTTTTCCTATTGCGCCAAACGGATGTTTTCCCAAAAACTTTGCTCTTCACACGAAATCCCAAAATATTACACTTGGAACTCATCAAAAAAAAGTATTTCAAAGAAGAAAACAAGGCACAATAGTTCCTGGATATTCAGGCGTACGTATGTCTGATGCTTTGGGTCGAATGTGTACTGTTCATCCCAAAAACGCCGAGTGCTATTTTTTAAGAATGTTGCTCCACAATGTCAAAGGACCAACATCATTTCAATCCATTAAAACCATCTATGGTGAAGTGTGTGAGACATATAAACAAGCATGCCTCAAACTTCGCTTGCTTGAAAATGACCGACATTGGAATACGACATTAGAGGAAGCATCCATCACATGTCTCCCGCACTAAATACGCACTTTATTTGCGATCATTTTGACAACCTGCGCACCGTCTAATCCGAAAGATCTTTGGGATACACACAAAGAATGCCTCAGTGAAGATATCCTTTTACAAGTACCTAGAGTGCATCCGGATATGGAGATACCATTTTCCGAGGACATCTTCAATCGAGCTCTTATATTACTTGAGGACATATCTCTATCCATAGAGGACATATCTCTATCCATAAACAATAAAATGTTATGTCAGCTCGGCTTGCCTGCACCTAAACGTGATAAAAGCAACGTTCACGACAGTGACTTATGGCGTGAAAAACTATACGACGTGGCTCAGCTACAATTGTTTGTCAACGCTCAGGAAACACTCTTAGTCGCTGACCAAAAACATGGCTATACCACCGTCATGAAATACGTCACAAACGGTAACGGAGGCCTACTTTTCCTAGATGCGCCAGGAGGAACCGGAAAAACATTTCTTCTTAATCTGACATTGGCTGAAATTCGAAGAAATAATAAGATAGCTCTCGCTGTCGCGTCATCGGGCATAGCAGCCACGCTACTCGATGGAGGCCGCACAGCGCATTTAACTTTCAAACTCCCATTGAATCTTAATATAAATGAAACTCCTACTTGCAATATCCGTAAGAACTCGGGTATTGCCACGGTACTAAAGACATGCACAATCATCATTTGGGATGAATGTACGATGGCACATAAAAAAGCACTCGTGGCGCTGGATCGTACGCTCCGAGATTTGAGACAGATTGCACGTCCAGTGGGAGGAGCTCTCTTGCTGCTAGCCGGTGACTTCCGTCAAACCTTGCCAGTCATCCCAATGTCAACACCCTCTGGTGAACTCAATGATTGCCTGAAAACGACATATCTTTGGAGAAGTGTGAAGATAATCACGCTAACCACCAACATGCGTGTTCATTTACTTCAAGATGCTTCGTCGCAACCATTTGGCAATCAAGTGTTGGACTTGGGAAAAGATAAATTTCCAAATGAACCCACAACGCACGAAATATCATTTCCATCGCACTTTTGCAAAATACAGTCATCAATCGAAGATGTCAAAAATATGGTGTTCCCAGAAATTGATATTAACTTCACAAATCACGACTGGCTATGTGAACGGGCTAGTGATGCGGAAAAACCGAGAAAATTCTCGGTCTCGTCTCGAAAAACCGAGACGAGAATATGAAAAACTGATTCAAGATCGAGACGAGAATTTTGATGTCGAGACGAGATTTTATCGACGAGATCTCGGGTTTTTACTAATCATTAAATTTTATTAAATTATTGTTTATATTAATATGCTTGATTTACATTTATGGGATTAATTATAAATCAATACGATAGGAACATATTTGATATGAAAATAACATCTAAGTGTGGTAAAATGATATATTTTCGCAGTTTAAAATTTGGCAATTACGTTCATTTACTTAAGAATGGATAGCACTTAGGGTATGTGAATAATTTAATAATATATTTCTCCCATATATGTATCCTTAGCATAATTAAATGTTTTTAGAGTAAGAATGAGTTCTGTGTGGCAATTTGGCAATATAAAATAAATACACACCAACTTATACTGTACTAGAAAAATAACTATTTAAGGGCAAAGTTAGTACGAATTGGAAGGTAATTATTTAGAATACTAATTTTATTATAATGATTTTTGTCATAAAATAAAATACGTGCTCTTTAATTTAAAGCTAAAAAGTTTATGTTCTTGATCCTATAATAATGCTGCTTTTAGTGTTGTTTTTACAACGTTTTAATATACCAATAAACAATTTTGTAAACAATAATATTACCATTAAAAGTGACTCGAACTTTGTGGTTTATAACGCTATAGTAAATATATAATAAACTATTTTATAATTGATAATGGTAATATCAATGGACTACAATATTTGTTTTAAATATGTTAAGATCAATTTTGAGTTGTTATTCAGGGTTAATGTGGGGCTCAATCTGCCCAAATATGTAGTCAAATATGGGTGAACTTATAAATTTCTAAGTCTGTTTAAATTTAACAGACACAGCTGATACAAATGTTATAATTTGTTAGAATTATAAAATTTAATAAGGTCTTATCAGTTAATATATTTACTATATAAATGTTTCAGCTTCAAAACACTCACAAGAGTAATGGTTTAGACCCAAATCTAAAAAGTGTCAATAAACACCACTATTCAAATATATTATACAAAAAGCGATCCTTTCGTATATAATTTACATTTATATATAGTTATTTTTAATATACACTCCATAGGAAATGTTATCTTTAAAAATTAGTTCATATCTATATATTGTCAATGAGATGTCTTGCCCTATATCATTAAAAAGTTCGCGATTAAAGTTTTTTTTAAATATAAAGGTATGCCATTTGGATTTTTGTAACACTTTAATATTTTTAATAAAACAGGAGAAATTTTTATTTTGATATTTTCTTAAAAGTCGAGACGAGACGAGAATTCTCGCCGAGACGAGACCGAGATTTTTCTAGACCGAGACGAGATTTTCATAATCGCTCTCGAGACGAGACTTTGCTTTCGAGAGCGAGAGAGATCGAAACAATAGAACGGGCAATCTTGGCTTCGAAGAATGACGACGTCAACAAAATAAATAATCGCATCCTATTGAACATTCCCGGTGAACCTTTGACTTACACATCTGTTGACACAGTAATCGATGCAGATCAGGCGGTGAATTATCCAACTGAATTTCTAAATTCATTGGAACCATCGGGAATGCCACCTCACAAATTGACTCTGAAAATTGGCTCACCTATAATGATCCTTCGTAATTTAAATCCACCTAAGCTGTGTAACGGAACCAGACTTGCCGTAAAACAACTACTGCCAAACGTCATTGAAGCGACAATCATCAGCGGCAAAAGTAAAGGAGAAGATGTACTGATTCCACGCATGACAATGCTTCCAACCGATTTGCCCTTCAAATTCAAGCGCCTACAGTTATTTGTGCTCCTAGCTTTTGCAATAACAATCAATAAAGCCCAAGGACAATCACTGAGCGTTGCTGGATTGAATTTGGAAAAACCATGTTTTTCACATGGTCCATTATATGTTGCTTGATCCAGGCTTGGCACACCGAGGAATCTGTTCATTTTCGCACCTGGTGAAAAACCAAAAATGTCGTATATCCTCTCGCATTGCGATGATCACCCGTCCTGCCAATATATCATTACTGCGGCCTGTTATGTAGTATGTATAAACCAGGTGAAATTCTTAGTTATGGTATTACGAAGAGAGGGAGATGCGGATGGCTCGAAAGGGGATGTGTTGCGGGTAGAGACCTGCACGGTCAACCCGACGCCAGACCTGATTGCGGGTACAGGGTAGTGGTCGTAAATGGTCCAGATTTAGAGACTACGGACCAGGTGAATGTGTAGAGACGACGCCCGAATCGGACAAGGCTAATATGATATTATCCTCTGCTAATACACCCGGGTAAATGGCAAAACAACGTTTGCCGGGTTGACATCCACATTTTTTGCTAACAATATTGCTGTTTCGGACATCAAGGCAAGATTTTTGTGATCTGGAAATATGTGGTCGATGAGAGCATTTTGCGAGTCGACGATTGTGCAAAAATCCGACGGTAATTTTATGCATCCAGTATTTTCATACAAAGCAACTTTTCCATCACCAATATCTAACAGATGTTTTAAGAATGTTTTAGCGGATGGATCTTTAAGCATATGAACGCGCATGTATTTTCAGTTCTAACTTTTCAACATTACGCCACAGTGACGATGATTTTAAGCAGCGTTGATCTCATCAGCGTACGTTGAACGTGGAGACGGGAAGTGTTTGTCTGAAATCACCTGAAAGGAGTAAAAGAGTGCCGCCAAATAGTTTGTCATTGTTTTTTATATCCTTCAATGTCCTGTCCAATGCCTCAAGGAAATGTTTGTCTGCCATAGTACATTCATCCCAGATGATAACTTTACACCGGTTGAGGACTGTGGCCCTGGACGATTGTTTTTTTATGTTGCACACTGCCTCTGGGTTACTTTGGATATTTAACGGCAGCTTAAATGCAGAATAAGCTGTTCTGCCTCCATATAATAAAGTTGCTGCAATGCCAGATGATGCAACGGCAATGCGATGCCATTTTTTGGTCGTATCTCGGCAAGAATTATCGAAATGAGAAATGTTTTGCCAGTTCCACCTAGTGCATCCAAAAAAAAAGAAACCACCTTGTCCTGCCGAAACTGCCAGCATAATGCGGTCGTAAATGGTATTTTGTTCATCAGTTAGTAGTGGGACATTGCGAGTAACAATTACTGCCATTTCTACAGTTTTGTACTACAGTTCAAGACTCATATCAGTGTTGAGTAAATCAGATGCACTTCGATTTGGTGAACTCATACCAAAATGACTAATTTTTAAATTGGCAATGACAATGCAAAGATCCTCAATAGCTATCAATACTTCATTGTACATTGCGTCGCTGAATAATATCGATAGGTCGTTGCACCTTGAACAATAGCGATGAATCTTTGTGCTTATCCCACAACGTTTGTGCTCGGGCCGTTAAACATGTAGTCAACACTATAGCGAATAGTAGACTAATTTGTGTTGCTGTAGAGTTTAATGCTGCTTCAGTAAGTATATTGTCCCAATGGTTGTCATCTTCTAGCATCTTTATACGTTGGATACTGATGTCCATTTACTTTACGTGTATCATGAAATGACAATGGGCCGGTGACATTTAACAACAACAGTCGCAGATAAAAGCACTCAGTCTGCCTAGGATTCACTGTATATACACTACCCAAAATGTATGATTTGAATAAACCAGGGCATGTATTAACTGGTGTGCCTTACTTGCGGGGCATCCATTTTTTCGATTGAGTCCACGTAAAATAGCGGGGTACTTCTGAATAATAATGTTCGCACGAAGGTACCAAAAGCATCGGCACGATTACACAATTCAAGAAAATCGGTGAGTCTAGTTTTTGGTGGATCTATAGCACGATCAAGCGCGGTCTCGTTCGTGAAAAATACACGCTGGCCGTTTTCAAGATGGACAGCAAAATGGATAACTTCTGGATCCCGTTCATGAATTGGGAAACCAAAGATCCGCAAACAGCTTCATTGGAGCTTATGTACCGGCCAATTTGGTAGTTAGTTATTTCAACATTGTTATTCAATGGAAGAGCATTCACATTGGTATTATCAATTCTAAATACAGCCATATCACTTCCTTTATTCACATACTTGCGTATTTAATGCTCTTCACCGAACTGCAGAACTCATCATTAATATGAGCATTAAATGTTTTGCACAACAGAGGTGAATATGGTACAACCCATCGATTGTTAATGTCAATGGCTGCGTTACTGTAGTAAATATTTGTCCGCCATTATCGGTACTTCTTCTACGATATATAGGATATCCGTCGACATGTGTGACCGTATCATTGATGAAATCTTTAGGAAAACACTTTACTTTCCATCTAACATGCAAGGCGATGAACGATTCAAATATCCATGTTTGTAATAACAATATCAAACAATAATTGATCAGTAGACGGATTTTATATTTCTGCAGAAATTAAACTATCGATGTCTTCAGGACGTATTTTGTCGACGCCAAATCAAAATGTAAGCATGAGGTAATCCTCGCTTTTGCCACTTAACCGAATACATCCAGCAACGTGCAGGGCCAAATATGTAATTTTGTAATGAAATTAATGAAAGACTTTAGTTTTTGTTTAACACCCATCCCGTAATGTCATGACGATGTATTGCATTTTGCCCTGGTAATAGCAACGAGTAATCTCTTGCCATTTTAAATTACATGTAAACGTGATGAAAAAAAACGGTCGTCGGTATTCGCGTACGAAAGCCATAGCATCCTGTATGTATTCTTGCATGTGACGTGGACTACCTACGTACGATGATGGTAGAATAATAGAGTTACCAATTTCAGCAGTGTCGGCGTTGTTTGCAATAGCGTCTCGTAAGTGAATGTATTCTTCCGCACGCAGTTTCTGTTGGTTATATCTTAAGTATCGTGGACGTTCGCTCTCTATCTTCACATACATGTCGACCATGAATTGTTGGTAATCACGACAGCGTAATATCACGTTGTCTTGACCGCGTATAATCATCAAACGATATGCATAAAAATCCTTCGAGCTAACCTGTTTGTTTCGGCTCCTGTAATAATGTGTATTTCAATTAATTGAAAATGAGTAATCATGTTTTTAGTAATGAATAAAGTACCTGTTAGGGGATCTCGTTGTTTAATGTTTATGCAATATCCTTCTTGTCCTTTCCAAAAAATTATCGGATATTGGAGAGCGTCATATGAACGGTGGGTATCAGCAATGAACTAAAGATTGTTATCTCTTCTTCGAATCACGATTTGGCGCGAAGCCGTACGGTCCCCAACCATGATTCCGGCAACGTCGTCAACTTCAGGTGCATTGAATCTACGAATGTGCTCTCCAAATGGTGTTTTAACAGAATCGATGACAAAAGCGTAATTGTCATTTAGTAATTTGGGCATGTGTGAAATTTTAATATATCATTGTGCTCATTCAACAGAACGTCCAGTTCGCTGACGATAGCCTGGCAAAAGGTGAATCGAGGTTGTTGTAACCGCAACGTGCAACCCGCGATTAGCGAGTGCGCGTTCGAAGTCGTCACTACCCATAAAGTAAATTTGTAAAATTTATAGGATTCGTTGGCATAGGCAGCAATGAACCCACTTTGTGAAAAACCTGGCCTTTTATTTTAAAGGTTGAATTAAATTGTTGACCGTTTGCAGCATTGTTTTGAACTATTTCTGTTGCTCCGAACGATGTTATTTGGAAGCATGAATTGAATGTCCGTGACTTCAGGAACAGGCTTGAGTCAGGATCCGTACCGATAAGTAAACCGTGCAATGGTCCAGGTGGTGTTAATCTCCGTTAGTCGAACTTTTCCTAATGCGCAACACATCCCGGCTGACTCATTTTTAAATTTAAGTGCAAGCAATGAGGACATACCTTGTCCATAGTACCAATGACGACTTTGGAATGGGCGTAATATTCAACATCAGGCTCATACTGGAATGCTAGTCGAAGGAATGAAGCCGATTTAAATGCTCGATGTACTTGTTGGCGTTGTAGGTCATTTTCTCTACGTGTGTTGATTACAAATCAGCGGGCTTGTTTTTTAATCGTCTTTGTTGATTTCGCCATCTCGTGCCTCTTGCGATTGTGATTCACGTATTTGAGCCATCCTCACACGCATATCTGCAATGTTTTGTAGGATTTGTCTGTTCTATGGGCTTTAATATTTATCATGACTGCATTTTGTTTCGTTTGACGACCCAATTTGTTCCTTTTGCATTTAGCTGGCATTGTTACCTATAAATATAACATATTTAATATATCAAAATGAATTACTTAAAGGTGAAAAACATTAAACTATCGAATTCTCATGTAGGCTACAGCCATGCTAAATGGTGTTTTTATAGGTAGAATACTTCAGCATTTTTATATATTAGATTATTTACATTGTCGCATTTTATAGTATACATCTATGACGTAATTAAAAGGCAAAACGTATAAAACAAAATAGCTTGACCGTCTTATCATTTAGAGATTTCGAATATAGTTTAAAACCTATTCTCAAACCTACCAAATATTCGCAGAAATTTTCATAAAAATCGGTCTAGCCGTTTCGGAGGAGTTTAACAACAAACACCGTGACACGAGAATTTTTTATATTAGATAAGATATGTAAAAATTCTCTGAACATTTTAAGGGTAATATTTTTATGAAGAAAGTTGATTGTTGCATTTGCATTGTATGTGAAATTATGTTTAATTTTTATGTATAAAAATTTATCTATTGTAAAAAGAACTATGAATGTTAATAATATAGGGATAAGTAAAGTACCAATGTAAATAGATAGGTGATATACTGTGAAGGGTTTCTAGGTAAATAAGTAGTAGGAGTTGTTAAATTGCTTGCGTTAGCAATGCTAACTATGTGCTTTGCTCGAGCACGCACACCAGCTGATTAATATGCTAGTTTAGCACAATTAGTGCTAGCTGTTCGGTGCAATAGTTTTAACAGTAGCATTTTGGACTCTAGTATTTTTATCCGAATAGTTTCCTCCTGTTCAGGATCCTATGGAAAAATGGCGTTGGCTTTATTCAAAGTAATAGGCAGGCGATCCCCTCCCTCCAAACATTTTCCCGCTTTTTTATTATAACAATCAATAGCTATCTTAATTGCGAAATTTAAATTCCTATCTTTTTGGATTCTGACCTTTTCTAAAAGAGGAAGATGAAGACCTATTACTCATATGATGTTTTTTTAAATATAATTATTATATAATTGTATCATTTAATATTATGTTTAGATATATATCAATAAACTAACTTCATCTTTAAAAAAAATGCTCTAGAGGTTAGTTGAAGCAGCCAAATCTGTTAAAAAATGTAGCAGAGGCTCGAGCAGTAAATTCGAGCAGATAGTAGATTGAATTGGTATTTGCTATAATTACAATTTTAATCATATTATATATCAAAAATAAATTAAGAACTTTGCCCCCCCCCTTTGTTTTTACCCTCTTTATCACCAGGGGGGATTTTTTTATTTCTTTCTTACCAGGGGGAGGGGGGGGGGGGTGATTTGACCCCCCCCCCTTTTACCCCCCTTATTTTTTACCCTCTTTATTTTTTACTCTCCTTCTTACCAAAGGGAAGGGGGTGATTTGCCCCCCCCCCCCATTTTTACCCTCTTTCTTACCTGGGGGGGGGGAGTGATTTGCCCCCCTCTTCATATTTTTTACCCTCTATCTCACCAGGGGGGAGGGAGTGATTTGCCCTCCTTTTTTACCCTTTTTTGTACCCTCTTTCTCACCTGGGGGCCCCCCCCCTATTTTTTACTCTCTTTCTTACCAAGGGAAAAGCGGGTGATTTGCCTCCCCTTTTTACACCCTTATTTTTTACCCTCTTTCTCACCCGGGGGGGGGGGGGAGGGAGTGATCGGGGGGGGGGAGTGATTTGCTCTCCCTCCCCCCTTTATTTTTTATTCCTTTTTTTACCAGGGGTCCCACCCCCGGATGATGAGAAAGAGGGTAAAAATCAGGGGGGGGGGGGGGGTAAAAAAGAAGGGGGGGGGGGCAAATTACCCCCCTCTCCTCTGGTAAGAAAGAGAGTAAAAAATAAGGGGGGAGGACCCCCCTGGGTGAGAAAGAGGGTAAAAATGGGGGTGGCAAATCACCCCCTCTACCCTGGTAAGAAAAAAAAATAAGGGGGGGGGGGGCAAATCACCCCCCCCCCCCCCGGGTGAGAAAGTGGGTAAAAAAACAAGGGGGTAAAAAAGGGGGGCACATCACCCCCTCCCCCCTGCTAAGAAAGAGCGTAAAAAATAGGGGGGGGGGGGGGGCAAATCAACCCCCTCCCCCCCCCCCTCCGGGTGAAATAGAGGGTAAAATATAAGGGGGTAAAAAAGGGGGGAAGGGCAAATCACCCCCCTCCCCCTGGTAGGAAAGAAAGTAAAAACTTAGGGGGTAGCAAATCACCCCCCCCCCCAGGTGAGAAAGAGGGTAAAAAATAAGGGAAAATTTGGGGGGGAGGGGCAAATCACCCCCTCCCCCCTGGTAAACAAAGTAAAAAATAGGGGGGATGAGAAAGAGGATAAAAAAATAGGGGGGGGGGGGGTGGGTAAAAAATTGGGGGGGGGGGGGGGGCAAATCACCTCCCTACCCCCTGGTATAAAAGAGAAAATAGGGGGGGGGGGGGGGGGGTGCCTCCCAGGTGAAAAAAAGGGTAGGGGTGAAAAAGGGGTGGGGCAATTCAAACCCTCCCCCCTGGTGAGAAAGAGGGTCCCCTCCCTGGTGAGAAAGAGGGTAAAAAATAAGGGGGGGGGCAAAGTTCTTAATTTATTTCTGATATATAATATGAGCAAATTTTGTAAGTTACTAAATTTTAACAAATAGCAATTCAATCTACTATCTGCTCGAATTTACAGCTAGCTCAAGCTTCTGCTAATTTTTTTAACAGATTTGGCTGCTTCGACTAACCTCTCGAGCATTTTTACATGCCACTGTTAAAACTATTGCACCGAACAGCTAGCACTCATTGTGCTAAACTAGCATATTAAACAGCTAGTGTGCGTGCTCGCGTTTGTAGTTGAAGCTACTTAATTTAACAGCACTAGTAGTAAGTTAGAATTTGTGTTAAATAATGGTATAATAAAATCATAATATAATTTTTTACTTCTACCAAAACAGATTTAATATAGTTTTGTAATACCAATCCTTTGAATAAAACTCGGGCCTTCGGCCCTCGGGGGAAGGGGAGGAGGAACGAAACTCATCTATAATCCGTATAAAAGTAGCATATTTGCTATGCAATTTATGGGCCAGAAAGGTGGGAAAGGGCGAGAATGCCTATAGGGGGGTATTAAATGCAAAATTATAAGTTAATTATTTATACAAATTTTCCATCACTTTGGCCAGTGGTGATCTTTTCTAATGGTTAGCAGACAGTCAAATAACTAGCCTATAATTATAATCAAAAATCGATTTTAATCTCACTTTGGCCAATGGTAATTTTTTTCATTGGTCAGTAGCCAGCGGACGTCCAAAAAGTCATATTATCAATAGTATTAACAAGAACAATATATTAACCCGAGAGGTACCAGTGTAACCTGTAGGTGACACCACTTTAAACGCGTATAATTTTTAAACTATTGGATAAAATATTAATTTTTAAATTGAATATGAAAGAGCACAATTAGGCGAATCAGCTGATATGTTTTATTCCCTTTCCTCTTCCTTATTTTATTAATTACACGCTATCAAAAATCCATAATTTCGGAATTTCGACTGCTTCTCATATATTCACTAAAAATGGAGACTCAACCGTAAGTAATCTTATTGTAATTTATATCATTAAAATCTTGACACTTTCACAACTATTTTGATATAATATTTAATGGTTTTTGGTCAATTAAAATGGAAATAATGTTGGTCCAAAGTTTGGTGTAACCTGTAGGTTACACTGGGCACAGGTCCATATACGTAA
This sequence comes from Gordius sp. MW1, assembly GCA_964036665.1. Classification (NCBI taxonomy): domain Eukaryota; kingdom Metazoa; phylum Nematomorpha; class Gordioida; order Gordea; family Gordiidae; genus Gordius; species Gordius sp. MW1. The sequence goes on from OZ038533.1 coordinate 4,729,150, forward strand.
GCTTATATAAATGAATGATGCTACTTTTTATTATTTCTTTAATTAAATTTTTTATATAAAATCTTGTATAATCAAAGCAAAATTTTATAACAAATTAGAGATAAAGTGTATTATATATAGATTTTAATAGCCATCTTTACCTTTTTTAAAATTAAATGCTACATTTTAATTCTATAAACACTTTATTTATAGTTTTTTGAAAATTTGTCTATTATTTAAGAAATTAAATATATTTTTTCATCTCTTTTTTTAATTAGATCTTTGTTAGATATAATAGAGGAGTTAGACAGCCCCAATGTAGATTTTCATGAAGTTATAAGCAAAATTTTATAACAAATTAGAGATAAAGTGTATCATATATAGATTTTAAAATAGCCATCTTTACCTTTTTTATAATTAAATGCTACATTTTAATTCTATAAACACTTTATTTATAGTTTTTTAAAAATTTGTCTATTATTTAAGAAATTAAATATATTTTTTCATCTCTTTTTTTTTAATTAGATCTTTGATAGATATAATAGAGGAGTTAGACAGCCCCAATGTAGATATTGATGAAGTTATAATTTTTCCCCCAGAGCAAGAAGGAGACACAGATGTGGAAAGTGGAGACGAAATGGATTTCGACCTTCAACATTTGCCCCGTTCTATGCTTAATTCTTGCATAGAGGTGGTCAGACATCATAGTGAATCAGAAAACATCCAAGATAAAAGCATGTTTAACTGGAAAGACAATGATGAAGACTTTAAGCCACATGGCTGTGGTGACGCTGAGGAAAATCTGGCGTTTGAACCCATCTACTTGGAAAATCCAGAAGATTACTTGGAACAATTTCTTTCAAATGATGTTATTTTGTATGTGGTGAATATGAGTAATTTATATGCTTCTCAGCATAACTACAACCTCAATTTAACTGTTAATGAATTTAAAGTCTATATCTCAATTCTTTATTTAACGGGCTACCTGTCTCCTAAAAATATCAAAATGTTTTGGGAGCTCAGAACGGACTGTTTTAACCAAATGGTATCTAATGGAATGCGCAGAAATCGCTTCCAAGAAATAACTAAATATTTACATTTGGCCGACAACAGCAAATTGGTAGAGGGTGACACTTTTTTTAAAGTTCGAGGGTATTTGGATCTTTTAGATGAACAATTCAAAAGCAACTTTAAACATTGTAGATCATCTCACATATCCATGGATGAGTGCATGGTTCCTTATTTCGGGCACCACAATGCGAAACAATTTATAAAAGGCAAGCCTTTTCGTTTCGGGTATAAAATATAGTGTGCGTCAACAAAAAGTGGCTACCTTGTCACATTTAAAGCTTACCAAGGAGCTAAATATTCCATACATCGTCAAAACGAAATAGGCTTAGGAGGAGCTGTAATATGGGACTTAGTATATGAACTACCTCAAAAATTCGGTCCTTACAATGTTTATTTCGATAATTTTTTTACAAGCCCTAATTTTATGAAATGTCTTTCTAAGATGAATATTGGCGGCACAGGAACGGTGCGGGTCAATCGTATAAAATGCCCGATTATCGATGTAAAATCAATGAAAAAGAAAGAACGAGGGTTTATATAAAAAAAAAACACTTCAAATTTAATGGCTGTCAGATGGAATGATAATAATATTGTCACAATGTTGTCAAATTGTCATGGGGTCAAGCCTATCACCTCTATTGGAAGAATCACGAAAGCGAAAAAAAATAGAAAAAAAATTGTAATTCAATATCCTCATATGTTCAAAATGTATAATTGTTTTATGGGCGGTGTCGACCACTTTGACCAAAATATGGATGCAACTAGAGTATCATTTCGCGGCAGAAAATGGTATTTTCCCATATTTGCATTTGGGCTGGATGCTGCATGTCAAAATGCATGGCATCTATATTGCAACAATAGGGAAAAAATTACATTATGTAATTTCAAAAGAGAGATAGTGCAAAATTATTTTAAAAAATACGGACAACCGCGTAAACGGACTTTAAACCCTAAATTAACTAATTTTAAGAATAATATAACTATACATCAAAAGGAATCGTGTACTCAGAGGCGTTGTGTCGTCTGTCATAAAGCTACTAGAATTTTATATGTATATTGTAAGGTAGGCCTTCACATACATTGTTTATCTATATTCCATAATAATTAACATATTTTATACTCATTGATTTGTTAGTTAATACGTTTTAATGTATTTTATAAAAAAAACTCATCTTTATCGCATACATAATTGTAAAATTTAATAAATTCTCTATACGTGAGTATATTTGTGCTGCCCAGTGTAACCTGTAGGTGACACCCCTTTTTTTCTCAAATTAAATAATTTTTTCTAAATTTTTCAATTGTTTAGCTTTATTTAGCATGTAAGAAAGCCCAGAAAAAAAATTTCATAAAAATTTTTTCGGCCGAACTGGGTCTGGTACCTGTCGGGTTAATTAAATAATAAAAAAATTGCCCTCGTCGGGATTCCAACCCACATCAGTAGAGGCATAAGTCTTTGTAGGAACACAGGTACCCATATCAGTAGAGGCATAGGCCCTTGTAGGGGAGGCCATAGGGTATTTATCAATGTTAACCTAATAAAGCAATTCAAAAACGAAAAAAAAAATTCGATTTAATTTGGCCAATGGTCATTTTTTTCATGTCAGTAGCCAGGGCACTGTCAAATAGTCATATTATCAATAATATTAACAAGAACAATATATTAATTTAATTAAAAATAAATAAAAAAATTGCCCTCTCCGGGTATCGAACCAGCAAGTCAGAACGTTCGAGGACGGACGGACAACGGACTGATAACGGACAACAAAAAGCGAGCCCATAAATTGCATAGCAATTAATAACTTGATGTACGTGGCTACATTATATAAATTATTTATCAGTTCAATATGATATATATTAATGAGGATAATTTATAAATTTCTTGCGAAGTGAAAAATGTAATAAGGCTAATCTAAAATTTCGTGTTCTTTATTAAGATATCAGTATTCGGTATTCAGTATTTTGTTATGATGAGTGAAAATTATTATGCACCAATCTGAAAAATATTATGAAATTATCCCTTTTAGGTAAAATTTATTAAGTTTAAAACAAATGGAGTTATAAGATTTTTAAATTAAACCCACAATTATTTGAATAACATTTAAAATTCGATTTAGTTGTACCTCAAGCTCAATATTTATTGGCATTTGCAGAACACTCTTCGCAATTTTAATCATTAAGTCAGAATTACTTAAAATGTAATAAAGCTGATAATAATTTATAGAATTTTTCCGGTAACATACACATTCAAGCAAACTGATAGCAGAAATTTTAAACTTATGTGTATGTAATGCAAATACAATTTAGTGCTTCAATTTTTTTAGCTAAAATACAAGTCAAAAAGATATATTCGTAGGAAAAACCTCATCGCAATAGTATAAAAAGTTGCTGTGTTTTTTGTATACCATTAAGAAGGGGGTTGCAAAATTAGATGAGTTTACAGTATTAAACTAAATAAATAAATCGGCGCTACCCGGGAAAATTTACTGACTGAGAGGGTGGTCTAATAATGAGAATGCATCCAATAATAAGCAACTAAGAGATCATAAATATAACTGCAACCAATTTTAAAAGTTTGATAAATTATTTTACCATTTTTAAGAATAAAAATTGCTTTTTGAGATATATTTTGCCGCTATTGTAGAATCAACGTTCATGGAAAAATTCAGATGGAAAATTGGGAGAGAGGGTTTATTGTTTTAGCACGCTCATAGCTTTTCATAAAACTTCATATTGGCAGGTGAGATTGAGGTAATCGTAGGTGAAAAAAATCGTTGTAAAATTTTTGGCATTCCAATTCTTACGAAAAAGGTTTATCTCCTTTGGTAGTTGTATTTAAAATAAACGTTTTCCAGTCTCAAACCGTACATATTCCGAGAAAAAATGACAGGTCGGCGTTTTAAAAAATTTTGTAATCGCGACTTTACTGTTTAACCTTAATTTTAATGAAAACAAATGAGAAAGTTAATACTTCCTTTTACTTGTAAGGAGGGAAACGATTCGATTAATCAATAATACATAGGATTGGGTTTTGTTTAATCCAGAAAAAATCCTATACCAACTATAAATGTGTGGTATTGGGAAAATGAGCAAATCAAACTTACTCTACTACGCTCTTTCGTCGTGCGTAAAAGGGTTAGAGAAAGCCAAGAGGGGGGCGAGGTACAGGGTCAGGGATATATTAAGATCAAGGTTAATTGTAGCAAAAAGGGTGGGTTATTAACTAGGCCCATGAATTTTAGAAGCATATCTTTTTGATAAATTACAAAATATATTTTCATGGAATATAAATTGATTTCTTATTGACAGACAAGGAAATGAAAAAATGTTTACCTTTTGTAATTAAGTTTCCTGCTCATAAATTTCTTTTATGACTCATTAGATGCCGTTCTAATCAACGAAATAATTTTTTTTATTGGTCAGTAGCCAGGACACGGTCAAAAAGGATATAAATACATAAGAGACGAAAAAAAATTTCAAATCTATTAGGTCAATGGTCATTTTTTTCTTTTGGTCAGTACCAAGAGACGGTTTATAAATACATACGAGTCAAAAAAAACGAGAAAAAATAATTTCGATTCACACTTTGGCCAATGGTCATTTTTTTCCATTGGTCGGTACCAAGAGACGGTCTATAAATACGCACAAGTCAAAAAAAAGGAAAAAAAATTCAATTCACACTTTGGCCAATGCTAATTTTTTTATTGGTCAGCAGCCAGCGGACGTCCAAAAAGCCATATTATCAATGGTATTAACAAAACCAATATATTAATTTGAAAAAACGAGAAAAAAAAATTTCGAATCACAATTTGGCCAATGGTCATTTTTTCCATTGGTCAGCAGCCAACGGACGGCCAAAAAATCACATTATCAATGGTATTAACAAAAACAATATATTAATTAAATAATTAAAATTAAAAAAATTTGCCCTCTCCGGGATTCGAACCTACATCAGTAGAGGCATGGGCTTTTGTAGGGGCACAGGGATCCATATCAGTAGAGGCATAGGCCCTTCTACGGGAGGGCATAAGGTAATTATCAATGCTAACCTAATATACCAATTCAAAAACGAAAAAAAAATTTCGAATCACAATTTGGCCAATGGTCATTTTTTCATTGGTTAGTAGCTAGGACACGGTTAAAAAGTCATATTATCAATGGTGTTAACAAGAACAATATATTAAGGATCCATATCAATAGAGGCATAGGCCCTTCTACGGGAGGGCATAGGGTAATTATCAATGCTAACCGAATATACCAATTCAAAAAAGAAAAAAAATTCGAATCACAATTTAGCCAATGGTCATTTTTTTCATTGATCAGTAGCTAGGACACGGTTAAAAGTCATATTATTAATGGTATTAACTAGAGATGCATCGATACCACTATTTTGTGCCGACCGATACCAGCCGATACTTAAGATTTTTTTGCCGATACCATGCCGATACTTATAATAAAAAAAAATTTATACTAAAAAATATATGCAAATTAAATATTATAAATTAAGTCACATCCAAATTTTGGTAGATAAGAATTTTGACGATAAAACAATTATAATATAATATTAATTTATAATAATAAATTTTGTTATTAATTAATTCAAAAGTATTGTGATTAATATATCAAAAAAGAGATTTAAATTTTATAATGGTACACTTTATATTTTATCATGGGCGTACGCAGGTTTTGAATTAGGGGGGGGGGGGGGGCAGAATTAAAAAAAAAATTTCCTTATCAAAAATTTTCCGGCAAGCAAAAAAAGGTGTCGGCATCCAAAAAATTTCCTTATCAAAAATTTTCTGGAGAGCAAAAAAAAGGTCTCGCATCCAAAAATTTTCCTTAAATATCCCTGTGACCCTAATTAGGGTGGGGCATTGGCTAATTAGGGGGGGGGCACAACATAAATACGTGTAATATGTTTATATTAAAAACTAATATTGAAAATTTAGTTCTCTTATATTCAACTTAACAATTGTTAGTTGTTCTATTTTCTCCGAAAGAAGCCTTCTTCTCCTATTAGAATCTATCTCACCCATCATACTGAATAATGATTCTGAAGTTGTTGGTGGTGGGCCTAGATATCTTCTGGCTAATTTTGCTAAAGTAGAGTGTCTATTACAATTATGCTTCCAATATAGTAAAGGATCACATTTTTCTTTTGATAAACTACCAGTAAATACTGGTTCTGATAAATATTCTTCTAACTCATGAGAATAACAATTATTTATATTGCTAGTAGGAGTTCCCATCTCAACAAGAGATTCTCTATATGAGCTCCATATATTAAATTCAATTGGTCTGCTTTATTATTTTTTGAGTTTCATATTGAAAAAGGTATCGGCTTGGTGATTGCCGATGCTAGCAAAGTATCGGCCGATACTTTTGGCAAGGTATTGGCGCCGATACCATGCCGATACTTGGTATCATCGGTGCATCTCTAGTATTAACATACCAATTCAAAAACGAAAAATTGAAAGGACGGACGGACTATCAAACCTAATATACCAATTCAAGAACGAAAAAAAAAATTCGAATCACAATTTGGCCAATGGTCATTTTATTCATTGGTCAGCACTCAGCAGCTAGGACACGGCTAAAGTCATATTATCAATGGTATTAACATACCAATTCAAAAACGAAAAATTGAACGGACGGACGGACAACAAAAAGCGAGCCCATAAATTGCATAGCAATTAATATAGAATTTGTGTTAAATAATGGTAAAGTATATTTTGAATAGTAATGCTGATGTTAAAAAGATGGAATGGGTGAGGTAGTTGGTCTTTTTGAGCAATTTGCCTTATTGCTTATTTGTGTGTTTGTGAAGAGTTTCTAGGTATAAGTAGGGATTCAGTTTGCGTTGAATAATAATGATGATGTTAAAAATAAAGAATGGGTGAGGTAGTTGGTCTTTTTGGTCCGTTTGCATAATAGCTTGTTTTTGTGTTTTAAAGAATAAATATTTAAGAGTTGTTTGTATATGTTTGGACGTCAGAACATTGCCGAGCAGATCTTTTAAGGTATATCATAGTTTTCCGAAATAAGATTTTTAATTGCTATGCAATTTATGGGCTCGTTTTTGGTTGTCCGTCCGTCCGTTACCCTCCCTATCTATTTGCATTGGGTATATTAGGTTATCGATTTTTTAAATTAATGCATAAGAAAGAGGTGCCCCACCCCTCATCTCTATCTCCCTCGGTGTGTTATATATAAGATTTGTTAAATTATCTATTATATAATAAACATAAATAAAAGTTGTTTACTTTTAACTGCTATGCAATTGAACTAGTTTTTTAGTTAGAATCCCGGAGTTTTTTTGACTCTTATGATTGTTCTTGTTACTATCATTGATAATAAGAATTTTTGGCCGTCCGCTGGCTCCTGACCGATGGAAAAAATGACCATTGGCCAAAATGTGAATCGAAATTATTTTTTTCGTTTTTTTTTGACTATTATGATTGTTCCTGTTCCTACCATTGCTATTATGACTTTTTGGCCCCGTCCGCTGGCTGCTGACCAATGTTATATAATAAACATAAATAAAAGTTGTTTACTTTTAATTGCTATGCAATTTAACTAGTTTTTGGGTTAGAATCCCGGAGTTTTTTTTGACTCTTATGATTGTTCTTGTTACTATCATTGATAATAAGAATTTTTGGCCGTCCGCTGGCTCCTGACCGATGGAAAAAATGACCATTGGCCAAAATGTAATTCGAAATTTTTTTTTCGTTTTTTCTGACTATTATGATTGTTCCTGTTCCTACCATTGCTATTATGACTTTTTGGCCGTCCGCTGGCTGCTGACCAATGGAATAAAATGACCATTGGCCAAAATGTGATTCGAAAATTATTTTTTCGTTTTTTTTGACTATTATGAATTTATATCCACTTTTACCGTGTCCTGGCGCTGACCAATGGAAAAAAATGACCATTGGCCAAAATGTGCTTCGAAAATTTTTTTTCCGTTTTTTTGGCTATCATTGACTTATAGAGTATCTGTTGGTACTGACCAATGGAGAAAAAATGACCATTGGCCAAATTTTTGATTTTTTTAATTAAAAATTGTTCAAATTCAACAAAAAATTTCTCCCAACAATTCTGCAAATTCTTAACATTGTGATGTTTTATAATATAATGTTTGTTAGACCCATAATCACTAAAGGCCATTAAAACTAATGTAATACGCAACTAGATGCAAATCACTAAATCTAACCCTAACCCTTGCCTATATTACATTTTGCCTATACATGGAAAATTTGTATAAATAATTAATTAATCATTAGGCATTTAATACCCCCCTATAGGCATTCTCGCCCCTTCCCACCTTTCTCGCCCATAAATTGCATAGCAAATATGATACATTTATACGAAGTACAGATGAGTCGTCCCCCCTTCCCTTCTCCCCCTTCCCACGAGGGCCGAAGGCCCGAGTTTTTTATATCATTTTTATTAATTTTTCTTCTATAACTTTTGATGCTCGTAATAACACAGCTAAAAATGGGGAATTAATGATACACTACATATTTTACCATATGATATGAGCAGCAATTTTTTTTATAATTGAAAGTTTTTCAGAAACAAATAAATATAATATTGCTTTTAATAAAAATAAAAAAATTGCTCAAAGGGCCAAAGATTTTTCCCTTGGGGGGGGGGGGGCTTGGCCCCCATAGCTACGCCACTGATGAATACACTCTAACTTTCTTACGAAATTTTGTTGAAATAGACAATTTGGTGAAAAATGAGGCTACTAGTTACTTATACAAAAGTCACATGCAAATTAGCAATTTTTAAATATTGTAAAATACATGGGCATTTTAAAATCTAAGGGAGGGGCAAATTAAAGAGTGACTTTGTCTATGTTATTAACATTATGCTGCAAATTTCCTAATTATATTATTAATAAATAAAGAAATATTTTTGTAATCAATGTAAAAAATTAAGTCACTTAATGAGTGGGTAAACAGGGGACTGATGGAGAGCCCTCCTTCTAATTTTATATAATAGAATCAAATTTAATTTAAAATACAAAAAAATATCATTTTTCCTTTAAAAATGAATAAACCTTATGGCCTCCTTTAATTTAATCCTCACTAAGCTAATGTCCAAATTTTTGAATGTTTCCAGGCCTTAAATAGGCCTAGATAAAATGTAACTTTTCTTCTTTAGTTTATTCATTCAAAAAAATTATTTAGAAATTTACTTTGTGACAGCTTATAAAATCTAGATAATTAAGATTCTGGAGCTACCTTTGTTAAAAGATGTAATCACACTCAAGTGAAGGATTTAGAACGGATTAAATAAAATAGTTCTATAGCTGTTTATATGAGTGCCCATTATTGGTAGTTTTATGGTTAAAAATAAAGAAAAAACTTCAGATTATAAGAAAATTTATACCCTGTCATTTTTTTTTAGTAAATCTAACCTTTGTCAGTATAATTTTTTTAGTAATGAACATGATAAAAATTACAAGATAATTAACTTTATTAACAAAAACCTATTAAACATTATTGATATTGTAACAAAAATTACAAAGAAGTTTTATATCAAATATTTATAACACATAATATCAAGTTATATATACATAATTTATCCAACTTGATTGAATATATATTTAAGAGTTATTTATTATGCCCTCTAAATATTCCACAAAATTTTTACTTAAACAAAAAATTGGTATTTTTATAGCAAAGTACAATTTTAAATCCCTGGCAGACAGCTGGCCTTTAATAGATGACACATGCGACGCTTTTAAATTTTAATTTTTTAATTTGTTTTATACCCGCTCTTATATTTTTCGAATTTTAACACTACGTTTTTATAATGTTCTTACGTTCAAATAAACAATATATATATTTAAAAGAAAATTAAAAATACATTAAATTATCAATTACATAGGGTTTTAATATCCTAATTGTATTGCATAGACTTCTGCTATTGATAATTTGAACATCAGAAGAACTAAGATACATTTTTATGAAAACATGAATAATTTTCAAATGAATACTAATATTTCACAAAAAATGTTTAATATTTATTTTTTGAATGGAAAATTTATTGAAAATTATGAGACGATATCGGTCAAAGTAGCACAGAAAAAAGTAGCACAAATAAGTGAAACAAATTTATTTTTGATATTATAAAATTATAAGCATTAAAGTAAGATTATATCTATGAATTTATGTTTTTTGATTATCCTAATGTTTTCTATATACTATGTGAAAAGTTTTAATTATTTTAGTTATTTGTGGTACTTTTTTTCTGTGCTACTTTGACCGATTCCCAAATAAGTAACTAAAACAAAACAATAATATTGTCGAAGCCAATCGCTTTTCCGAAAAATGCCGATTACTATGTGTAGAAACAAAGATTTTTAATTAAGTATATAAATTGAGACATATAATCAGACCAAATTCATGTATTTACATCAAATTAATAAGGCTTTGTCAAAGTTAAAACATTTTATTGCAAAAAAACAAGATGTATTAAGGTCATTTAAAATTTGGAAGATAAATGTTTAAAAGCCGTAAAATATCCAAAATTTTAGATTATATGTAAATATGAGAAATGTGTACGCTTATCGCTTCTCGGCTTTTATTAGCTAAGATCAAAGTGTAGTGTCTGTTCTTATAAGTTTAATATCTGGTATATTCCTAGAGGAACCAGAAATTAATCTCATTTTTGAGACAAAGGAAGGGCTCTGAGCTGGCTCAACCCTTTCGACGGGTCAGCCTGGTATTACAGTATTTCCAGGAATGGCCCAAAACACATCTAAATAAATTAAGTTAATTGCAAATATTTAATTTAACCTGCAATACCCCACGATAGTTATACTTAAATGAAACGCAATTTAACACTTTAAATTAATTGCTATGCAATTTATGGGCTCGCTTTTGGTTGTCCGTCCTGTACTTGTAATTTTTCAATAATTACTGTGGAAATTTATAAGGGTTTTTAATGGATGCTTCTGTAAAAGACTTTTATTCTTTCGCACATACAACTGCTAATGACCGCTGATTGGTTTTATTTTATTCGACCTCGCTCGAGTCTCGGCTTAATCGCCAAGATCAAAGTGTAGTTTTCCCCCCACGAATCTCACGTACTATGATTAATAAACGTCAATAATTTAGATCGCATCTTCTTTAATTCCCTTCGCTAGTCCCCCCTCGCATTTCGCGCCCACCCCCTTACTTTAATTCATCGCGGCCATTAAAATTCGCCATCTTGATTTTCTCGCTAGTTTTTCGTCGTCCTCCATTAGAATTCGCCATTTTTATTTTCTCGCGCGATTAATTCTCGTAGTCCGCCATTTTAAATAGCCATTCTCGTGTTTTTTACATCCTTACTTCCGCTTTTAAAATTAAAAATTGCCATTATAATTATATCGCCATATCCCTTTTTTTACTTAAACTTATCTTCTTAAATATCCTAAATCTATTAATCTGACCGTGCAATACAAACGGTGCAATCCCCTTTGTAACTCCTATTACATGCTCCGCCTGCGATACCGTTGTATCGTCGAGGCGAAGCATAAGAGCCCACAGGAGGGGTGCCAAAAAAACCGTCCCATCTACTTGGTGTGTCTCAAGGTTATTTGCCACCCTATCACCTCTGTGTCACTACTCCACAAAGTCAAACCACATCCCCGGGCATATCCATGGCCCTAAGGCGGCTGTCAACTCCCTCATACTTTGTCAGATTGCCAGCTCTCCCCTATTACAAGTCAGCGTCCAAGTTAATGATGTAATTTCAACAAATTCAACAAAGAGCCCATCACATGCTGGACGCCGGCGCCACTTAAAATAAGCACATCCATGGAGGAAAGACCCGACAGGTCTATGGCCTCACAATTCTTAGAATTCATCGCTCGGGCAGATACGGTATTCAGCGGCATGCAACCTAAGCGGCCGGCTGTAAAGTACTCGAAGCCCAAGAGCTTAAGCTTCCTCATAGTAATAGAGCCGAAAAAGAAAGTTGTCCCCACGAGACATCGGATAGTAGAAAAAATGAAGGAAAAACGTGTCGTGACTCGTGAGGCTCATTCCGGCATTGGAGATCAACTCTAATGCAAGGACCAATTCTCTAAACATTCTTGATATGCCCACCCTTTCCATCTCATTACCACAATGAGCCGATAACCCTTGGAAACCGCTTTCAAGAATTCGACTCGTTCACTGAGGAGTGCGGGGCGTATGTCTAGCTCGAGTTTAATGAAGAAGGACGCACACCTTCAAACGAGGGTGAAGAGCATCATATTAACGAAGAAAGGTGCACCCTATCGGTGTGACGAGACCTATCTTGGGGTGTATAAGACATAACTGTTGGCCATCGCTAGACGGGATTGCGATGAGACAAACTGGAGAGCGTTTGATATTCTAATGAAGGAAATTACGACAAAGGTACATAGCCTTCTCAAAATAAAGGTTGATCCAAATCAGCCGACTTTGACGTAAACAAACCCATAGAGGTTTAGCGACACTACAAAATAAATCGTCGCACAACTATTAGAAAAATCATAAACGGTGAGCCACCAAGGTGTCAAATATTACCTATGGAAGTGTTGAAATATTTTTCCGCTATATGGGGGGAGCTAAAAGAAATCGACACCTGTCACCCCACTCTTTCCATTACTTCCTTTTCCGAAAAAGAAGTGTGGAAAAGGCTTCAGTGGGCTGAAAACTCTGCCCCCGGCAACGATAAGATCTCTTATAAGCAATGGGCTAAAGTGGATCCGTGTTGCAAAATCCTCACAATAACATTTAACATAGTCTTAAATTCAAAAAATCCCAGAAACTTGGAAACACGCTGAGACTATTCTCATATATAAAAAAGGGGACAGGCTGGATATTAAAAACTGGCGCCCCATCTCTCTAAGTAACACTATATACAAGCTATATATGGGGTTGCTGATGCAGAGTCGCAAGATGGGTGGAGGAGAATGAAGTACTTGCGCCAGCCCAAAAAGGTTTTCTACCGTATGATGGAGTTTTGGAGCATAACTACTGCCTCCGCTGAATGATGGACTCTGCAATACTCAACCATCAAGATATTTTAGTAGGATGGGTTGATTTGGCGAACGCCTTCTCATCTGTTTCTCACCGTAGGCGAACAGGTCACAGCGATTGTCAAAGACCTGTACAACGGCATCTCCACTTCCTTCCCGACCAGTGGCTCGCTGGACAAGATTAAGGTGCTATGTGGTATAAGGCAAGAATGCCCTCTCTCTGGCATCCTCTTTGACCTCGCCATAAATCCTGTTATTCGCGCTATTCAAAAAACACACAGCGAAGTGACGAGCTTATGCTGATGATATTCTGCTAATAGCCAATTCATCAGCCGAACTACAAGATGGATTTAATACAATCGCAAACTTTACCAAACAAACAAATCTCGAAATTAATTTCAATAAATGTGCTACTCTGTATATAAGTGGCACTGGTGGTGCTAGAGGAGCCATCCCAGCAACATACTTCATATTTGGAGAACCTATAAAATGTCTTAAAAATTGAGACTCAAAGGATTTTCTTGGGAGACCCATTGGATTCGCCATCACGTCGACTCCATCGAGGAGTTCAAAGTAATGTTGGAAAAAATTTTAGCCTCAAATTTAGCGCCTTGCCAAAAAGCTGACGATTTAAACATTCTTCTACCCTTCATTAACACACTCCATGCGTTTAGAGTGCCTCCCTAAAACTAAGTAAAAAGAGCTAGACAAATATCTCCGTCCTCAGTTACGGGATATCTTCTTCCTTTCGGAGCGCTCCTCCGTGGATTATATATATGGTTCGGCTAAACGGGGAGCTCTCGGATTCCGGTGGCAGGCATTGATTCAGACTTTTTTATAGTAGATTCGGCTTTCAAACTGCTTACCTCGAAGGATGAGCGCATAGGAGGCATGGCGAAAGGACCTTGATGCCTTGATCATGCGTAGAGCCAATATCAATAGAAGTAAAATAACCCATTCCATCCGTTCCTGCTACCTGCCGGGCAGATATGACCCTCCCTTCAACAACTCTAAATTCTCAATCAAAAATTTGTGGACAGTAACCAGGAAGGCTTCGGCCCGACTGAAGTTGTCATGGAATTTTCGGCCGAAGACCCCTTCATTGTACGCGATAACCTTACCATCGACCCACTTATGCGCAGAAAGCTAGTTTACGCCTTACGCGCCCAGGAACGGGATAAAAATTCCTCAAATTAGTAGCTAATCCGGATCAAGTGAAGGTCATGGAATGCGTGGGCCCATCCAGCCAGCCATCAATTCGTAAAGGACAGGATCTACACCAGGTTTGCCGATTGGCGGTTTATCCATCGCGCAAGGCTCAACCAGTTACCTCTAAAGGGAACGCCCATGAATAGAAGCGCTGACATATAGTGTCGTTGACGAAACTCTCCCCCATGTTATGGATCACTGCATGAGATATTCCACGTCGTACACAAAACGTCTTAACTTGGTCGTGGATCGTCTAAAAGAACTGGCTGCTAAAAGATTCTCGATATTATGGGAAATAAGACCGTAGATGACTCTCAGCTGCGCCCCAACTTGGTCATCACAAAGGGGGACTCCGCTATAATAATTGACGTAAGTATCCCATTTGACAATCGCCTCGTTGAGTTAGATACAGCCCGTGATGCGAAAATTGCAAAGTATGAACCGGTTCAACAGTCCCATCAGTTTAATCGGTACGTTCCTAATAGAGGAACCAGAAATTAATCTCATTTTTGACACAGAGGAGAGGGCTCTGTTATTGCTCACGCCTTATATTTTGTCAGACTATGTTAGACATGAATCTCCTTTAACACACTGATTGTAGAAAATGTTATCTTTGCCGGGGGCAGAGTTTTCGGTCCAATGAAGTCATTTACAAACTTATTTCTTGGAGAAGGAATCAATGGAAAGGATGGGATGAAAACAGTTTTTATACACTGCTGTATCGATTTATTTACTTCTTGGTCCCCCCGTATTGATGAAAAATGTTTTAATACTTCAGGTGAGATTTGACACCTTGGTGGCTCACCGTTTATTTTCTGATGGTTGTGCGGCGATTTATTTTGTAATGACACTGGACCTCTATGGGTTAATTTACATCAAACGTCTTGTTTGGTTTAACTTTTATTTTTAGAAGGCCATATACTTTTACGGTAATTTTCTTCAACAGGTTGCTAAATGCCTTCCAATTTGAGTCGTCACAATCTCGTCTGGCGATAGCGAGAGGTACCTTGAACGATCCGAGATCGGTCTCGTCGTAGATCGAAAGGATGCATCTAAGCTTTGGCAGCACCCTCTCGTCTGGGGTCCTTGCTCCAAGAAGTGGGTCAAGTTCTTAAAACGGTTAGAGGTGAGGTAATACGATTGAGAGGTTGGCCATATTCGGAATGTTGAAAGACTGAGTTTGCTCTCTAATGCCGAAATGTCTTTCACAACTCCCTTTTCCTTTATTTTTTCTAGCTCCTCATGTCTTGTAGGTATGATTTTATTCTTCAGATCTACTGTTGTAAAAAACTCTTGCTCCTAGTCTCCGAGTATTTCAGAGCCGGCCGCTTAAGATGTATGCCGCTAAGTACTGTATCACCCCGAGAAATGAATTCTAAAAATTGGGAAGCCATAGATCTATTGGATTTTTCTTCTTTAAGTTTCATGCCACTATTCAGCAGGAAAAATCGACCAGCAAACTGTTTGCAGATTTTGGTAGTTTTTTGCGGTGAATAATTTTTTCCCTATATGGCAAATTTTTAAAATATTTGCTATTAGAGGTACCCAAATCAGGGATTTTGGCATTTTTCAAACGTCAATAACTTGCAAATTAATCGGTAATATTTTAATTTAATAAATTAGATTCACAAAAAAAGGAGAGGATTTCATTAAATCCTTGTTGAAAACGCCAAAATCGCTTTATTTATCAATTGACATCAATTTTCAAAAACATGTGGTACAGGGAAAAAACTAGACATATTTGTGTTCCCCGTAAAAAAACTCTACGATCTGCAAATAGTTTGCCGGTTGATTTTATAAGTCTATCATTAGTTGAAAAGTGTAATTTGATGAAAGAATATTATAAGTTTTGGTATCTTGCCGCACTGACTTGTGGTAGAGGCGAATTGATCAGAGTAGATGGGATTTGATAACCGCCTTACAATGGTATGCCCGGGGAATGACAAGAGGTTTGTAGTATGATTGAGATAGAGGTACTGAATTTTCTAAATGAGCCTGATTAACTAAGCTGCTAGGGTTAGCAGCAAAATTTGTGGTGCACCCCATGGGTGAAAAACTCTGTGAATATCTGTGATCAATACTTCGCCCTGACAATACGACGATGCTCAAAGATTTTCAGTAGTAGGAGAAAAACGACTTTACCACTCTCAGCTGCGCCTTAACACGGTGATCGCGAAAGGGAATTCCGTTATAATCATTTACGTAGGCATTCATTTCAATAATCGCCTCGTCGCGTTGGAACCGGCCCAAGATGCGAAGATTAATGAACAAGTGCGACAATCCGTAGTAGCGCGATATAAAATCATATCTAATGAATCGAGCATAGTAGGGGCCTTTAGGTCCTAGCATTTGCAAAACGATTGCTTATTCCTAAACTATTGCCGCTACCTTCGCCAAATGATTACCTAGTCGTCGAATCTATTAGATTATCAGTAAAAAATTTATTTTCCTTCCAAAACATACAAATTATTAACTTGATGAATAAAAAATTAGCATAAATTACTTAGGTATAAGTAAATAAATCAAACTTAATTTTTTATTAAACAAAAATAACAAATTTGAGTGGGGGGAAGCTATAAAAAAAAGATCTGAACTATTTTATTAAAATGTGTGATCTTTGGGAAAAATTTTGTATTCATTTGTGAATCAACACGCACAACCAAAAAGCCTGACTAGTTGAATATGAATTTCCACATTCTGGGCTTGTAAAGCTAAATTGTTTTAGCACCTTGAAATGTGTCATAGCAACATTATGCAATGCATTGTCACATTATGTGTGGGATGTCTGAATGGTATAAGATTTCCACAAAAGATATATAATATAATAGAAGTTAGTTTTAGTTTGTGAGCTACAATGTTTCATAAATTGACTTCCTTTGTGGAGTTGACATCTATCAGATATATTCAATTTGGCAGGCCTCAATTAGGCATTTATTTTACAATGATATCAAAATAAATTTAACTAATAAATGGTGTTAATCCTTTTGACTATGCATATTAACAAAATCTTTAACTCTTTTATTTGTTTATTGTTGTGCTATGTCTAATGCAAAGACTAAATTATTAACTTAATAGAAAGCTGGAAATTATAAATATTTATTTAATGCATTAAATAGATATTGAACATATCCTAATACAAAATGTATGAAACAACTTTAATGATTGATTTCTACATATATTTATATAATATAAATTTCTTTTATAAATTATATAAAGTCTGTTATTTTATCAGTATGTTTAAATAATTTGAACAATTCAAGTAATAAATGTCTACAAGTTCCTTTAAATTAAAAATTATCAAAATATTATTAACTATTAAAATATTGAAAGTTATTAAGGGTAATAATAAAATGCAATAGATTTCTCATTTTATCTTTTTGATTTAAATAATAAGTTTACTTGTAACCTACTCATAATGAAGTTTTTGCACAGAAAAATCTTGTTACAAAATATTTCGATTCTAGACGACGTTATTGATTGAACATCATTAGGACCACATGCCGTTTGTCCCTTGTAAAGATAATAGTTTGTATAGCTACTATATTTATATTTTTAAAAAAGGATGAGTATATGTGTGGCTATGGCTAGACTTACCATTTATTATAGTAAACGCAAATATTTTCAAATAATGTTATAGACCAGTGTTATAAAACGACCGCGTAATTTTGGCTGACCTTTGGTCTTAGTCGACAGACCAAAAGTCTTTGATCTATTTTTCTTAGTCGACCTTTAGGTTTAATCAAATTCTGAAAAACAGACCAAGGGTTGTTAGTGTATTTAATAGTGATGCGAAAAACCGAGAACATTCTTGGTCTTGTCTCATCTCGAAAAAACAAAATGAGACGAGACGAGAATATGTTTTTTCGCAATTTCTTTAGCTTGTTGCTTTTCATGTGTGAGTTTTTGTTGTTGTAAGCGGCTAACTTTTAGGCTAAAAATGTGTATTTTTCTCTAATCCTCTGCTTGATTGCCCCTTTCCTCCTCATGGAAATTCTCGACCCTTTCTTTCTATCCCGTAAATTGCATAGCAAATGTGGTATATACGGAGTTTAAATGAGTTTTTTAAAACAATACCCCAAAATTAGGCACATGTACCATGGCAAAAACGAATTCCCGAACCCTCGGCCGCCAGGGGGAGGCTTCTGTATATATATATATTATTTAATACTATCAATGATTTTCTATCCCTAAGCAAATTATGGGCTCGTTTTTAATTGCCCTGTCCGTCCGTACTGTCCGACTTGTATTTAATAGTTGCTGTGGAAACTTATACGTCCTTTTAGTGGCTGTACTTCGCTCACAAAACCGAGATACGATCTCTGACAGGCTTCTCCCCCTCCCGGATCAGGGCAAGGTAATGGCGTGTGTGACCCTGCATCCAGCGAGTCGCGCGTTCCTCTCCACTGGCAAATATACTCGCTTTGCCGACTGGAAATTTATTCATCGCTCTCGTTTGAACTTGCTTCCGCTCAACTCCGCCGCTGCTACGAAAAAAAATTGTAATCGCAGGTGCTGGAGGTGTGGGGAGAAGGATGAAACGCTTCCGCACGTGTTGAATCACTGCATGCGCTAATCCCCTCTTACACCAAAAGACACAACTCGGTCCTCGATAGGCTACAGGAGTTCCTTGTCGAAAAATACACTATCATCGGCGAAAACACCGCCGTCGACGATTCGGGCCTCCGACCGAATTTGATGATCACCAAAGGGAACGCTGCCATCATCGTCGGCGCCATAGTTCCCTTCGAAAACCGTCCGGAAGCTTTGAAGAGGGCCGGGGAAGAGAAGAAGACCAAATATCAAAAGGTTGCCGAGTCTTTCAAAAGGTATTCAAATGTTACAATCCAACCCTTCGTCGTAGGGGCTCTACGCTCTTGGTACCCGGAGAATGACTCGGTGGTGAGACTCATGGTCCCCAACAAAACGACGCCGCTACTCATCGCCATCGCATCGTCGCCAACGTTATTCACCACTCGCGGAATATTTATTTACACCATATTTCTGAGATTCTGCTAAAGGAATAATCGTCGCGTCATCTACTTAACTTTCATTTGAGTATTCACTCGCAATATGTTTCACGCAATATACTTTACTGCAACATATCTTACATTATCATATACCTTCAAATTTTGAAACATTTTATAAATAACTAAATAATCTGTTCTTATCAGTTTAATCTCTGGTACGTTCCTCATAGAGGAACCAATATTAATCTCCTTTTTGAGACGCAGGAGAGGGCTTTGAGCTTGCTCAACCCTTTCCACGGGGCAGCCTGGGATTGCAGTATTTCCAGGAAAGGCCCAAAACACATCTAAATAAATTTAATTAATTGCACATATTTAACTTGCAATACCCCACGATAGTTATACTTAAATGAAACGCAATTCTACACTTTAAATTAATTGCTATGCAATTTATGGGCTCGCTTTTGGTTGTCCGTCCCCTGTGCGCCTTGTCAAACTTGTATTTTTTCAATAATTACCTAGGAAATTTATACGGGTTTTTAATGGCTGGGTGGACTTATGCTTCTGTAAAAGACTTTTTATCTGCTTTCGTATATAGACTAGCTAATGACCGCCGTTTGGCTTAAATTTACTCAAATTATATATAAACTAATTCTATCTTTTATAACAAACTTACTACACCTTTAGTAATAAAGTAGAACTTAAACCTCTACATTGGTAACCCCGAATTTCGAGGGAGCCAAATTTATTTTATCCTCCCCCCAGAACACTTATTACATCAGGTCCGTTGGTAACCTCGCATTACGGGAGAGCCTATATTTTTTTATTTCTTCTTCTAAACACTCTTTTGCAACCTCTGCCCGAGATTGAAAATGTCCACTACTCATCATGGCCATCACAAACAATTCAACACAAACCTTTATGGCCTTTTTTATTAGCAAGGACTACAATTTTGGCGAGACAATGCATGACATTAACCGCTGCTATTACCACCATTTTCCCCATTACTGACCTATTTAACTGATAGAAGACTGCGATTTTAATATAGATACGTCTGCTCGCGACATGTCTACTAATATATTGGATAGCACAACAACTTCCAACCATCATACACCTAGAGATGGCAGTAGGGAAATTTTCCGGAAAAATTGAAAAATTCCCACGGAAATTCCTCGGGAAATTTATAATTTCCTGGTTATTTTCCTCATAGTTATTTACATGTGATATATCATATATAAGTTTTTAGAATGTTAATCGACTAAGCCTTGTGTCTATTTATTTTATAATCAATATTAGCGCTTAAAACAACAAATTCCTTTTTATTTGAATTATTCAATTAAGTAGATACATTCTCATATAATGTCCAGTATTTCAGCATTTTTTAATTGGAAAAAAAATTTAAGCTACCAAGGCCTTCTTAAAAAATTTAATGAATAATTATGTTTAGTAGTACTTTATTAAATTACCATAATGAAAATGTTAATGATCTTGTTACAATGAAGTTAAATCAATGCGCAAATATGACATTAATAAATGATGGATGGACTAATTTGCACGGAGAAAAGATAATTAATTTCATAGTCATAACTCTGACCTCTATATTCTGAGGATGTATAAATACAGCTTTTAACCGTCACAAAGAAGAATATATTGAAAATATGTAAAATGCAAGAAATTCAAAGAAAAATTTGCTGCTGTTATTACAGGTAATGCGCCAACATTACAAATTGGGAGCCTTTGAAAGTGAAATACACCGCACTGGAATGTTTTGGGTGTGCAGTTCATGGCTTGAACCTACTAATCAAGAATAATTGTTTAAAACGTTAAGTTATACATAGTCTGATTAATAAAAGAATATTATCAAATATGTAAAGCGCAATGTAATTCTTATATCAAATATAAAAAAACAATTGCTTAAAGGATAGTCAGTTTAATTGAAAGTTCTAGGCCTTATTAAATAGGGTGGGAATGTTATAATGCTTGAGAGCTTGATTTAGAAAATAGCTATTCTTCAAGAAATAACAATCATTGGAAATTTTGAAGATAAAGACAAAAGGAAATTTTGTTAGATAACGAAAACTTTTAACAATTATTTAAATTATTTTGCCCCTCCTAAGCATTATCTAAAATACTGCAGGTAGAGGGGGAAAGTTTTTGTCCGATATAGATATAATATACACATCGTTGCACGAAGGGTCATCGTATTACAAGAGCAATAACATAAATCATCTAATTAAAAAAGGCAACTTTGTTGTCAAGATTTTATTTGCCCGCATATTTCCTGGGTCCGAGTTACTGTAAACTCAGGAACAAATTAGCTAATGACAAAATACGCAAAATTGTGGCAATAAGATAGAATTTACACCTTTTATCAACCAAATAAACCCACCCGATTATTATGTCATCCTCAGAATCTACATATGGACATCTAGAAAAAATTTAATCAGATGCCTTATAGCGTTGATCTATTTATACATAATTAACAAAACTTTCTAGATGCATTTATTATTAATTTATTTAACCGTTTGTTATAATGTTCCAATAAATCTTTTTAAATCGATGTTAAATGTGTTGATTTTAATGTTTTTGTTATTTTTTTAAGTTGTTGATTCATCCCACACGGGGCTATTTTTAAATTTCCCTTAATTTCCCATAAATTCCCTTATTTTCCCATTATTTTCCCAATTTCCCCTTGGAAATTTCCAATGCTTGAGTTTGGGAAAATATGACATCTCTCACACCTCAACCACCACACTGTCAACCACACTCACGCAAACACTAACGCAATCACTAACTCCATACAACCACAAACTGGCCAGCTAAATTAGCCGTTAACTTCTATTTTTAGCACTCCTTTCAAATAGGAGGGGGATTATATAGTATTACCTAATTAGAATAGTGATACCTTTATGATTTGGTTATCACTCTTTTCACACCCCTCATTATAATTTGAATACACAACAGACATTGAAGTTTAGATATTTGAATACCTTACGATTTAACAATTTTATTAATATTAACCTCTATACAATTATATATAAACTAATTCTATCTTTTGGCTATTATAAACTTACTAAACCTTTAGTAATAAATAGAACTTAAACCTCTACAGATGATTGCAAAACTGGCTAAATAATTCCTTGCAAATTAATCATGACCGTCACTTAATTCCACTTTGTCTGTCCCCTGCCAGAGGACAAAATACTTAAAAACAAACATCTTGAGGGTGCATCCTTAGATATTTATAAGTGCCATATTATTTATAAAACGTCTTATTTTAATTTAAAATTTAGGTATAAATGTCTTAATATAAAATCAAATTAATAGTAAAAAAAGGTATTATCCTTATATTAACACTATATTGGTGTTTTATGCAGATACTTGTTGCAAAAGAATACCGCATGCAAATCTTTGAAAGTTATAAGCTAAATTAATAAATAGTGAATATTAAGTTACTTTTTATACGAATTTATCATAAAACATTAAAAAAATCAATCAGTAGAATTTTTTTAAATATTAATTTAGTTATAAGTCAGATTGGTAATATAAGAATGCGTATTATATATAATTTATTGATAAAGTTTGCTAGAATATCTACTAGTTAATGCCTGTTTGAAATTTTTAAATACACTTATAAATCAATAAAAGATTGTAATAAAAAATTTCGTATAAAATGCATCTAGATGTTATTTATTATATTATCCATAAAATGTACTAGAAATCAGAAGTTTATTATATGTTATTAAAACTGTATGGGATTAACACATGGAAGAGATCTTTGCAGTTTAGTAAGTTAGCCTTTCTGCTTATAATGCAAACCTAAAAATATTGTAAAATAGATTTAATATGTTAAAATCTACTTATATTCTTTCTCATATCATTGTCTACTTAAACTCTGGGGCATTTTAAAAATGTTATTAAATGAATAAATTAAATACCTTCAATACTGCACCCGAGTAAGGATTCTATGGGTAGGGCTTATATTTTCAATACCTACCTAGAAAATACATGTCTGATAGTTTCCATGTAGCTACTTTTTAGAAAGGACTATTGAGAATTAGTTAAAACAAAATTCTTAGTATATATATATATTAATATTAAGCATTACCTACTCCATAAATACAGAATTAAAATATTACAGAACTTATTAGTTGTAGCCTTTGTGAAAATCTTTAAACTAATCAGGATTCTTTATACCTTAAATATGAAATTTGGATAAACACATTTATATTATTTTCAGCCGTTGTGAACTCTATTGTTGAAGATTGCCTACACAATAATTTTTATAAATAACGTAATAAAACTTCTATTACATAATTGTAAAAATATCACATTATTTTTGTCACTTTTTTATTTATAAAAAATCTATAATTAAATCAAAAATTTTCGAAAATATGACAAAATAAATGCTTAAAATTTAAAATCGTCATTTTGGGCGCGTCATTTCAGACAGCGTTAGTGAAATGAGCAATTAAATGGTTTGGACTGGCCCTGGCGGGCAATTTAGTGATGACTTTTATCAGAAAATTGCGACAAATATGATCAATGATGTGAATGTGGAAATTTATAATAAATAACCATTTGATTTTTCATCTGTCCAGCGATTGTCATTTAGAAATTTCCTGAAGTAGAAGCAATATCTATAATTCGTTTATATTGCCAATTCATTCCATCGACGTCTTGACATCCTATCATGGGCGTAGCCAGGTTTTGGATTAAAGGGGGGGGGGAGGCAAAACGTTTAAAAACTCAATTAGAGGGGGGCAAAACATAAATTTTTTTAATTTTTCAAAGTTTTGGCATTGAAATTTTTTTTTAACTTAGGGGGTGCAGCCGCCCCCTTCCCCCTGCCCCCCCCTGGCTACGCCCATGCATCCTATTGTTTGAATAAGCTTTTAATCTCTTGAGTATGGAAAAACTACCATCATTGATGCATGTGGTGTTTAGAAGACAGAAATGTGGTTAAAGCTTTTAGCCGGAAATTTTATTTAAAAATAAAAGTGTGTATATATATATAAGCTTTTACGGCATTTAAAAGTTAGTCTTTTATCTGACTAAATACTTTTCATTAATTTAACATTTTTTTAAACCAAGTTTTGTTTTATAATTTTAGCTAAGGGAGGGGAGCGGAGGGAGGGGGGGGCGGAGCCCTTGGCTACGCCACTGATCCACATCATTGTTTATAATTATAGGGAAGCGTCTTCATCTGCATCATCGGATAAATTCAGGATATCTGGAAATTATTTACCAGATGGATTAAAAATTTTGTATATATAGTAGGTTATATAACCAAAAATTATATTTATTTTGATAGTCAATGCTTAATTAGGTTTGTATAAAGGGGTGAGGAGGTGGGAAAATCAACTCCCCTTCCCAGTGTGAGAAAGACGGTAAAAAGGGGGGGGGGCAAACCAACAAGACAAAAAAGGAGGGGAAGTTTTTAATTTATTTAAGATATATAATATGAGCAAATATTTATAGTTACTAACTCGTAGCAATTGCTTCTATTAAATCTGCTATCTGCTCGAGTTTACTGCTAGGGCAATCTGCAATCTGCTCAATGCTTGAACGGATTTTGTGCTTCCACTCATCTCTCGAGCATTTTTAATTGCTACTGCTCTGCCTACTGCACCAAACACCGAGCACTCATTATGCAAACGAGCATATTAAACAGCTCAGTGTGCGTGCTCGAGCAAAGCACATACAGTCAAAACCGTTTAATTGCAAAGCCCTGGGCCTGAATTTTTTTCGCGATTAACCAATATTTTGCAATTAAACCATGGAAATAAAAGTATATGTACATTATATAAAATATTCATTTCTTACGCTTCGCAATAAAACGATATTTTATACAATTATCTGGTTGATTTAAGGACTCGAAAATGTTTGTGAATATCCGATATTGTACTATTAACCGATTTGTCAATAAACGATGTTTTTGTTAATATTATCGTTTAAAAAAACAAAATGGCGGTTAACTTCGCGATTAAAAGATTTTCGCGATAATCCGAATTGCGATTAAGAAGTTTCGACTGTAATGAGCATTGCTCACGCGAGCAATTTAACAACTCTAGTAAACTAGAATGTAAATAATCTTTTATATATTAAAAGACTGAAGTATTCTACTTATAAAAATACCATATAGCATGGGCGTAGCCAGCATCGGAATTTGAGGGGGGGGGGGGGGCAAAAATGATTTAGGGAGGGGTAAAATAATATTTGTTAACAATAATTTAGCCATTATTTTAATAAGCTTCAAAGAGTTTTTGGATTTTTAGGGGGCAGCCTCCCCTCCTTGCTCTCCCACACTTAATAAAATATCAAGCATATCTAACTTCATGACGTCATACATGCAAATACGACAATGTAAATAACATTCCATTTAAAAAAGACTGATGTATTCTATTTAGAAAAACTATTTTTTTAATATTAACATATCAGCAATATGTTTATTTGTGGCTTAGTGGGCCGAAAACTCTGCCCGGCAACGATAAGATTTTCTACAAGCGGTGGGCTATGTGGATACGTGTCTAACCTAGTTTGATAATAACTATTTGATCAGGTCAAAAAGCGAACACAAATAAATTAATAAAGGGGATAATGATGACCATAAAATTTTAAATTGCTATAAATTGGTTGTATTCTAATACAAATTTTAAATTAAAAAAGCTTGGTTATTTGACGTTTAACCCTAAATTAACACACTGTTTTGGTTATTAGATCAATTGGATATAATTTTATATCCATACGACGTCCGTAAAAATAACTTCGGTTAATATGATTATATAAAAATAGATATAAAATAATGCATCTCTTCAAAATATTCTTAGAATTTCATATTTTTAACGGTGATTAAAATTTAATAATAAGATAATTGATAAATAAATATATATATTTTTGGTCTAAAAGTTAGCCGAGTTAGCCGCCCACACCAACCAAAATGCACATAAAATTAAGAATATAGTAAGACCCGGAGAATAAAATGGTTGATCTTTGGCCGAGGAACGATCATTATTTATTTTTAGCTGAAAAATTTATTTTTTGCATATTTGAAGCTAAGACACCATAAATACCAAAACCTTCAGGCACAAAGATAAAAATAGATTTTAGCCTTTGGCCGGGATCAAATGAAGTAGTAAACAACGGTCATCATTAATTTGCAGGAAATTATTTACACAATTTCGCAATTATCCGTTTTAAATTAACAACCTAGACAAATTGGCAAAATAAATTCATAAAGCAGAAAAAATAAATAGCAATTTACAGGGTGTTTGGCCTTTGGCAGGGGTCAAAGTAGAAGTAATAAACGGTCATCTTTAATATGAGGGAATTATTTAGCCAGTTTCGCAATTATCCGATATATAGCAAAAACCTAGACAAGTTGCCCAAAGAAAAGCTTTAATATATGTAATAATCAGTCGGGCACAAAAACAATAATGAAATTTGGGCTCGAGCGAGGTCGAATAAAGTAAGGCCAATCAGCGGTCATTAGCTAGTGTATGTGCGAAAGAAAAAAGTCTTTTAAAGAAGCATAAGTCCACACAGCCTTTAAAAACCCTTATAAACTTCTACGGTTATTATATTGAAAAATTACAAGTTGGACAGGACGGACAACCAAAAGCGAGCCCATAAATTGTATAGCAATTAATTTAAAGTGAAAATTTGCGTTTCATTTAAGTATAACTATCGTGGGGTATTTCCGGTTAAATTAAATATTTGCAATTAACTAATTTTATTTTGATGCGTTTTGGGCCATTCCTGGAAATACTGCAATACCAGGCTGACCCGTGGATAGGGTTGAGCAAGCTCAGAGCCCTCTCCTGCGTCTCAAAAATGAGATTAATTTCTGGTTCCTCTATGAGGAACGTACCAGAGATTAAACTGATAAGAACAGACACTACACTTTGATCTTAGCTAATAAAAGCCTAGAAGCGATAAGCCTACAAATTTATCACACATATAATCCAAAATTTTGGATAGTTAACGGTTTTTAAACATTTATCTTCCAAATTTTAAATGGCCTCAATACAACTCGTTTATTTGCAATAAATTTTTTTAATTTTGACAAAGATTTATTATTTTGATGTAATAAATAAATTTGGAATCAAATAATGTCTCAATTTATATAATTAATTATAAATATTTGTTTCTACACATAGTATTATCTATACGCTAAAAAAATTTAGACGAATTCGTCATTTTCCGCGAATGCGATCCGTTTCGTTGATATTATTGTTTTGTGTTATTTATTTTCTCCCACTCGTTAATAGTTATTTATACCGCATGCATTTTTCATAAATTAATATGATACATTGTGCGCATAGCTTTCAATTTCCCATTCAAAAAATATGTAAGTGGACTTTTTTGTGATTATTAATATTCAATTAAAGTTTATTCAGCTTTTCAAATAAAAGTGCATCTTACTACTTCTGATGCTCAAATTTTATCAATAGCAGAAGTCTATGCAATTCAATTTCGATATTTAAACCCTATGTCCTTGATAATTTAATGTATTTTTAATTTTCTAAAATTATAATAAATAATATAACTTGATATTTTGTGTATTAAATATTTGACCTTAAAACATCTTTGTAATTTTTGCTACAATATCAATAATGTGTAATAGGTTTTTGTTAATAAAGTTAAATATCTTGTAAGTTTTATCATTAATTACTAAAACAGTTTACATGAAAAGTTTAGATTTACTATAATATGACAGGGTATAGATTTTCTTTTAATCGGAACTTATTTCTTTATTATTAACCATAAAACTACCAATAATGGGCACACATATATGCTATAAAACTATTATATTTAACCTTTTTTGAATCTTTCACTTGAGTGTGATTACACCTTATAACAAAAAGGTAGCTCCAAAATCTTAATTATCAAAAATAAAAACTGTCAAAGTAAATTTCTAAATGATTTTTTTTAGGAGTAAACCGAAGAAGTTACATTTTATCTAAGCCTATTGAAGGCCTGGAAACATTCAAAAATTGGTCTTTACATGGGCAGTGAACATTATCAGTGAGGATTAATGTGAAGGAATACATAAGGTTTATTCCGTATTTTATAAAGGAAGGCTATTAAATTAAATTTTATTATCACTCATTAATTGACTTAATTTTTTACATTGATAACTATTATAACTCGTGTTAGAAGCGATAAAAACAAACTAAACAAAATGGCAATAAATCGAACAACAGAAACGATTGGTAGTCTCGTTTGGGAATACATATTAAAATACAATATTAATTATAACATAAATACCATATACAACATATCTCCTCCCTTTCGTTGTGGCTTTTAATTATTTTTCCTCGATAAGTCTTGCAGGGGGACGAACATCGCGTTTCGGGCGAGACGTTTGACCTAAGTTAGATTGACTCTCCTCCCCGGCGAAATCCGTCTCTTCTCCTGGCGTAATTGACGGTTCTAATACCGTCTCTTCTCCTGGCTTTAGTGACGGTTCCAATACCGTCTCTTCTCCTGGCGTAAATGACGGTTCCAACACAGTCTCTTCTCCTGACGTAAGTGACGGTTCAAACTCCACCTCTCCCCAAGGCGTAACTGATGCGTGTGGAGAAGAAGATTGTACAGGCTCTTGTCTTGAATCTACGAATCTATTCCTTAGCTGATCGGCATGCTTCCGCAATTTCTTTCCATTCGCTTCCACTGAGTAAGACAAGGGCCCCGTTCTAGTGATTATCGAACCTTCACGCCATCCGGGTCTCGTTTCATTCCTTACCCATACCGGCTGTTCTGAAAGAAATTCCCGAATCTTTAATCCTTTGTTATGCCGCTCCTCGGTTGACCAAACTTGTTTTTCCAATTTTGACTTAATCGGAGATCGTGCCCAATCCCAAGCCGTTTTCATATGTCGTCCAAACATTAGCTTATATGGTGATGATCCTGTTGAATTTAAAGTGCTTATTCGGTAAGTCATCAAGACCTCTGACAAACATTCATGAGGGTTCGTCTTCTGCATTCTGGTAGCCGCGTACCTTTTCTTCAAAGTTTGAATTCCTCTCTCTGCTAACCCGTTAGTCTTAGGATGATATGGAGAAGATTTCATGTGTATGATGTTATTCTCCTTGCAAAAGTTTTGAAACTCCAACCCCGTGAATTGGGGTCCGTTGTCCGAAACAATTTGTCTAGGGACCCCGTACAGGGCAAACCACTTCCTAAGGATTCGAAGAGAGGCCTGAGTTGTTGTTGACTGTAAGAGTTCAACATCCATCCATTTTGAAAATCCGTCGACTACTATTAACCACGAATAACCATCGATTGGTCCCGCAAAATCGATATGAATTCTTTCCCAAGGAAACTCGGGGACATTCCATGAAAACAACGGAACTTCCTTAGCGTCCCCACGATTCTGTTGACATGCTTTACAAGCGTTCACAAAATTTTCAATCTCCGAACTCAGTTGAGGCCACCAGCAATAGAACCTCGCGATCGATTTCATAGCCGATATACCGGGGTGACCTTTATGCAGATTAATCAACACTCGCTGCCGAAGGGATTGTGGTACAACCATCCGCCCATCCATAAATAAATTATTTTCACAACTTAGCTCTGTTCTGCGATTATAAAAGACCCCAAATTCTTGTGGAATATCCTCTTTGCGTGAGGGCCAACCTTTATTTATAAAGTTCTTTATTTTACGCAATTTAAAATCCTTATCAATTTCTTCACTAATAGTCTTTCCCGATAGTGATAACTCATTAAGGAGGATGTTTTTTATCCTAAGCATTGATACATCATCGCTGTTGTGAATCTCTTCTGTAAGGGGTAAGGGCGCTCTTGAAAGTGCGTCAGCTACTTTATTCCGTTTGCCTTCAATGTACTCCACTGAAAAATCGTAGGTCGATAGATGATAAGCCCAACGCATCAATCGATTATTTACTATTCTCGGAAGATCTAAATTTTCCCCAAACAAACGCACTAAAGGTTTATGATCCGTTCTTATAATAAATTTCCTTCCATAAATGTAGGTGTGGAATTTTTGGACCGCCCATAGAATGGCTTTAGCTTCCTTATCAATAGTAGCATAACTTTCCTCGGCGTTTGAAAGTGTTCTCGAAGCATACGCAATAGGACGCAATAGTCCAGCCTCACATGCATGAGACAACACTGCCCCAAATCCTTTCTCCGAAGCGTCGGTTTCAAGCACCAAGGGCAAGGATGGTGAATAAGGGATTAAGGTATTGCAATTCTTTAAAATCGATTTAGCTTTTAAAAATATTTGCTCCTCAACCTGTGACCATACCCATCTAGATTTCGTACCAGTGAGTCGGTGCATGACAAAATACCATGAAGGCTAGGAATAAATTTTTCCTGATAGCAAAGCATCCCAAGAAAAGATTTTAACTCGGATCTATTAGTGGGTCTATTCATATCTAAAATGGCTTGTATCTTTGATCCGGAGGGATGGATACCTTCTTTATCAATCATAAACCCTAAAAATTCAACCGAATCTTCCAAAAACCGAATTTTATTAAACTGTCCTTTAATCCCCGAATTTTTTAATTTCATTAAAACTTTATTGACGTTTGCAATGTGCTCCTCATCATTTTCGCCGGTGATTATTATATCATCAAGGTAAACTCAGGACAATCTTTTAGTAAGTTATCCATAAACCTCTGAAAAATGGCTGGAGCTGAGGACAACCCAAACGGAAGCCGACAGTATTTGTAATAACCCAAACTGGTTGAAATAACTAAGAGGTCTTGTGATTTCTCGGAAACAGGCATTTGCAGATATGCATCTTTAAGATCAATTTTCGTGAACTTCCTTCCTCCCGAAATTTTTGCGGCAACATTTTGAAATGTTGGAATATGATGGTAATCTATAATTAAATTTGGATTCACAGTAACCTTGAAATCGGCGCAGATACGGATGTCATTATTAGTTTTCCTTACGATCACAATTGGAGTAGCCCATCGAATGGGCTTAATGTTGGGATCCACTGGCTTTAACACACCTGCGATAACCAATCTTTGGAGCTCTTTCTCTAGAGGGGCTCTCAAAGGAAACGGAACCCTCCTAGCTTGCCAAGATCTAGGAGTTGCATTTGACTTCAAATGGATCATTATTGGTTCGCAAGAATTTATTAATCCTAGTTTCCCATCAAAAATCATACTATATTTATTTCAAAATCTCTAGTAAGCGAGTTGTTAGCACTACTTACCTTATGAATTTCAACCATCGGGGGAAGTACTAAGTTGAAGGCTAAACTCCATGGTAGTCCAAAAAGTGGTACCTCCTTACCCTAACTACCACCGTTAAATTTTCCATTCGATTTCCCACCTGGACCTTCACCGTCGCTTCACCCAATATTTTTAGGGGTGTACAACCGTACACTAGCGGTGGTATGGCCTTCCTGAGTACTGGTTGGCCGATTTCATCCCATAATGATGTGTTAATTACCGATACTTGCGCACCAGTGTCGAAATCCATCACAGTCCCTAGACCGTTGATTTTCACCTCAATCGTGGCCCGACGCCCTCGGCGATTAATTTGGCATATTGAGTCCATCGAATCGGCGTCATTATCTTTTTCGGAGGTCATACATACTTGTTGTACCTTGTAACCACCTTTGCAACATCGAGCGTAATGCCCCTTTCTGTTACACTTCCTACAATACGCCATAAAGGCGGGACACTGATTTGGCCGATGACTACCGCCGCAACGTTGGCATTTAGAATACCTGTCGTCTTGTGCCCTCGATATCTTTTGAACAACATGAATTAATAAAATATCAAGCATATCTAACTTCATGACGTCATACATGCAAATACGACAATGTAAATAACATTCCATTTAAAAAAGACTGATGTATTCTATTTAGAAAAACTATTTTTTTAATATTAACATATCAGCAATATGTTTATTTGTGGCTTAGTGGGCCGAAAACTCTGCCCGGCAACGATAAGATTTTCTACGAGCGGTGGGCTATGTGGATACGTGTCTAACCTAGTTTGATAATAACTATTTGATCAGGTCAAAAAGCGAACACAAATAAATTAATAAAGGGGATAATGATGACCATAAAATTTTAAATTGCTATAAATTGGTTGTATTCTAATACAAATTTTAAATTAAAAAAGCTTGGTTATTTGACGTTTAACCCTAAATTAACACACTGTTTTGGTTATTAGATCAATTGGATATAATTTTATATCCATACGACGTCCGTAAAAATAACTTCGGTTAATATGATTATATAAAAATAGATATAAAATAATGCATCTCTTCAAAATATTCTTAGAATTTCATATTTTTAACGGTGATTAAAATTTAATAATAAGATAATTGATAAAATAAATATATATATTTTTGGTCTAAAAGTTAGCCGAGTTAGCCGCCCACACCAACCAAAATGCACATAAAATTAAGAATATAGTAAGACCCGGAGAATAAAATGGTTGATCTTTGGCCGAGGAACGGTCATTATTTATATTTAGCTGAAAAATTTATTTTTTGCATATTTGAAGCTAAGATACCATAAATACCAAAACCTTCAGGCACAAAGATAAAAATAGATTTTAGCCTTTGGCCGGGATCAAATGAAGTAGTAAACAACGGTCATCATTAATTTGCAGGAAATTATTTACACAATTTCGCAATTATCCGTTTTAAATTAACAACCTAGACAAATTGGCAAAATAAATTCATAAAGCAGAAAAAATAAGTAGCAATTTACAGGGTGTTTGGCCTTTGGCAGGGGTCAAAGTAGAAGTAATAAACGGTCATCTTTAATATGAGGGAATTATTTAGCCAGTTTCGCAATTATCCGATATATAGCAAAAACCTAGACAAGTTGCCCAAAGAAAAGCTTTAATATATGTAATAATCAGTCGGGCACAAAAACAATAATGAAATTTGGGCTCGAGCGAGGTCGAATAAAGTAAGGCCAATCAGCGGTCATTAGCTAGTGTATGTGCGAAAGAAAAAAGTCTTTTACAGAAGCATAAGTCCACACAGCCTTTAAAAACCCTTATAAACTTCCATGGTAATTATATTGAGAAATTACAAGTTGGACCGGACGGACAATCAAAAGCGAGCTCATAAATTGTATAGAAATGTAAATTTGCGTTTCATTTAAGTATAACTATCGTGGGGTATTGCAGGTAAAATTAAATATTTGCAATTAACTAATTTTATTTTGATGCGTTTTGGGCCATTCCTGGAAATACTGCAATACCAGGCTGACCCGTGGATAGGGTTGAGCAAGCTCAGAGCCCTCTCCTGCGTCTCAAAAATGAGATTAATTTCTGGTTCCTCTATGAGGAACGTACCAGAGATTAAACTGATAAGAACAGACACTACACTTTGATCTTAGCTAATAAAAGCCGAGAAGCGATAAGCGTACAAATTTATCACATTTACATATAATCCAAAATTTTGGATATTTAACGGTTTTTAAACATTTATCTTCCAAATTTTAAATGGCCTCAATACAACTCGTTTATTTGCAATAAAAATTTTTAATTTTGACAAAGATTTATTATTTTGATGTAATAAATAAATTTGGAATCAAATAATGTCTCAATTTATATAATTAATTATAAATATTTGTTTCTACACATAGTAGTATCTATACGCTAAAAAAATTTAGACGAATTCGTTATTTTTCGGAAATGTGATCGGCTTCGTTAATATTATTGTTTTGTTGTAGTTATTTATTTTCTCCATCCACTCGTTAATAGTTTTTCATAATATGATACATTTTCAATAAATTTCTCATTCAAAAAATATGTAAGTGGACTTTTTTGTGAATTATTAATCTCAATTGAAGTTTATTCAGCCTTTTAAATACCAGTGCATCTTACTACTTCTGATGCTCAAATTATCAATAGCAGAAGTTTATGCAATATTCAATTACGATATTTAATCCCCATGTCCTTGATAATTTAATGTATTTTTAATTTTCTAAAATTATAATAAGTAACTTTTAAAATATATATTCAGTCAAGTTGGATCAATTATGTATATATAATTTAAAATTATGTGTAATAAATGACCTTAAAACATCTTTTTAATTTTTGCTACAATATCAATAATGTTTAATAGGTTTTTGTCAATAAAGTTAATTATCTTGTAATTTTATCATGTTAGTTACTAAAACAGTTTACAGGAAAAGTTTAGATTTACTATAATATGACATAGGGTATAAATTTTCTTTTAATCCAAACTTTTTCTTTATTATTAACCATAAAACTACCAATAATGGGCACCCATATATAAGTAGCTATAGAACAATTTTATTTAACCTGTTCTAAATCCTTCACTTGAGTGTGATTACATCTTTTAACAAAAAGGAGCTTCAGAATCTTAATTATCTAGATTTTAAAAGCTGTCACAAAGTAAATTTCTAAGATTTTTTTAAAGAGTAAACTAAAGAATATAAGTTACATTTTAAGCCTATTGAAGGCCTGGAAACATTCAAAAATTGGTTTTTATATGCCCAGTGAACATTATCAGTGAAGATTAAATTAAAGGAAGACATAAGGTTTATTCAGTATTTCATAAAGGAAGGTTTTTAAATTGAATTTTATTATAATTATAGAAAATTAAAAGAGGGCTCTCCCTTTGTCCCCTGCTTACCCACCCATTAATTGACTTAATTTTTTACATTGATAACAAAAATATTTCTTTATTTATTAATAATATAATTATGAAATTTTCAATATAACATAATAGACAAAGTCACTCTTTAATTTGGCCCGCCCCCT
The DNA here is from genome assembly GCA_964036665.1 of Gordius sp. MW1. Taxonomy (NCBI): domain Eukaryota; kingdom Metazoa; phylum Nematomorpha; class Gordioida; order Gordea; family Gordiidae; genus Gordius; species Gordius sp. MW1. Next base: position 4,764,117 of record OZ038533.1, read on the forward strand.
TAAATTTTAAAATGTCCATCTATTTTACTATATTTGAATTAAGAACATTTAATTTTTCCCTTCCTCAACATTACCAAAATCTTGGCAATAGTCATAGGAATAGATTATATAATTTATATATTGTCATAAAATAAATTTGCATGTTAATTGTGTTTAAGTATACCTAGCAGTTCATTTTCACTAAATTGTCTTTAAAAAAGTGTTTCAACAAAATTAGTAAGAAAATTAGAGTATACTAGCTGTGCCCGGCCAAGCGTTGCTTTGGCTCAGTCCTTAAGTGGTTAATTAAGTATAAGCTATTAATAAGACTTATCTAAAATGGGGTCATATATGAAATAATTTATAATGTGAAAGGTCCGAATGATTTTATGAACCCACTATTTTTAGTATATATTTATATAATAAGACAAACCAAATGCAAATTCTGTTTTAATCATCAAATCCGACTAAAATTAAATGTTTTTGAAAAAATTGCTTATATGCTGTTACTAATACCATTATTTTATTTTTCCAGTTAGCTGATTTATTTGAAATACAATTTTCTTTAATATAATAAAATAATTAATTGAAGGATGGATAATTATTAAAAATATGCTTCTATGATCGACTACGTGATAATAATGACAAAAACTGCATAATTTAAATTTTATTTATTTAATTTAAATAGTCTGTTAAACCCCAATAATTTTAACCGTATACTGTAACATTTTTATTATACTTTTAAATATCTAATTCGAGAAAACTTGAGCTTTGTATGTATGACGTCATTATTGTATATGCTACTACAAATGAAACTGGACGGGAAATGTCAGATATTTTTAAAACAAAAAGGTATTTTAGGAATCTGAAAAAGCTATTCTACCCCTGGCCTATCTGGGCATCTACGGCTAAATTTTCGCTCGAATCGGATCTGAAGTTTCAGAATTTAGCCCTTTTTTAAAACCAAAAGGCCGAGAAATGTCCGATATTTTTAAAACTAAAAGGAATTTTAGCAATCTGAAAAAGCTATTTTACACCTGGCCGCCCTGAGAACCTACGGGTAAAGTTTCGCGCGAATTGGGCCGGTAGTTTCAGAATTTATTCTCATTTAAATATCTCATTTAATAAAAATTAATGATAGATAAATAATGACATTTATATATTAATAGCATTTACTCAGAATAATCAACGTTGGACTATTTTATATTACATTTAAATTATATATACTTTCATCTTTCTCATTTAAAATATCTCATTTAATGATAATGAGAAAAATTCATCTTCTTCACCTATATATTTTCTCAAATAATCTATAATTTTATTTATTTCAGGTTAATTCATTAATTTTATGTTGTCACCGTTAAGAAAAGATGACGTTTAAGAAATTTAATTCATAAATGTTATGTTGTCTTGTCACCGTTAAGAAAAGATGACGTTTAAGAAATTTAATTCATAAATTTTATATTGTAACCGTTAAGGAAAGATGACGTTTAAGAAATTTAATTCATAAATTTTATGTTGTCAAGAAAAGATTACGTTTTACTACAAACTACTATAAGTGATACACTTTTACTACAGAACTGTCTGTATATTCAAATTTTCGACGAACGCGAGGAGGTGCGTTTGATTGACATTTTATTGAACGTCAAAACGCATAAAACCCAATATCTCGAAAATTAAAAGGAATTTAAGGATTCTACAAAAGCTATTTTACCCCTGGCCTCCCTGGGAACCTACTGGTAAAGTTTCGCGCGAATCAGGCCGGTAGTTTCAGAGATTAGCCCTTACATACATACATACACTTTACTTTATATATATAGATTCATCAGTGGCGTAGCTATGGGGGCCACGCTTCAAGAAACCTGGCCCCTTGGCCCCCCCCCCCAAGGGAAAAATCTTAGGCCCCTTGAGCAATTTTTTTAATTAATAAATAATATGATGATTATATATATTTGTTTCTGAATAAAACTTCTAATTCATACAAATATAGATGCTGTATAAGACTATAAAGGATGCAAATTTTATAAAATTGTTGAGTCGACATAATTCCATAATTTAATATTAATTTTTTTTAATTTAAACTCGAGTTTTTTATAATTAATTTCCGCTTTGTTTTATCATTTCATCCGCAAAGAAAAATAGTAGCAGGCAATTAAGGCTTTACTTATTTTTAAGCTTTTAGCTCCAGACTAAATCATATTGGTATTTAAATTTTTGATTTTTAGCTGAAAAGGGGAGTCCTGCATCTCTGTCAAAACGGTATATTAGTGCTTTCATTCATTTAATCAAATGTTTATAAAAACAAAAGGAGTCTGGATATTAAATGAAAAAACAGTGATATTTTACAAAGACAATTTGAAGAAACGAGATTAATTTTTTTAAATTTGTTAATGAGTATAATATATACATGGGCGTAGCCAAGGGGGGGGGGGGCGGGGGGGGGGGGCAGCTGCTCCCCTCTGAATCCAACAATTTGTTAAATTTATTAAAATTTTGGCTAAAATTTCAAAAAATGATCATTTTGCCCCCCATCAATATTGCTCTCTCCTTGAATCCCAATGCTGGGCTACGCCCATGGACCATAAGGTATAATCCATAGACTAGATAGATTGCTCATGCCATATGTTGCATATGGTTAATTGTGTGTCAAATTTTTCTCCATTGTGAAGAAGGTAACGGGTGTATTTTAGTAAAATACACCCGTTACACTCTTACCATGTAATTTTGCGCTATAACATTCAATTTACCTTCCTCACAAATTTATAAATTAAAACGAACGTCAATAAATTAATATTATGCAAAATATTGATGGCGCTATATTATTAAACAAACTTTAATCGCAGTTTTTACATTTTTAATTTTTATGTATTGTGTAAATGACATTTATTTTAAAATGCTGTTTTTGATATCTACCCAATTCAATATTTTTTTATTTACCTTTTTAGGATTATCTAATTTGCGAAAATTACTGTTTTTTATATGATCACCACTTTAACATGTTCACATCAAAATGGTGAAGAAAGGGTTACACATTTTGTGCGTTGATGAGCAGTCTATCTAGTCTATGGGTATAATATTCAATCTATGATGAACATAGTCTCAATCAAAGATGTTTGCAAATTTGCCTAAACAACAAAATCGCAATAAGATATAAACATTTTTTTCTTAACAGACACTGGATCTTTTGAAGACAAGGACTTGCATAATTTACAATAAAGATTCCTTTTGAATATTCATTGTTGTGTTATAGCGAATCATGGTTGAGGCAGCACAATCGTCACAAAAAGCAGCACAAAATTAGGTTCGTATTTTAAAGATTACCTAGCTACCCATCGTTTGCATATTGTTACATGGCATTTGTGCAAGAATTTAGAAATTTTCTAGTGAAAGATAAATTAAGTAAGTGTAATTATATAGGCTGTACATATTTTTTAGAAGTTATGAAGTCAGCAAGAAATGGTCAGGTGTTGACTTATGGCCGATACTCCTTTACCAAAGCAAAGATAGGAAAAAACCCAGGAATTTATTCCCAAGTAATTTAAACCTAACCCTAACCCAATAATCACATAGAAGGATTCCACAACAAATTAAAACACATGATAAAACAATCCCACCCTAACATCTACGAGTTCATAGATCACATTAAAGCAATACAACGAGAAAGTGACTCACACATCAAAAAGATAAATCAAGGGAAATGATCAATCTTATATAATACATATTGTTCACTGAATTTTAATAAATATTGTATACATGAGAAGTAATAAAATTTTGGTTCTCATTTTATGAAATCTTTCAGATATAATTGATGATGACAAATTATTAAATAATTACCTACATATAGCTAAGATCTAAGATATATACTTTCACCCACTTCTGTGCAAAATGTAATATAGGCAAGGGTTAGATTTAGTAATTTATTTGATAATATGTATTTATTTATAAAATAGTATTATATATTTTGATATACCTTATTTTGTTTTAATTAACAATTATAGTATCCTTTTATTAAGTATAATTTAACCATTTTATAAATAATTACCTACATATAGCTAAGATATATACTTTCACCCACTTCTGTGCAAAATGTAATATAGGTAAGGGTTAGGGTTAGATTTAGTGATTTATTTGATAATATATTTATTTATAAAATAGTATTATACATTTTAATATACCTTATTTTGTTTTAATTAACAATTATAGTATCCTTTTATTAAGTATAATTACATGTTATAATTTCACCATTAAATCTGATGCCCAGATTCACTTTCACCATATCAATTTTCATATGGTTTTCGTGACGAGAGTAACGAAATGTGATGATCGTGACGAGTTTTAGCTCCTTTTTCTGTGCTGCCTCAACCAAGTCCCGTTATAGCAAGCGCATCAAGTTAAGTATACGACAGGACAAGATTGCATTTATCAATTCTAGGGCCAATGAGGCTGAAGCAGTGACTTAAAATAACAGTTATCGCCATTTCAAAATAATTAATAGCCTTAACTACAATAAGTTCGCTAAGTGCACATATTATAACATACAATCAGTCAGGGGCTCAAATGATTTTTTGAACCAGACGGAAACTTGGGAAGCCCATTTTTCCTTCTATATCTTTCGTTCGTTCCAGTATTGGACATCTATGATTAACAAAACTTCAAAGGACCTCCGCCGCTTACGATTGATATACTCCCACCTAGAGTTGTTAAATTGCTAACTTGCTTCAACTCCAGCTACCATCTGCTCAAGTTTCTGCTCGGCCCTCGAGCATTTTTATATGCTACTGTTCTGCCTAGTGCACCGAACAGCGAGCACATGTTGTGCTAACGCGCATAAGCAACTCAGTGTGCGTGCTCGCGTCTGGAGTTTGAAGCATGTTACCAATTACCATGAAATTGTTAGTGCTATCAAATCCCTTAAATCACATAGAGCGTCATGGGCGTAGCCAGGGGGGCGGGCCCCCCACCTGACAAAAAATATTTCAATGCAAAAACCCTCAAAAATTAAAAAAAATTATGTTTTGCCTCCTCCCCCTCCTAATTGAACTTTTAAATGTTTTGCCCCCCCCCCCCAATCCAAAGCCTGGATACGCCCATGTAAGGCGTCTTCCATTCAAATAAAAATCTGAGTTAATAAACGATTCTATACGATTCAACATAATTTGGCATTTAAAATTATGATGGAATTTTATCAGGCACTTTTTTGTATCAATAATTTGAAACCAAAGTAGAATTTTATGGAAGCTTCGAATGCTTATACTTAAGATTCACTAAGTTTTTTTAGTTTGTAAACTATTGTGGATTAAATATAACTTACAATTTTTATTATATTCACAATTAAGATAAATGTCAAAATTTGATAATAGTGCAAAATAAATTTTTACTTAATTGCTAATTTGAAAAATGGATCATTTGATTATAATTTATTGGTTAATCCACAACTCCCTTAAACTCTTTGCTCAGTTTCAAGAAAAACCCATCACAATATTTTTTATTTGGTTTATAAACAACCTAATAATTTTTAAAGCAATATATGTGAAAAACTACTATACGAATTATGATATTATTCTAATAAAATACTTCCAAAGTTAGCATATTTTCATTTTTTCGCATCGAATAAATGCAAAGCATAATAGTTTTACTTAATAATAAATAAAAAACCAAATCGAAAGTCATAAAATATATGGATTTATTAGCTAAAATCATAATTATTTTTACAATCGTACCACGCAGCTTATATAAACAGTGGCAAATGTTATAAAAAATGCTCAAATTTCAATTTGGAGAATAGTGAAATTATATCTATAAGTACTTTTATTGTTTTGCTCACAAATTGTATGCTAGCCATTAAAGACAAAAAATATACAATTTTTGGCCTTTAGGGTGCGGTGAATTCGACGTGTCGCCACGGTTTTGATTGCTGGAAGCTTGAGTTAGCATTCGAAGCAGGTTTTGTTTTTCTCGATGATTTTGCCTGGCCTATTCAACGGGTGCGAAACTTGATGCTAGACACTTCGGGAGAAGAGAAGGTGGAGTGGATGGGTTTGTCAACGTGGCTCTTAGGCGTAGGAATTAGCATGCTTGAACACGTTAAGACCAGTGCCTTAAGGGTTGAAGTCAGTTCTTCCTTATAGCTAAAAGGCAATTGGATTCCTTATCAAGGCTCGCTAGGAAAGGTCAAGAGCTTTACAAAGCTTGCTGTTTTGCCAGCTTGATCGATCTGGAGTACGCGGAAGGTGTGCAGGTAGATGAGATAAGAGTAAAGGATTTGCTTCGAAACTTCGAGTGAGCATTTTCAATCTGCCCCAAAGCTGTCGGAGGATACCCTTATGGCATGTTTTCCAAAAGGCCCTTGAAACCTTTTATACTAAGAACCCAAATCAGGATTTATTCCTTAAAAATTAAATAATTATAATAAATTACATTTTTATCGTTAGTTTGCTTTATTTTTAATCTGACTGAATCTTAATTTCTATTTTATATTATACATGTAAAAAATAAATATGACAAAATGTTAAAAGGCCATAATTAAGTTGAAATTTAACAGTATATAAAAAAAATATTTACCTCGGGTCAATTTAATTAACCTAAAGCTTTAGGCTATATATATTGATCAACCTAATAGCGTTCAAATTAATTTTACGCTCAACCTAAGCTTTAGATTAGTCTACAGATATTGACCTCAAGGTCTGAGGTTGATATTGTTGACCTATAACCTCGAGGCAGAGGTTAACGTTTTTAAAAGACCTCAATGCCAAGGTTGGGTCGACAAAACCTTAGGTTTTCCCATCACTCGCGTAGCTAGGGGGAGGCACAGAGGGGCGGCTGCCCCCTTCTAAACCCATAAAATCTTTAGAATTTCATAGAATCATGGCCAAAATTTCAAAAATTCGTCATTTTGCCCCTTCCTAAACCATATTTGCCCCTCCCCTCTAGTTCTAATCCTGGCTACGCCCATGGATACTTTTACAAAAAATTCTAGTTTTCTTATATATTAGGGCAAAAAAGGTCGGGATTAAATGTTCGTCGAAATCTGAATCATGTATATGTGTACGCGCTATCGATCAACTTGACTATGTTTAAGCTACATTTTTCACACTGAACATTGCTGTATCTTTTTTAGAGTGCGCTATAAATATTCAAATATTTTCTTTTGTAACAATTATGATATCAAATTTATTTTTTATCTCTTTTATATCATATAATTCTTATAATTTCCCAAAATTTGAGTTCCATATTAATTGAACAGACCTGTAGTATAAGATTTACCTTATATAAATATTTCTAGCTACGTTCAAGAAACTTTGATTTATAAATTTTTATCATCCTTACGCTATAGTATTAGGAATAAGAAATAAACATTGATAAAAACACAGTTTGCAAATTTTGTTTTATTTCCAAAATATGTTTTGATGATATAAATATATTTTAGATTATACTTATTTCTTTAGTTTTTACAAGAAAACGATGTAACAAATTCTCCCTGAGGCTAGTGACGTGACATTGAATATAATAACAACCATATATTCCTAGCTCATTTTTTGTCCGTTGAATAATGCATTTTAAATCCACCTAAAATAAAAATACAATTGTGTAGGGAACAAATCACAATTTTGCAATGAATATTAGTTTCTATCGTGTATCTTCCCGCATTTTGATTTTAAAGTCCAATTGTTTAGTTCCGGTTCCATTAAAAAATAATTCAATCCGTCAGGTAAGCGAATGATAAAAATCCTTCACTTAATTCCTCTATCATTGTTTTTTAACTTTAACATTTTATTAGATTTTTATTGATCTATATATACTGTTAGGATCGTGAAGAATAGACGCTTGTTGGTTTAAGTTTTATATAGCCAATAATAAATTCAATGTCGCAGCATTTGGATTCCATCTTAACTTTCATAGGATTTGGTCCATATCAATGGAAAAATTACATGCTAATCTCTGTGATCATGCTATTTCATCCATTTCAAATCCTTTTAATTCCTTTCATATCCCAAAAATTTCCCGACATAAACCCTAATTGTACGCGTTTAAATAAGAGCTTTAGCAATCAGCTGACAGCATCAGAGAATCCTTTGATAGTAATTCAAAATATATCCGATGGACGGAGAGAAAATAATACAAATTTAACATATTGCCCCAACTTGAATTACATCTACAGAGATTCGATCATTACAGAAGTTTATAATTTTTAACATAATTAAAAACAGTAAATATAATATTTTAGTTTTTTCATTAAAACTTTTAAATATTGTTATATACCGTTTCCGTCATTTTCAGTGGAATTTAAAAAACGAGAGGGAATATTTAATTCCAATGGCATCTTCCATATTCATGATAGGAAGTATAGTTGGTTCATTCCTTTTTGCTGCCCTGTCAGATACGTATGGGCGAAAAAGGGGGCTTATAATTTCCATGTTGACTTTTATTGTTGCTACAATTGCACCTGGTTTTTGGTCGCCATATTACTTTGTGTTTGCCATATTTCGATTTATTCAAGGCCTATGCCATTCGGTAATTATTTATTTTTCTGACACAATTTATCAGCGGTTTATAATTTTTATAATTTTTTTTTATATTTACAAATTTTAGCAATAGCATGGGCGTAGCCGGGGGGGGGGGGGCAGGAAGGGACAGCTGCCCCCTATAAATTTAAAAATTTATTAAAATTATGGCTAAAATTTAAAAAAATTTATATATTGCCCCTCCCCAAATCTTTATTGCCTCTCCCCTCTAATTCCCATGCTGGCCACGCCCATGAGCATTGGTGTCTCACTTTATAATTTCCCTAACAATTTTATAAAAAGGCACTTTGAATAATAAAATAAGGACTTATGGAATAATTAATTACTTTTGCTTAAGTGGCAGGTATTTTAAGTTATTAAACACCGTACACCAAAAACTATAATATTTATCTTTACTCTTTAAATAAATTGTTGCTCGTTTTAAAATAGGGGAATTTTATGATTCATATGGTTTTACTGACCGAGTTACTACCTCGCAACAAACGCTACCTGTTAACAATCACCAGCACCGTTTTTTATAGCCTGGGTCACGTGGTTTTATCGGGATTGGCTTATGCCATACCAAAATGGCGATACTTGCAAATAGTAACCGGTGCCATAATGTGCTCCTACGTAGTGGCCATTTTGTATGTATATTATTATCAATTCTTTGAATTTACTTAAATTGAAAAAGAAATCATTTATTCCAAAATCCTGTTAAAAACCTTAAACACTCGCCTTATATAATTATAGAATTATATATCAAACACATTTTGTTTTAATTTCAATTTATAATTACTTTTTTTTATTCAACTCTAATTTAGTCTTAAAAATAGTTTTATAGATGAATCAATATACTGGTTGGTTGGTAAGAAGGTCTTTGATGAAGCTTCAAGGTTAATTACTAAAGCAGCCAAACAAAACAAAAAGTGCCTGGGTGAGATAAGTCACGAGGTGGCCATTTTAAAAATGGTTAATAATGGCGAGCCTTCTTACCACCAGATCAACCTGCAACCTCTTACAACCATAATTCATATTAAAAGTGAAAAAAGCAAAGGAAAATGGTCTGAAAAATATCAAATTTTGATACTGTTCACTAATCCAGTCTTGAGAAAAAGGACCATATTAGCCGCTATTTGCACGTAATTAGTGTTAAATATTTTGATTTAAAATTTGAGTAATTTTTGTTTTTTGAACTTCTAAATTTTAAAAATATCAGCTGACTATTTTTAAGAGATCTATTCACAGGAGCATTAGAGGGCGTTAAAATTTTTTTAATTGTTATAATAATATTTCGTCCTATTCAAGGACATCATCAGATTAAAACAAAATAAATTGATAACGTTCTATAGGGAGAGTAATATTATAATTTATAAATGGGTAGGCTCTCTTTACCCATATCTTCATTAAATTTTGCGTTTAACCTTCTAATGAAGAAGGATTCCAGAGTTTTCTTTTGAAATAAGTTTTATTATTGATTACAATAGTTGTTTTCAAATTGTTTCTGCGATTTTGTTGTAAATGATTAAAAATGGCTGTTAAATTTGCGTTTGGGCGATATAACGTCGCTAGATGTTCCTCTCTAAAACATTCTTTACCAGGGACAAAATGTTTAAATCAGCTGACTAGTTACATAAAAATATATAAATATAAAAGTTTTTTTACATTTTTTTGATTTATTATAGGTTTTTAATGTTTCAACTACATATGACCCTCACCTTTGGTATACAAGTTTTGCGTGGGAATATGTACCTCAATTTTGCACTTTTAGGTATAACTGAAATACCTGGCAACGCTCTAGGCTTACTCGCTCTCAGGTTTATACTTTATTTATTTAATTATTTATTTAATTTAATATAGATTCGGACGACGAATGCCAATAATAATTTTTAACACATTATGCGCTCTTACGCTTTTGATGGGACTTATTGTGCATTATAAAGGTACTATCATACGAAAAGATTCAATTGAATTTGCTAATATGTATAGGTGATGACATCAAAAGCTATAAAGAATTTTTGGGAATTGCCTTGTTTCTTTCAAGCCGTTGTTTCGCAAGTGGCACTTTGGTAGTGTTTTTTCTTTACGTGTCTGAACTGTTTCCGACTTCAATTAGGTTATAATTATTTTTGAACTTAGTCGAGAAAATAAATAATTTTTCATTAAATTATAAACTTTATAATCTTGTTGTCAGCCGTAATTTCTAAAAATTAACAATAAAATTTATATGTCAGTTCAAAAAATTTCTATAAATATACATATTATTATTTTTAAATGCAGACATCTAAAGTTAGTCTAATTATGGTCTTTCAGTATTAATTTTAATTATAATTATATATAACGTCATAATTAATATTATAGAAATACGGGATATGGATTTAACAATGCAGTAAATCGTGCAGGATTTATGCTAGCGCCATTTATCGCTTATTTAGTAAGTTTTTATAAATGTTTATTGAATGCGAGATAAGAAAAGTTATAAATAACGTATTTAAAAAAAGTTAACATAAAATTATAAATTGTGTTTATTTTTATATATAACATATATATTAAAATGTGTCCCTTAAATACTTTAATTCATAACCATGGGCGTAGCCAGCATTGGAAGAATTAGGGGGGGGGGCAATAATGATTTAAGGAGAGGCAAAATGAACATTTTTCGAAATTTTAGCCGTAACTTTAAAGAATTTTAACAAATTTTGGATTTAGAAAAGGGCAGCCGCCCCTTCCTGCCCCTCCCCCCTTGGCTACGCCCATGATACCTCTTAATCTCAATATAAACATGCTTTTAGCCACATTATCATCCAGCAGGGATGCCATTACTCCTCACTTCATTTTGCGTGTTATCCTCGTGTGTTGTAGTTTTTTTACCACCTACGAAAAACAAGCCACTGCCGCAAACAATGAAGGACATATATTAAACATTTATAATTTTATTTAGCAAATTATTGTGACACCCTAAAACCAATTTTATCTCTATATATTAGTGTTTTAAAAAACGGCTGGGTATTATTTGGTCGACCTTTAGTTTGAGTCGGCTAATCATAAACAAACCAAGGGTTTTCTGGTCTTAGTGTTTAAATTCAATGTATATTTCAAACGTCAATCATCAATTTATTAGTATTTATATTAGAAAAATTGTATCATAGCTTATCGTTATTGTTGAATTGATAATAAATATTATTATAATTATTTGCTGCAAAATTAATTTAGAGTGACTTTCGAGATTTTTGTACTACGTAGAAATTAGTAACAACCCAATAAACACATCATACTTGACTCATTGTATCGATTAAATATATCCGATTCAGATAATAATTAAATGGGCGATTTAATGAATTTGTTGCAATGGACCAATACATAAATAAATTGTCCCAAATGCTTTTATTTAAAATTGCGAAGACACCGATACACAAAAATCAAACATTTGAATACTATTAATTTGTTAACTATTAACCTAATTTATTAACTAAATCTTTAAGCTAATTAAAAAAATAAAAAGCATAAAACAAGCATTGTTCCAAGCATTAAACCAGACGCTTGCTTAAATTTTTAAAATCTTGGATGCAAGTTGGGCATGATAAAATAACCCGGTCCGAGACCAGGGCAGGGCGCGGTACAAATCCTAGTTGCAAAATCATTGAAATTATTTTACTTTAAATTAACCCTGTATTTAAAATAACTCAGTCAAACAAAAAAATTCGACCGGCAAACTGTTTGCAGATTTTGGTAGAGTTTTTCGCGATGAACGCGAATATTTGCGACAAAGTTGCTAAAAACAACAATTTTGGCGTTTTTCAAACATTAATAACTTATTTGAAACTTTTATTTATAAATAAAAGGGAATGGAATCCATTAGATCCTTATTAATTTACAAAACATCAAATATAATTATAAGTTGGAACATTATAAAAAAACAAACCTTTGTTTTATTCTATAAAGCATAATTAAAATCTAATTGTTTTGTAACGGGCTTTTAACGTTGAGTATATTTAGGCTCGGCCCTAAGCCCGTTAAGTTATATTACGGCCAGTCCAGGCCTCGGCGTTGTTTTATTTTTAAGCAGAAGCCCGCGAGCCGTCTGTATTAGTAGTAGAAGTAGATAAACGACAACACGCACTAAATTAATAGTGTTAAGTGGAAGGGAGGGCGACCCCCTGTATTGCATACTGTGTATCTCAATCCACATACCACAAAATATATAATAAATATGTTAAAAAAATTTTTTAATCAATTGCAAGGTGTGTATTTGAAGCCACAACCCATATTTTCGATTCGAATGTTAATATGGCCCACGTGATCTATTATTGATTTTAATTTCGCATTTTATTAAAACCCTTTTTTAAAAATGGCGATTTTCTTATAAATTTTCTACAAGTCATAAAAGGATAAATAATATATATGACAAATTTAAAAATATTAAAATAATATATATAAAAGGTAAAAATTAATATTTATGAAATTATTTTATATATATTTATAATTTTTGATAATTTCATTTTGTAATAATCATTCGTTGCTTTAAAGACACATTATGCAAATAAGGTATTTTATTTGAGTTTTATATTTTTAGAATTATGAATGTGGTACCATACCTAATGATAGTGAAGTTTCAAATTTAAGTGAGTCGTCTGATAAGGAGTTTCTGTCAACCCAAAATAATGATTTAGGTATATTTAAAAGGGTGTTATTTAACTGCTAAGTAAAAAATTACAAATTGCTAAGTAATTAATGCTAAGTATCTTAATTAATGTGCTAAATACTTTATTAAAAAATGCTAAGTATTTTATGCTAAGTTTTTTAATCTAAATGCTAAGTATTTTAAAGGAAATGCTAAGTTTTTTATTTTAAAATGCTAAGTTTTTTTTATTAAATTGCTAATATTTATGTTGCCCACAATTAATTGTTTTATAGATTTTCATGAAAATTAAAATGTTCAAACATTTGATATTTGTTGTATTTATATATAGTTTAGAGTATAATAAAAATTATTGTGGAAAAATTGAAATCCTTAATTGCATAATGTGTATTTTAATCCACATACGGTTCATCTTCTAAGATATTTAAAAAAATTTAAAAAAAGTGAGCCATGAGATTATCAGTAGTATCGAGAGAAATAAGAAACCTAGTTTGCGAAAAAAAATTATTCTAACATAGTTCATGCACTACAGGGTTAAGTCTGGGACAATTCAATGTAAAATAATAAAGATTAGTTAACTTTGAATATATATTAAGAATTAATAGAGCTAGAAAAATTTTTAATAAATTCCTTTCCCCATTATTTAAAAATCCATTATATTAAACATCGTTTGCAAGTTATTGCCCTTAAAAAAGTGCCCAGTCGTTGGTATAAGTATGGGGAACCTGTCGACATCTCGCGCAGAATGTCTTTTTGGGTTTACTAAACGTATAAATTTTGTTTCCATTAATAACTCACTATCCTTCTTTTGGTGTGAGATTATTTTCGGACAAACGAGAAGAACTAAACAAGCTACATCTGATCGGGACACTATGTGTGCTATAATACTGCTATGAACAAATGTCGTTGCTAAATTGCGTACATAATCTAAGTGCCGAATTTTACGTGGTATAGCGATCAATTTTTGCCTGGAACGCATAAAAGGGCTTGTGTCCTAGTGTTGTAAAAACGGATAGGTTTTGATTGGTCGACTTCTGGTTTTAGTCCACTAAACATACGTTAGTGCATAAATAGACCAAAGTTGTTTCGGTCAAACCTTTGGTCTATTTATGTTTAGTCAAGTAAAATCAAATGTTGACCAAACAACCCAGCCGTTTTTACAACACTATTTAGTCCGTAAATATTGTAAACTGAGAGGCTCAAGTATGTCTCTGAAATATTTTATAGCCAGATAAATTTATAAAGTTCCCACTAAATTCATTATAGCGCGCTTGAGCTATAAGAAAGTTTTTAAAAAGATAACCAATGGTTTCTTTATTATTAATTACCTGTTACAGAAGCCCCCCCCCCTGACTGCAATGTTCGAAGCATATGTTTAACTAGTCAAAAACGCCAAATTAGATGTTTTAGTTAAACTTTGTTTTAAAAAATTACATGAATTAGACTCTGTCTTTGTTATTAATATTTTTGTCATCGTGGTTTGGAGATTGAAGCACAAGGTATAACGTCCGTAAAAATGCATCTTACCTAAAAAGCGTGTTAGACTCTTCATTGCTTGGGGATTCGGAAATATTTCATTGCCTCGACCTTGTGATAAGTATTGTTTGCCATGTTAAACAACTTGATGACCGAAAAAGTTTAATGTTTTGACCCCTAAACATATTTTTGACAGATTTATACGTACACCGTGTGTTGGCGTAAAAACGATTGAAAGATGCAACTCGTGCTCTTGTTCTGTACGATTGGCGATAAGCATACATCGATGGAAGCATACATATAATCTAAGTAATAAAAATTTCATCCAAGAGGCGTTAAAATGTAAGCATTCCTTAGTGCGAATGGAGTTGTTGCTGCTTTCGGGATGTATTTCGATGCCACCGGACTTTGATGATAAGCTTTTATTAGATCCAACTTTGAAAAAACAGTTGTGCCTGTTAGATGTAAAGCGAAATCATGTAGATGTGAAATTAGATACCTGTCAGAACTTGTTGCATAATCAAGCATTCCAAGATCACCACATGGACGCCATGCTCCTGGGGTATCTTTTGGGGCCACGTGGAATGGAGATAACCAATTGCCTTGTGAGGGTTTTAATATGCCTTATCTGAATATCTCTTCAAATTCCCTTTTTACCGTTTTATATTTTTCGGGGTTTAAATGTCGAGGAGAGCAATGTATCGCCGGTCCATTTGTTATTAATGGTGTACAATTATGTTTCATTTTGTCAGTAAAATTAGGTGTCTTGGCAATATCAGCAAATTGTTTTAATTGAGTAAAAATACCCATTCTTGGGGTATTGAAGTGTTTATTGATGACATAGAAAAATTAGTTATATTAGAAAATTTTACAGATAGATTCTGCGAAACAATTAACCCCAAGAGTGCTATGAAATATGATACTAACGGATGATTATACATCTGCTTTAAGAAATGACCACTTAAATTCTCTATTTAATACTAGTTTTCCTACCAAAGAAGCTTGCCCATATGTATAAATATTTCTCATATTTGCTGCTTGCAAGTAAATTTATTTTCACTTACCTTTATTTTTGTTGTTGGGGGAATTTTACTAATTCGTTCTCCGCATTCATTATAAACCGTCGACCTGATAATATGTATATGTAGGTACTAAAAACGTAACTCAAAAATATCTTAATGATATTAGTTACTCATTTATCAATCTAACGCACCGCTTTTATACAACGCATTATTTATAAATTTATCCAAACTTTTCTATCATAAGATGATGTTTTATTACAATTGTACCCAGATGGAATATATCGTATAAAGCATATGGTAGGCGCGCTTTCATGTATATAAAACAAGTACATACTCAGTTTTTTTTTATATAAATCGCTTAAAGGTCATAATTCAAGGTTTTAGAAGCTATCGCGATCAAACATTTGTAGACCCTTTTAGTCCGCAGCATAATGTAATT
This sequence comes from Gordius sp. MW1, assembly GCA_964036665.1. Taxonomy (NCBI): domain Eukaryota; kingdom Metazoa; phylum Nematomorpha; class Gordioida; order Gordea; family Gordiidae; genus Gordius; species Gordius sp. MW1. The sequence continues at coordinate 4,780,173 of OZ038533.1, forward strand.
GTCGGAAGGAATGGATCTGGAAAAAGCAATTTCTTTTATGGTTAGATATACTCAATAAATTTTAATGCTTTTAGCAATACAATTTGTTCTGAGTGACGAGTTTAGTCACCTTAGACCCGAGCAACGTCAGGCATTATTACATGAGGGTTCCGGCCCTAAAATAATATCAGCCTATGTAGAAATTATATTTGACAATTCAGACAATCGTGTTCCAGTAACTTGTTATAATTCTTAATATATTAAATTATATTCTTTGTCCAATGCAACAGATAATATTCATTTATTTAAAATTAATTACTTGATATACAACCAAGATTTAATGTATATATTTTTCTAATAAGATTGAAAAAGATGAAATATCATTGAGACGTGTTATTGGCACTAAAAAAGATCAATACTTTTTGGAAAAAAAGATTGTAACAAAAACGGATGTTATGAATTTGCTAGAAAGTGCTGGGTTTGCTAGAAGCAATCCATATTATATTGTCAAACAAGGTATATCTTGAGTAAAATATTTGATTTGTTAGATTGTATCAAATAAAAATAGTTTTATATTATTGATTGCCAATAATTTCATTGACGAATATATTATTTAAAGGAAAAATAAACCAAATGGCTACTGCCCCTGATTCCCAAAGGCTGAAATTGTTAAAAGAAGTTGCAGGTTTGATTAAATATTAAAACCAAAATTTTATCTTCCCCATTTATTTAGATTACAAATTTTTAATTTGATTATATTTTTATAAGGAACTAGAGTTTATGATGAAAGGAAAGAAGAGAGTAAACAAATAGTAAAGGATACGGAAAGCAAAAGAGAGAAGATAGAGGAATTGTTAAAATACATTGAAGAAAGGTTAAATACATTAGAAGAAGAGAAAGAAGAACTGAAAGAATATCAAAAATTAGATAAACTAAAAAGATCTCTTGAATATACCATACACGAGCATGAATTAAAGTTAAATTTATTTTAAATATGTGTTATCTATTCTTACATAATTTTTTTTTTAACTTTTTAGAATTTTAATTTCTTTTACATCATAAGTATAAATTTGAAAAATATATATGAACACCCAGTCATGTCTTTTTTTTTCTCCTAAAAAATTAAAATTGTACAAGTTAGAATCAAATGACAACATAATAATGATCTTATTACATTTATAAATGCAGTGATACCAAAAGGCAAATAGATGAGCTATCTAATCGCAGGGAAGATAGTGGAAGTAATGCCAATAAACTGAGGGATTCATTACAAAATGCTGGTGATGAAGTTGATGTAATAAGCTTTATATTAAAAACATTTTCATTTAACTTTTTACTTCACGTCATTGATACGTAGTTTAAGCATATTTGCAGTTTTGGATGATAAAGTTATATGGATACATATTTAGGATTTTTGATTAATTAAAAACTATTTAAATGCTGACTATAATGTTGTTTAACATAAATTTAAAAAAAAATTTAAAACTATTGAAATGCTGACTATAATGTTGTTTAACATAAATTAAAAAAAATATCATAGGCCAAAAATTGTAATGCCATAAATACTGGTTGTTACATTCAAACCATTATGCTGTCTAAGAAACAATAGTTTCAAATCTTTTTTTTTCATTTGTTTATTTTTAAAAATCATTTAGTAGAAAAGTCATTTTATTTTATTAACGTATCTTATAAAAGATATAGCTTTTTAAAGTTGAATATAATTTGTAAACGTTCGTACAATTAGAAATTTGACAAACAACTTCGGAGCCACAAGAGTAAAATGGCCACTATTTTAGAGGAGCGAGAGCAATTGACTAACGAAAGATCGGAATTACTAAAGCGTAAAACTAATTTGGAATTGACGTTGGGCGATTTGGAAAAAGATGTTGAAAATGATAAATTAACCTGGGTACCATCTACATCATTATTTAAAACAGGCGCTTAAAAAGGGGTTTTTCTGGTTTTATTAAGAAATAACATTGAAAAAAGTTGTTTTTAAATTAAAAAATCTGTTTTTCATCATTGCTAAAATTACTAATTTAATTTTATAGAATTTATCTAGTTTTCTATGGTTATTAGGGTTTCTTAATATAAGAATTACCAATAAGTTTGAATTTATAGAGGGAATTAGTATAGATTGTTTAAGAAATTAAAATCCTTAATTTTGTATCCTACCTGTAAGCCGTGCTCACATTTTAAATTTAACGTTCATCATGTTTCTTTTTTACATAGAATCAAAAGTTTTATAATGCTATTTATTAAAATAAGTGATAACACGTTAATTGAGCACATAGGAAATAATATGTAATGGCTATAAATTGAAATAAAATACACATTCTTCTTCAAAATATTTTATCACCACAATTTCTATCGATAACTCTATGCCAGCTCATTATTCTAAAATATTTTAGCATGTATCATACACAATTATTTGGAGATAAACCTCTATTAGTGTAAAAAAATAGGTAAAAATGAACAGCGCATTTTTATGGAACAGTTTAGTTAAATATTGACAGCAGATTAGCATCTTCGGTTCTATTTATTTTTGTGCTACATTAGCGTTGAATATAAGTTACTTATTAAATCTAAATATAAAAATCTTTTAGAATGGTCAAATAGGCTCTTTATAATTTCGAGCCATCTGTCATCAACTGACCGTATTTAAACTTTTTGTATTTATATTGTGCTATATAATAGCAAAGGATGGAGGAAGAGCTAAAGAAACTGGACGAGTTTATAGGGGAAAAACAGTCTACACTGGATTCCCTGATACCTTTGTATGAAGAACAAAGGAAAAAAGAAGAACATTGCCAAATACAGTAAAATTATAAGCCACAATAATTTCAGGTCCAAACCAGTTTACGCACATATTTTATTTCAACTGTTTTAAATTATGAACTTTCTTAGCCCGACTTAGGCCACTTAAATATCATATTTATCGTTGAAGGTTTTTTTTGAAAAATAAGCTTTCATCGATTATTTAAGTTATATTGTGTGTAACTAAATAATTGACGCTAATTATAATTAAAAACGTCTTGGTAAACCACAGGGATACTACACCTTTCAGAACCATCATTGAATCCTTTTACGTTATATATCATAAAAACAATCTTATTATACCGACCGCGCGATAATTAAAAACGTCTTGTTATACCACATGGATACCACAATATTACAAAAATAATTCTAGTTAAACTTGGACCTCGAAATTGGCCCCATGTTGATTCGATTAAGAGGCGGGGGAGGGTTTATCTTATTGTTATGCTAAATTTCATATATAAATGTGAAATTCTTGGGTTTGGCCTTTTGCCCCATCCCTACGTTAAAAATAGTTGCCCGCTTGGCTATACTTATAAGACGGAATGTTTAACTATCTGCATATATGATTTTTGAGTGTTTATCAGATGTTAAATTTTATGAATAAAGTCGTGACCAGTTTAAATTATAATATTTCTATTTGCTTTATGGATAATTATATTTTTATGTTACTAAAAACAACATGTCCCATTATAATTATACAATTTAAAACAAATACATAGTTTTATAAATAATTCTGTTCTGCAGATGGTTAATAACTTAAGAAAATGAAATAATTGAAAGCTCTTTCATTTAGAGTGTTACAAATATTTCATAGAAATACATGTTAATATAATCATCCCGTAGATTGAGCGTAGCCGAACAGAGGCGTAAAGAGTTGTTAGCTAAACAGGGTCGTGGCAACCAATTCGTGTCGCGTGAGGAAAGAGATCGATGGATTCAAAAGGAATTGAGATCTTTGCAAAAAGCGATTAAAGACAAGGAAGATCAGATGAAACGGCTGGGTGAAGAGCTGGTTGAAGATGATAATAAGACTAAACAATTGGAAAGTAATCTCAAGGTATACACACTATTTCACTATACAGTATGGCGCCAAAATTGCTAAATCTTTTGAAAATAAATTAATTGCTATGCAATTTATGGGCTCGCTTTTGGTTGTCTTGTCCGTCCTGTCCAACTTGTTATTTTTGAATAATTGCCGTGTAATTATACGGATTTTTAATGGCTGTGGGCTATGTTTTAATTTTTTAAGAGACTTTTATTTTGCTTTCGCAATACACTAGCTAATGACCGCTGATTGGCTTTCCTTAAATATTTATTTTATTTCTATAGTTTAGTTTAAATTCCGAAAGAACTTTATAAAGAACCTAAACGAATAGAAAAATAATACATTCGCATTATGTCATGCGTCTATAGACTTATATTCCAACTTTCAAAGGTAATTATAATTCTAGATTTTGAGTTGTCGAACGCCTTAATATTTTTGGTGTAGCTTAGAGGCCCTTGTTGACGAAATAATATAGTTAAAAAAATTGAATTAGTAACTTTTAAAGTTTATACTAATATTACCCGTGTTAACCTTTCGATAAAATTTTGAAAATCTATGTGTATTGAATATTTTGGAAATAGATTTCAAAAAGTTGGCGGCATTTTTTATAAGTAAGGCTGTGTCTTAATATGCTATTAAACTTCAGGAGCGCCATTTTATTAATTAAAAACATTTTGCAAAAACAATTAAACATATTAGTGTATCTATTAAAATTCCATAAAAGATTATATAATGCAAGCTTAATAAATAAAGTGACGCGCGTATTCTGAACTTTTATAAATATTAAATATATTGCTAACATTAGACGAAGATCTAGTGGCACAGCTTAGCTCTGACCTAACATTTAGCCTTGGTTTGAAACGGTTTCACCAGTTTTAAATGTCTCCAAAATTAGGGTATAAATAAGGGTATTTTATAAAAAATATCAACCCTCTAATCTAAAATTAGGCTCAATAAATTTAACTTTTTAAAACATAAATATTTTGGAAAAGAGGTCAGCTGACATTTTATAATTTTTTTATAACCTCTAATAAAGATTTGAATATCTTTTATGTGGTTTTAGGATATGGAAACCGAAATTACGGTATATCACGAAAACATCGAGAAACACAACAAGATATTGCACGAGTTCAAAATGCAGAAAGATACCTTGCATAACGAACGCAAGTAAATCATATTTTTAGGTTAATAAAATCTGTACAAAATGTGATTTTACACTTAAAATTACTTACAATTTTTTTATTATTAAGATTTTTTTTTGGAATTATTTTATATCATAGCTTATTGTCCCTATATGCCTTAGCATATTTTTAAGCTTAGTGTTGACAAATTAGAAGAAATAAAAGAGATTAAATAGGTATCAAAACATCAAGTGCCCTTCTTGCATAAGACATTATTAGAGCATGTTATCAATTTAACACCAACGCCCTTACTCTGAAATAAGTTTTTATGCGTAAATATTGCTTTTTTATGAAAGCTACCTATTTTATCATGTTTAATATTCCGAAATGTGAGCAGCTTCGTTAAAACAAATTTAACGAACTTTAAAAAATGTGGAACGTGGATTTATAGAAATACCGATGCATTTTCTACTAACAACTCAACATTTCGTGACCTTAGTTATTGGTGGAATTATTTATAAGGAGATATGGGCAATTTGAGTATTGCCTTAAAGAATTTTGCGTTCCCCCCATTCCGTTGTTTTTATTTAATATGTCCCAACATGAGTTTGAGTTTTTGGCCCGACTCGAGCCCAAGGCCCAACTTTTTTTACAAATTTCTGTCCGAGGCCCGCACCTAAACCCTCCCGGGCCGGGTCGGGCTTAGGTCAGCCCGTGAAGTGCAAGGCCTAAAGGCTTTTGTTTATGTTTACAACCGGTGATTTCCTTTTAATTAGTCAGTTATGGCGGGAAGAGAACACAATGCAACAATCCATGGGAACTATCAAGGAAGAATTGGCGAAGAAAGAGGGCATGCTACGAAGTTTAATTGGAAAGGTCCACTATTTTCCATAACTTTCATTTATGTTGTAAAAGAAAAAAAAGATATAAAAATATCTAGTTCAATTTTTTGTTCAAAATCTATTTATAATTACTGCTCTAAATTTATTTTTTTAAACATGAACTATTTTATTACCTACGATTTATCTGCCAAAATAAATGATATGGTTTCTAAGTAATATATAACATCTATATTATCAATTATAATAAATTCAATAAATTAGAAACAATGTTATTTATAAAGCATAAATCAGCGCGTTTTTATAGTTTTTTAATCGTGAATGTAATTTTTTTATACCATTCTGATAAAAAAATGTACAATTTAAAAAATCATTTTTAAATATTAAAATCAATATGTTTTAAATCTTTTAATATTTGTAGGCTACTTTGAAAGGGATAGACAGCGTTCAGAGGGTACTTCAATTATTTCGAGAACAAGGCAAAATGGATATAATTAACGGGTACCACGGTCTTTTAATTGAATTGTTTCAATGCGAAAAAACGTTTTATACCGCGGTAGAAGTCACTGCAGGAAATAGGTTAGTGGGGATGTTTAAAAACACATTTTTTATAGAATTTTTACCATAATATTAGGTGTTAATATTTAATATTATTTAAAAAGCTTTATTTAATTTATAATGTATATATTTGTAAACTTTACTGATAAATGCCTATGTAATTTATAAATTCTATAAAATTGGATTTAATTTACAAGTTTAGGAGTTTATTATTATATAGTATAAAATTGTTAATATTTCTTATTACTCCATTATTTCTTAAATTAGCATTATGTTTTTAACTTATTAAGCGCCTCTTTAAAGCCGCTCTTTACAACCCTTTTAAAGTATAACAAGAATTTATATAAGTTTTGCAACTATGGGGTTTTAGAAATATATTATACCATCTGGGGAGTCGACTGTCAAACAGCATTCTCCCATACTACCGCTATATGCCTTAAATATTTTTGGAAATATTATTTTAAGAAATATATTAATAGTTGAAATAACTGATCGTGACTTATAAAACCCCACGGGTCACCCAAAAACGTCCTACCAACCGGATATAAATTTTGAAAATAATTTCGGGTGAGGTTTGGGTTGAAAATTGAAAAAAAGATTGGTTTGTGTTCGAGTTAAATTCAATTTTTAACAATTTTTGATAAAAAATCATTTAAAAGAAATTTGCTTGATACATATTTATCATTCTATTTTATTGCTTGGTAATTTCAAGGTTGGTTAAAATTTATATTTGGGGCCGGTTAGATTTAAAATTAAAAAAATATTATAGTTAAATTAGTTTGATAAATCTTGCAAGATTCTGATAATAGCGTTGACTTAATGTTAAAAACATTACAAACATCAATTAAAATTATTTTTTGTTAAAAATAGGATAATTTGACAATAATATAAATAAATACATAAAACATATAAAACGAAATGCGTCAAATAATAAAAAATACACTATTTTGTTATAAAAGCACCAAAATGGGATTGGAAAAGTGGTTTTTGCAAATTAATAGTACGATTTTTTATAAGCTACCTTATAAATATGGTGGCCTGACTTAATATCGCATTTAAATTTAAATCGCGCGAATTTATATTGGTCTAAATATCCTATTCAATTTCATGAATCAAACTCGGTTGTAGTTATTAATATTCTGTTTATTGGTGTTAAAAACGTTTTTGTTTGTTTATTTCAACTCTTGAGATTAAATCTAACTTTTGCTGATACCTAAAAATTTTAAAACTAACAACATATAAGCTTAAGAGTAATTTTGCATCTTACAAAATGGCTATTATGTCATGCGTCTGAAACGTAAATCTGCTGCTGTGAATTCGAAGTTAAGACACGGCTATATTATAATACCCCTACGACGATTTTTGTTGCGCAGCAAAATTCGATATTAAGACCAGCCCTTAGTTTCTTTAATTTAATTAATGAAAAGCAATTATATAACGCTCTATAAATGATGTAGGCTATTTCATCACGTCGTGGATACAGATAAGATTGGTACGAAATTGTTGATGGAGATGAATAGGCAAAATTTACCGGGAGAAGCAACTTTTTTGCCGCTAAACAAGCTAGAAGTCCGAGACATAGAGTACCCCAATAATACCGTAAAACTGCTACAAAAAATTGCTTTGCTTTTTGTTAGAGGCTCTTATATTGTAAAAAAATGTTTTTTCATTTCTGGATTTATACAGGTGGCTCACTAATATTGAGACTTACTTCAAATTGTGACACTTTTATATAACAGATCCAAAACATGTCTTAAGTTTTTTTGAATTCTCAAAAATACACCTTCAATTCTAAAGTGAACACAAAATATGAGAGAATATTTTGTGGTTTTATATAATTATATTGTTTAATTGCATACATTTAAAAAATAAGTATTTGCGTTAAATTCAAAATGTCGGATAAAATTTAGAATTAAAGGGTTTACTTAATTTAGGTAATAAAATTGCGTTAAATATTAGATTAATATGTAATATTTGTAAATTTCATCTATTTTTGACTAATTGCTATATTACATAGTATATACCAAGTTATAGTTCTTTGTGAAATTTTAGACAACTTTTTTTTTTGAAAATCTTATTTTATTATATGTAAAGGATTGTATTCCCATGATGGAAAAGTTATCATTTGACACAGAAGCATTTGCCATTACGATGAAGCACGTTTTTGGTAGAACACTCATTTGTAGAAATATGGAAGTTGCTACTCAATTGGCCCGAACCCAAAACATGGATTGTATAACGTTGGAAGGTTACTTTAACTTTTACTACCTTCAATCCTTAAAATTTAAAAGTTTATTTAAAATCGTAATTGAGTAAAAATAATTTTTTAACATAAAAATCGAATTTAAAGGTAAACTCGATGTTAATGACAGTTACTACTCATCTGTTTTTAACGGTATCCGTATTTATAAGTTTTGTAAAAACGGCTGGGTTTTGTTCGGTCACCCTGATTTTACTAAGACTACGGTCGTCTCTAGTCTGTTTTTCAAATTTTGACTAAGCCTAGAGGTCGACCAAGAAAAATAGAAACCAAAAAACTTTTGGAATCGACTAAAAACAAGACCAAACAAAACGCAGCCCTTTTTACAACACTAGTAGGATGTAACGGATTAATCTTATATTACAAAACTTGTTTCTTTGGGAGACGGTCAAGCACGAATATCTGTTTAGTTTTGGCGATGAATTTATTCCTGTTTTCCCTTTTAATCCTGTTATAGTATGAATCGATGGAAATTTGATAATTAAATTAGACTTCCCGATTTCGTAATTGGTATATAAATTTGCCATATAGGTGTGTGGGGGGGCAGATGTCCCTGTTTATTTAAAAAAGTTTTAAATACTTAGTTTATTTGTAGTACCATAAAAATAACAAAATTTTGTCATCTGTTCCCTAATGTAAATCCTGGCTGCATTCAAATGTTAAAATAGCCCTTTTTACCGCTTAATGACTACCTCCTTTGTCTTTTTTTGTAATAAATACGAAATTTTCAGTATCACACTATACATGAACTTTTTGGACACGCTAAAAAACCAAACAATTAAGTTTATCGCAACAAACAATAATATTCTTTGAAACCATTTATATTTTAGTGTTGTAAAAACGGCTGGATTTCGTTCGACTAAACAAAAACAGACCAACGGCTTTGTGGTCTCTTTTTCTTGGTCGACCACTAGGCTTAGTCGAAATATAAAAAACAGGCCAGAGTCGTCGACCGTTAGTCATGGTAAAGCCAAGGGTCGACCAAACAAAACCCAGCCGTTTTTACGACACTACTATATTTTAATCTCAAATCAAAATAATGTTTAAGCGTGTCTAAACATAGGTAAAATCGTGGTTCTTATATAAAGTTTAAGGTATTTGTCGGTTTTTACAACTCTTGTAATATTATAAATCCATTTAATAATTTCGTAAATCTCAAAATAATACACACTCAATCATGATTTTTAGGGGACCAAGTGAGTAGGAGAGGTGCTTTAACGGGAGGCTATTACGATACGAGGAGATCGAGGTTGGATTTGCAGAAGGGTAAAACTGAAATGGTTCAACAACTTACAGAACAGGAACAGTTATTGAACTCGCACAAAGCTAAACTTAACGATATCGAAGGTTTGAATTACATATATTGGATAAAACTGATGATTATTATGTTAAAAATTGCACTTAGCAATATGCCGTGAGTTTTATCATATAAAATTGACGTAAATTAGTTTATTCACATATTTCGTAAATTGTTTTTCTTTATGAGACAAATGATTTGGAACAAAATATTAGTAAAATGTATATTTTATTAATTAGAATTTATAATCCTACTAGTATTTGACTGATTAAAAATAACACAGGCCTACAAAAAAGTATCCTGTAATCTTAATTAAAAATGGCGTGGGAATTTAGCCGTAAAAAACGTGTTAAAATGCCATTGTTTACAACATTAACCTCAGTTATCTCAAAATCTAGAGGTTTTGGGGATGAGACTAAAATATATTATTGTTCATCGTAAAATTCGCTATCAGAATTATTAGTGAGATTACGAGATGGAATCAAAAAGTCAATATTTATAGACATGTGTAATTAACAAAATATTTGGCAACCATAGAAAAACTTATTTGATTTTATAATGTAAATTTTTTGGGCTCAGGCCAAATCAACCATTTATTAAGCGAAGCGCAAAGGACTGAAATAAAGAATAGCAAATACAAGGACGTATATGAAAAGTTGAAAGGAGACATGCGTTTGGCTAAGCAAGAAATACAAAATATCGAAAAATCCAAAATATCTAAGGTGCTTGCAGAAACTTATTTATAAACAAAACCTTTTATTTCCTTTATCTTAAGAGCTTTTTTATATGAAATTTATAGTTGAGTGTGATTAGTTTTGAGGATTTTTATATTGCAGGCTTAGTTTTTAGTTAATAAATGACAGAGGTTTTATTAAAAGTCTTATTACTTTGAAACTTTTATTTACACCTATTAATAATTGCATTGAATTAAATTTAGAAGTTAACAACAACTATGTTTTTTGCATTTGGTACCTGACAAAGAATATCTTTATAAAATATTGCTCTACCTTTAAATGGTTCATTTTAATTTTTCCTTCTATTTTATTTATTTAATTTGTTATTTTAAATTTATCTGATGATTTAGGACCCTCGACCATTCCCGATCGATCTTGCCTACTAAAACTATGTTTTTATAATTAGTTTTTTATATGCCCAATTTGGCAGGGTTTTGCCCAAGATTTTTAGTCTATAAATTTTTTGAAACAAAGTAAAAAAAGTTTTATGAATTATGACAAACTCCATAATTTGCTAAAATGTTGTAAATGAAGTTCTTTTCGACAATTAAAAAAAAAATTTCTATTAAAATTAAAATGTTTTAAATAAGTAATGTAATTTGTGTATCGTGCAGGAGAAAAGTATGACGAATCATTCGGCCAATTTGGAAAGTATGAAAGCCCAAGTTAATTCTTTACAAGCAGAAATAGGGACAGAACTGGTTTCCTATTTGTCCCCTGACGATCAAAAGGAAATGGATCAGTTGAGCGTTTTGATTCAAGACTTAGTTAGAGCTGGAAAGGAAGCTTTCGGGCAAAGAATGAAGGTTATTAATATTAAAAGCATTTTTAAATAAATGCGATTTACTTTCAAAATTTTAACTTTTAAATAAAGGAAATATATGTATTTTAGGGGTAAAAACTAATTACTTAGTTACGTTGAATGGAGTCTAAAATACTCGGCTGCAAAAAATCTTAGAATATACCCCATTTATCTGTCTATTCTGTTAATTTCTACTTTTGCAATTTGCATCTAATATCTTTTATATATTTTAAAATAAACATTTATTGTTAAAATTTCTGATTTTAAATCGTAAGGGAAGGGCTTGCGTGCTATAAATTCAGAACATTCCTTTATTATTGTGGCTGTCGTTCGCATCTTAATGCCAGTCTTTTTTAAAGTTTAGAGCTTTTATGAGAAAAAAATTTGAAAAGCGATTTTAAATATTATAAGATAAATTGCTTTCATAAATAGAATATATGATCTTAAATATCGCTCGTTTATATATAAGGCAAATTTATATATAACTTAAAGGTTGAATGACCGATCTAAAAAGTTTTACGATTTTTACGCGTTTTTCGCTGCTCTATTTCCGGCCAATTTTTTTATCCTAATTTGCTGAAAAGATGGAATCTTGTCATGGATAGATAAATTATTTTTAAATCGGTCCATTTCTGAGGCTACTTTGATTTGCAAACATTTTTTTTCTAGCTTTCCTTCTTTTAATAATACCGCCTCTTGGATAAACACATAATATGTTCATAATTCTGAAAAATACATTTAAGTTCATAACGCAACAGAGTTTACATACAATTTTAATAACAATCGGGCACCATTTAAATTGTCTATGGCTATAAATCTTTAAAAACTTTCCACATTACGTATATCGCAATTATGAAATACAATATTAATGTAATTTGTTTTTTTAGTTGGAGGGCGAAAAAAACAAGGTAGAAAGCAATTTGAGCAACAATTTAATGCGTCGCAAGGATGAGTTGCATAACGCTATGCAAGAACTTTCCTGGGACGAAAGAAACGATAAACTGGTGAGTTTTGCTTCCGAACTTGGCATACTCACCGAACGGATTGGGATAGTCAGCGAAAAGATGGTGGAAATCGAGCGCGAATTCGACCGATTGGCTGCCGTGCAACGCGAAGTCCAATCATCGCTCGAAAACTGGAAGGTACGGCATGGTGGAAATCCGCGCCAAAATTAATTTGTATTTCGAAAGCGAAAATTTATTTTTTTGTTGGGGGGGGGGGTGAGGGAATAGCATGGTTTTAAACGTTTAAATTGTGATTCTAAATTTAGCTAATTGGTTAATACATTTAACAATTGAGCCTTATGGCTTTTAGCCGCAAAATCTAATTTTAAGTATCATTTTTCAAATTAAATACCCGATAGTTTACTTAGTTATATAGGTTAACGTTTTAAGTTGAATTTACCAATATAAATCGTAGAAAAGAAGGGTGTATCAGGAGAACAAATTTAAAAATTAGTTTTATAACCACTGGAATCTAACTTCAAGATTATGAGAAATTTTTAAATATATAAATTTACCATTGATCCTAATTATATATTATGTAGAGTAAGGAGAAGGAATTCCATGAGCGGATTAACGAGGATTCGAAAGAATTGGAAAAGATCAGTAATAAGCAAAGCATCCTCATCAAAAAGCGCGAAGAATGCATGTCAAAAATCCGAGAACTTGGCACTTTACCCTCTGACGCCTTCGAAAAATACAGAGATATGACCATTAAACAGGTTTCACATCATCGCAACCCATTTCATTTTATATTAAATGTTTGAGACATCTTTGGTCTATTTAGTCGACTAAAACCAAAGATCGACCAAACAAAACCCATTTTGACAACACTAAATTAGGATATCAACAACTTTTTATAGGTAGTAGACAAGTAAGTTCAAATTTTTAGGATGCTTTCTAAAAATTGGGACCAATAAGTTTTATATGGTTAAATTTGGCATACCGATATAAGAATGGCTTATTTGCTTCATGACCTACTCGGGCACATACTTCTCGAATACTATTCGGTAGTGTGGCCAAAGGTTTAAGCAAATAATGTTTGGTGTGGTATCGGCGCCGATACCTTGCCAAAAGAATCGGCCCGATACTTTGCTAGTATCGGCAATTACCAAGCCGATACCTTTTTCAATATGAAACTCAAAAAATAATATTTATAGTATCTCCTACCATTAAAAAATAGAGGACTTTTTAAATTTTTTGCAAATTGTTTCATTTGATTGGCTATAAATATTTCTTTACAATTGTTTTATCGTCAAAATTCTGATCTACCAAAATTTGGATGTGACTTAATTTATAATATTTAATTTGCATATATTTTTTAGTATAAAATTTTTTTTTATTATAAGTATCGGCATGGTATCGGTATCGGCAAAAAAATCTTAAGTATCGGCTGGTATCGGTATCGGCATAAAATAGTGGTATCGGTGCATCTCTAAATATAAGTAAGTTGAAAAGCTGATTTAAGAAAATATACGGAGAGAGTTATTTTTTCCATCTGCTCCTAGTATTCTTCATGGATAAATTATCGGGAATATTCTTATGGGAAGAATGCTCCTAGTATGTTATTTTAAGTATTTTTAAAGTTTCCTGATCCCATTTCGCGTTATATATCTATGTTTAGCTATATAGCCTTCAAACAATAAAGGTACTTAATTATTATTTAAATGGGTGCCGGGCTACGCAGTTGTTTCGAAAGCTTGAACAAGTTAACAAAGATCTCAAAAAGTACAGTCACGTCAATAAGAAAGCGCTGGATCAATTTGTGAGTTTTTCCGATCAGAAAGAAAAATTGATCAATCGCAAGGAGGAGGTAGATGCGGGACATCAATCTATTTTAGAGTTGATGAGCGTGTTAGAACAAAGGAAATATGCGGCCATACAATTGACTTTTAAACAGGTATACTAAAGACTGGATATAGTCAATTTTTGCTTTTAAGTTTCTCCATTTTTGATAGTTATTATTAAGCAAAAAAGCACCATAAAAATTAATCGAATACAGTTTCGATCCATGGCTCTATGACTGCTCATTAATCTCATATATTTTAGCATGTATGATACATACTTATTTGGAAATAAACTTCTTAGCTTTTTTCTTTAATAAATTAAATTAAATCGTTGTTTGATTTACTTTAATTTATTTTCAGGTTGTTATTGTGATTCGATATTTGAATAACATTTATAATTATTAATAGCTCTATATAGTATTTTTGAAGTTGGGAAGTAATTTATTGTAACTTTAATAGTGTTATAAGAATACACCTTTAATATAGGATGCTATACCTTAATTAAAGCTGTTTATCGAATGTTGATTATAAATATTTTACAAAAGGTTCTTTAAAAAAACCATTTAATTTTAATAATATGAATTTCCCTTTTTTTAAATATAGCCCTTCTTTATTCTATATTGAATTTCTATATCTAATATAGATAAAAAAATACTTCTAGGGAGATTTTTTTCATCCTTTTAAACTTCTGCACTTTCTTTTTTTTAATTTTTTTTCTAGATTTCTCAATTATTTGTAGTGTATCAAATTTGTATTCCCATAATATGGCTGTTTATAAAGCGACAACTGAACAATTTAATAATTTATAATATATTTGTTATTAATTTATAAAATATATAAAAATAATACATGGATTGCTCAAAGAATGCAAAATTTTTATCCGAAAGGTATCAAATTACTTCAGCGAGGTATTCAAAAAGTTAGTTCCCGAAGGTAGTGGAATACTGGTCATGAAAAAGGGAGACGTGGAGGAGAGCGAAGATTCAGCTTTTTACAATGCTGGGCAGTCCCACCAACCCCTTCCCCTCATCGAACAGTTTACGGGGGTTGGAATCAAGGTTTTTCTTTGATTTAGACTCGCTCGCTTTTTATTTATAATCGCACACAACTTTTTTAACTCTGTTTTCTAAACCTTACTATACAAGTTTTATTTATTTCAACGAGTAGAAAACATGAAACCTTTAAACAATAACTATCTAGCCAACTTTTAAATTGGGGGGGGGGAGTCTAAAATTTTGACCAGGATTTTCTTGAATATATTTTAGAATAAAATTGCTTTTTTCAGGCTACAACCATGTATCGATCTTCTATACAAAAAGTTATAAATTTTAGGAAACTGTCATAGGATTTCATTCTTAAAGTAATTCAACTTCTGAAAGCGATCTCTCAAACAGAATTTATGCTGTATTTATTTTGTAATTTCGACTAAAATTAGGTGTCTTTTACTGGCAAAACGGGGGAGATGAGGGAAATGCAGCAACTTTCGGGCGGCCAAAAATCTTTGGTGGCCTTAGCCCTGATATTTGCCATACAAAAATGTGACCCTGCCCCCTTTTACCTCTTCGACGAAATTGACCAAGCCTTAGATACACAGCATAGGAAAGCTGTTTCGGGTATTAGTTACAAATTTGTTTTCTTTTTATTTCTTATTACCCTTAATTATCTTTAAGTTTTAGGGAAAGGGTGCTTTAGTTATTTATTCGTAATAGTTTAATTTTATGTATTATTTTAGATTGTGGTTATGTTTAAAATTGCAATATATGTGTACACGATTGAAACTAAATGCTTTTGGTCCAAATTTAGATTATTTATTATACCGGATTTATAAACAATTGGTTGTCTATTCTTTATCCTCTTTATTCAATCGCGCTTAAACTTTGTTAGGGTTTTTGTTTCTAAAATTACTATAAGTTTGACAAAAGGGGAAATTGTTTTACTTCAGGTAAATGTATTAATTTTTTTGCTCAACTACATTTGAGTTGAGTTTTTTAAAAATAAATCTTAGTATAATTTTTATAATTTCGAGACTGGACTGTTTATTTTAGTGCAGTTTTTTCATTAATCTTTATGTTCTTATCCTGAAATCGTGATGTTCTAGCTTAATTTATTATATAAACCATTGATAAAACATGAAGACTTATAAATAAATTTTATAAGTATGTTATACTTATTTATCGTTTTCAAATCTTTAGAAATGATTCACGAATTATCCCAAGACGCCCAATTTATAACTACTACCTTCAGACCTGAACTACTTGAACATGCGGATAAATTTTATGGCGTAACGTTTCGTAATAAAGTATGCCATTTTAAAATTAACTTTAATTTTGTATACTCAATGAAAATTACAACAATGATGAACAATATCATATTGTATCAAAATTTCAGTTTCTGATTTATTGATTGTTAATTAATAGAAATTGATGAATTTTATAATAATATAGATGAATAATACTCTTTTGTTCAATTATGAGCTCTTTTTGCCTTATTTAAATCAAAAGTTTAACAATGCTACTAATGCAACTGCAAATTCTTTGTACTGGAATTAGCGATACCATTATTGTATTTGTATTAATATTAATAAGAATGTTATGAATTAGCAACGTTGAGAGTTTTAATTGCTATGCAATTTATGGGCTCGTTTTTTAGTTGTCCGTCCGTTGTCCGTTACCCTCCCTATCTATTTGCATTGGGTATATTAGGTTATCGATTTTTTAAATTAATGCATGAGAAAGAGGTGCCCCACCCCTCATCTCTATCTCCCTCGCTGTGTTATTTTTTAAATTAATGCATAAGAGGTGCCCCACCCCTCATCTCTATCTCCCTCGGTGTGTTATATATAAGATTTGTTAAATTATCTATTATATAATAAACATAAATAAAAGTTGTTTACTTTTAATGCTATGCAATTTAACTAGTTATATAATAAACATAAATAAAAGTTGTTTACTTTTTAATTGCTATGCAATTTAACTAGTTTTTGGGTTAGAATCCCGGGTTTTTTTTGACTCTTATGATTGTTCTTGTTACTATCATTGATAATAAGAATTTTTGGCCATCCGCTGGCTGCTGACCAATGAAAAAAATGACCATTGGCCAAAATGTGAATCGAAATTATTTTTTCGTTTTTTTTGACTATTATGATTGTTCCTGTTACTACCATTGCTATTATGACTTTTTGGCCGTCCGCTGGCTCCTGACCGATGGAAAAAATGACCATTGGCCAAAATGTGAATCGAAAATATTTTTTTCGTTTTTTTTTGACTATTATGATTGTTCCTTTTCCTACCATTGCTATTATCACTTTTTGGCCGTCCGCTGACTGCTGACCAATGGAATAAAATGACCATTGGCCAAAATGTGATTCGAAAACTTTTTTTCGTTTTTTTGACTATTATGAATTTATATCCACTTTTACCGTGTCCTGGCTGCTGACCAATTGAAAAAAATGACCATTGGCCAAAATGTGATTCGAAAATTTTTTTTTCGTTTTTTTTACTCTTATGAATTTATATCCACTTTTACCGTGTCCTGGCTGCTGACCAATGGAAAAAAATGACCATTGGCCAAAGTGAGCATCAAAAATTTTTTTTCCATTTTTTTGGCTATCATTGACTTATAGAGTATCTGTTGGTACTGTGACCAATAGAGAAAAAGTGACCATTGGCCAAATTTTTGATTTTTTTAATTGAAAATTGTTCAAATTCAACAAAACATTTCTCCCAACAATTCCGCAAATTCTTAACATTGTGTTGTTTTATAATATAATGTTTGTTAGACCCATAATCAATAAAAACTAATGTAATACGCAACTAGATGCAAACACTAAATCTAACCCTAACCCTTGCCTGTACATTTTGCCTATATCATTTTGCCTATAATGGAAAATTTGTATAAATAATTAATTAATCATTAGGCATTTAATACCCCCCTATAGGCATTCTCGCCCCTTCCCACCTTTCTCGCCCATAAATTGCATAGCAAATATGATACATTTATACGAAGTACAGATGAGTCGTCCCCCCTTCCCTTCCCTTCTTCCCCTTCCCACGAGGGCCGAAGGCCCGAGTTTTATATTTAATGAAGGATCCTTATCTATATTAATATAATGTTATGTGTAATAAATTTTTGTTAAGGTTAGCCATATTGAAGTAGTTAGCAAGGAACAAGCGCGAGATTTTGTCGAAGATGATACAACCCACACTTAATAATTTTGACTTTAATCATTTATTTAATGTTTTTATTGTCATTTTCATGCTTTACTGTCATGTACTTACTTTTTAAATCCCTCAACTATGTACAGTTTTTTGTATATGTAAATCCTTATTTTCCGCAATAACTTATCATGATATAGTATTATCTTTATGTTTAAACTACGATATTTTTTAAATAAAGTTATCTTGCGTATTTATCATATAAGTAATTTATTACAACGATAAACAAATTTGAAATATAAGCTCTTTTCATGTAGTCTAGGGATATTTAAGGAAATATAAATTTTAACATATTCTCTATGCAATTTGCTTAAAGGGAGTGATTTTAAATAAAAAAAGTATTTAAAATTACAGATTTTAAAGAGGTCGGCAGGAAGGTAATGCTAGAAAGAGGTATATTAGAGCTGTGAGATTTTATAGAGTCTGGAGGTAGCTTGAAAAACTTATTTTTATTTAATTTTGGAAGAGGCTGAATTAGGTCTTTGAAATGATATTGTAATTCATAAGATTAAATTTTAGTCGGTTACATTACGAAGCAAAATTACCTTAAAACATTACATGATTATTAATAATTTTTATATTATATTTATCATTGGTCAATGTGATCAATATATAAAAATACATAGTTTTTATATTTCTAAATTAATTATAAACATTTAATTATTAAATTAAGGCAGACGCAGTTGTTTGATATTTAATCCATATTTCCCCGATATTATAACTTTGTTTTGTAGGGTCAAGTCCAGAGCTGGCGATACAGAATTGATATTTTGATCTATAATAAATTTAAAAAAAACATTCTTTAAACAAAATAATTTTTAAGCTTCAGGATTAACTTTTTTTAACCGAAAAAATTAAACCATCGCTTAAAATGACAATATAGAAACCTATTTAGCTATTTAACCACACGATAAAATATAATTTTAAATAGCATTGTAGCTCTTTTTTAATGTATAAAATAATATAACTTTGTAAGGCATTTCCCTCAAATTTAATATTTTCTCATAATTCCTTTTAAATAAAATAGTAAAAATATAAAAAAAATTATATCCCTTTAATAATAATATCAAATAAATTTAAAATATTTTATAGTTAATACCTTCTATATTAAATTTATCGGCATTTAGATAATTAGATTGCCCCCTTTGATCGTTGTATGGTTTAAAAGTGACGTTGAGGGATGCGTTGGGTAGTTGCTGTGCTGGTCCATAGGATTTGAACACGTAACTGCATTGAATCACACACGATTCATCTTTTATTACATCTTCATAAGCATGTTCCACGAATAATTGAAAACAATTTTCAATTTTTACGTCGCTACAAGATGCCTAAAAAACATAAAAATCTATTAATTTTTAACATTTTATTTAAAAATAAAATTTGATTTTATTTTTGTTAAAATCAACATTCTTTGAATTTTGCCTATTGGAATGATAAACTTATATTGGTTACAGATGATTAACTAGCGGCAAATTTAACTTATAAAGGTTCTGTTCAAAATTATTTACATAACATTTAAAAGTTAACATAAGGAGACATGGGCGTAGCCAGGATTCGATTTAGAGGGGGCAATAATGATTAAGGGAGGGCAAATTTTCAAAAATTTTAGCCATAATTCTGATAAATTTCAAATCTTTGGATTTATAGGGGGCAGAGGCCCATTCCTCTCCCCCCCCTTGGCCACGCCCATGTAAGGATATATTTAATTTGCTATATTGTTAAATTAACCTGATCTCCATAAAAGGGGCAATAGCAAAGTGTACAAGGTAAAGTTTTTAAATAGTTTCCTTTGTGAATTTCTATACCCTTCTCATAACAACTTCCTTTAGTGTAGAAATAATAAGTTTATAGAAAGACTAATAAATACCGGAGTCCGACCATATATTGAGATTTATCGAGGTTCCTAACAGTTTACATGGCATTTCAGGATTTCTAAAACATTTCAATTAAATCATTATTATGCATAATTTTTAATAAAATAAAAAATTTAAAAATTTATATTACGTGAAAGGATCGGAAGTGTCGAATAGATTGCGACGTATTTCGCTCAATGGATTTTGGTTGTCGCTGCAGAGAAGTTTTGCTAGAGAAATTTTTCTAATCTCCCGTAATTGATCTAATAAGTACAAGCACAATGCGTAAATTATTTTACTACTTTTGGATAATTTAACAAATTTAAAGAAATAACATTGCACTTCATATTTCATACTCGACAATCAATAGCCATTGATATTGAAATGGGCGTAGCCAAGAAGGGGCAGGAAGGGGCGGCTGCCCCCCTCTAAATTCAAAATTTTGTTGAAATTTATTAAAATTATGGCTAAAGTTTCGAAAAATGTTCATTTTGCCCCTCCCTAAATGATTTTTGCCCCCCTCTAATTCCAATGCTGGCTAGGTATATGGAAAAAACTACCTTTTATTCCCTGATGGATTCTATGCCCATTTTCAGAGAAGATTAAGGAATTGACTATGCTTCTAAATCATTTTATAGTATCCCTTTTTTAACTTCATTTTATATATAACACTATTAAATAATAATAAACCTTTAAAAAATTATATTGCTTAAGGTGTACCCGCTCTAAATCCGGGGCCATTAGTCGTCTTTATGTTTTCGTACCAAAATCGATCGCACTCTTTGAGCCGTTTAAATTGATTTCCGATCAAACAATTAGCAGTTGGTCCGAGGATAGAACCATACTCTTCAGCTTCAGCCACAAGCCCAACCAACAAATCTATATTAGACACCTCTCTAAAAATACAGAGTAATATAATTTATTACTTTCTAAGAAAATTGTATTGTCTGTCTTGTCCTGTCTAACTTTTTTTTTGTAAAAAGCTACAATTTTGGTGACATTTTAAATCAATAAAAAACTATTCAGCCATGTTTAAAATTTTGCATCGTCCACTCCCGCCCGAGGCTTAAATCATTTTTTATTTTTGGGCTCAACTTGAACCTGGCCCGACATCTATTGTCGATGTCAACTAATTATTTTTTAAACCTATATAGTTTTTTTAGGCGGTTATCCCAAAACTAGACCCTAATTGCAGAATTCTTACAAAAACCTTTGGTTGGACAAGATGCTATTGAATCTTGATTCAAATTTTAAATTTAGGGAGATGTGTAAAAATGCCCTTTTTAAAGATTTTATTTAAGCAAAACTTGATCCATAACAAAACTTTCCGATAGTAAATCTACCATTTTAAGCGTCCATCAAGGGCGTAGCCAGCTTTGGAATTCGGGGGAGGGCAATAATGATTTAGGGACGAGAAAAATAATCATTTTTTGAAAATTTAGCCATTATTTTAAAACATTTTAACAAATTTTTGGATTTAGAGGGCGGCAGCCGCCCCTCCCTGCCCCCCCCCGGCGCCTATGACGTCCATCATACAATTTCAAAAAACCCGTGTGATTAAAACGCACCATTTTATAATGGCTTTTAACATTAATTATTGTAATACGGATATAGACGTTGGAGTATGACTGATATAGCATTGTCTTTAATGTGACGCTCGTAAGGGCTTCCCTGGGCTGGTCTCGTTATGTTACACCATTGCTTGAATTCCAAATAACTTGGTAAACCATGATCCCTCCCTCTTTGGATTAGATAAGTTATGGTATTGACAATCCCTAACAATTAAAGGACAAAAATATTATAATAAAAGTTTTTTTACTGAAATTAAAATAATTCTCATTTCTTTTAGTTAATATTTTTTGATATTCATTTAATCGCAGTTAATGTTGACAGATAAAATGAACTAAAACGGCTCTAAATTAATTTACAAACTTTATAGTAAGAAGAATACCCTCAATTTTGGAAATTTAAACATATGATTGAAAATATCATGGGTCTTTTTGCTATTTTATAAACTTTATTTTTAAAATTTTCATATATACTACAACATAGACCAATTTTCCTACAGCATCATCTGACCTTAATACTAGTAAAAGTTTCTATCACGAGTTAAAATGTTAGGTAACGATTTGGATTAAATTTAGGGGAAGGGTATAGCATCCATATTAAAAACCTAAATAATTTGGAAAAAAACTTGTCTTTATTTAACTTTAAATATTTTTATAATTCGTACCAGATAAATTTCATTTAAGCGAAGTTTGAGATTTTTTAAAATAAATTTACCAAAATGTATTTATAATTGCTTCACTCATAAATTTATCGACTTTTAAAAGGTCCAACACTTTGGATAATTTAGGGAAAAAACTTACATTTATATAGAGGTAAAAAGAGTTAAAATTGTGTCATGTATTTCAAGGTTTTCTTACTGTTCACTATGGTGGTTAGGATTTCTTTATTAGGACTAAACGTGATGTTAACGAATGGCCTTTTATAGAAAAACAAACAATTATGTTTTAAAATATCATCCTAAACAAATAGGTTAAAAACACATAATTTTATTAGCATTTAGGTTTTTATAACTTTTTCCATAGATAGAATTATAAAATAACCCAGTTATTTTTAGACTTTTAAGCATCAAAAATTTTTTAATCATGACTTTTTGTATGCTAAAATCCATTAAAATCTCATTTATCTTAATCCTTATCCAATTTTACCAAAATTAATTTAATGTATAAGCTTTACTACATGATACAGCCATTGACCTTAAATATATAATCATACTTTATATATTATAAAAAAATTATTGTTAGCCCAAGACTCCTAAACAAATTAGCTAATATCTAAAAGAGCCCGAAACTTCTCAAATCTATAAATCCCAATACCTTTGGCCTACAAGTCTAAAAAACTATTTTAAAAGAAGGAAACCACAGTCTTTCTATTCCATGCTAATCATCTTTTCTATACGACAAAAAATCGCCATCGCTATTTGTAAAATCACTTGCAATATCTGAATGTTTTACCAATAGCTAAAAACTTAACTTTTTTTATTTAAAAAACATATGGAAATTTAATATTTATATTAAAAGATTTATATTAATACTTTATGAGTTTTAGTTCCCGAGCTAAGAGAT
Organism: Gordius sp. MW1; assembly: GCA_964036665.1. NCBI lineage: Eukaryota > Metazoa > Nematomorpha > Gordioida > Gordea > Gordiidae > Gordius > Gordius sp. MW1. Next base: position 4,803,614 of record OZ038533.1, read on the forward strand.
TGCGTTCTTTATATAGTTGATGAACGAGGGGCCAAGCGGCTGAAGTAAAACTATTTATAATTCCCGGTTCACAGTTACTTACACTTTTTACCCCATTATTGACTTTTTGAACACCAATCCTCAGGTTAAATCTATTGATGTTATTCGGCCCCAAAATGGCTGGCAAAAATTCGTTGTAAGTAATGTGCTGTATAAAAGCTCCAACGATCTTGCGACTTTCCTGTTTAAACAGTATTTACAGAGAAAATAATAAAATTTAGTAAAAGGAAATTTAACCGGACTTAGTGAATTTTAAATTATTTTAGACTAAAAAGTTTTCGTTTTTTAAATTATAGCCACAAATATGGTTACAGCCTATGGATTTTTGAAAGTCAAATGTGCTAGCGATTTTTACGAATGAACCATAGACTAGATAGACTGCTCATCAACGCACAAAATGTGTACCCTTCTTCCACCATTTTGATGTGAACATGTTAAAGTGGTGATCATATAGAAATTAGTAATTTTCGCCAATTAAATAATCATAAAGGTAAATAAAAAAATATTGAATTGGGTAGATATCAAAAACAGCAATTTAAAATAAATATCATTACACAATACATAAAAATTAAAAATGTAAAAACTGCGATTAAAGTTTGTTTAAGCGCCATTAACATTTTGTATAATATTAATTTATTGACGTTCTTTTTAATTTATACTAGTGAGGAAGGTAAATTCACTGTTATAGGGCAAAATTACATGGTTATAATACACCAATTGTACTCAAAATGGAGGAAAATTTGACACAACATATGGCATGAGCGGTCTATCTAGTCTATAAAATGAACTATCTTCCCACTCTTAAAAATAATTTAAAAAATTCATTATTTACTTGGTATAATTTTTCGTCGTTCCAATGTGGATTAAATTTGAAGAGTTGCACGGCTAGTCTGTTATGTTCTCTCGATAGCAAGCCTATAATTTCATCCCTACCCAGTATATTTGTATCTAAAAATTACCGATCATAAAAATCGTTAAATTACAGTTAAAATACCATTAGAAGCCGAGCTTAATGCAAATTTTTTAGGAGTTTTGAGAGCATCAGTTTTTATTAACCCTATAAAATTTTTATTATAAAAGTCAAATTTTATGAGCTTTTTGAAATACCTTCTTTATACAATCTCAAATCTCTCTGGCTACAATGATCAGACCCATACACTGCAGAGCCGTCCAGAAAGGCGGTATTAAGATTTAATGGATTTCGGGGACCTGGAAAGTGCAAACTTATTTAAAGATAGGAAAAATAATAATGTTATACAATAAAATTGAACTATTTTTTAAGTTAACTTTAGTTTTTTTATGAAAATTGAAACCTATAATTTAGCTTTATTTAATAAAATCTATTATAAATATATCAAAATTTGCGCAATTGACCTTAAAACGATTAAAAATTAAGTAAATTTTTAAGCATTAGTTTTATGGATTTAATATGGCCATATCTCTAGATTTTAACACTTCCAATTTAATGTTCTTAGTTAAGCCTCTATTTAACATAGGAGTAGCCCCCCAAAATTCTACGAAATTTAATATATAATTTTGGCTAAAATTACTAAAAATTATAATTTTGCCCCTCCTAAAATAAATTATATTGCATTTCTCTAAATCCAATCTTGGCTGCGCCCATGCTAATTTATGTAACAAAATTTTAACTGAGGTGTTTAGGATTTTTAATTTATGGCTTAAATAATAGTAAAAGTAGCTTTTTATTTAACTCACAATCAAAAATGAATAGTTTTAATTGCTATAATTATACACTTTTATTAAATGTTAAAACTTACTTTTTTTTTAATTAAAGCGCTCAGTCAATTCATGGAGCTGTTTCTTACTTTAAAACAATTTAAGTTCATATAAAATATGCCGACTAAAACTTTGTATAGCTCCAAATTATTCTCTGTTTAATTAATATGGTATTTCTGATAAATTTTATGTAATAAAATGCTTAAATTGCATAAATTAAAAAATACCAAAATTCCTATTTCCCGAACTTGATCTGATATAGTTGAGACACCAGCCTAAGCAATAAAATTTTTTATTTCACAGTAATACTATCTTTACTTTCACTCATGTGGATTGGCATACAATTAACACTAACCCTACTTTGACTATCGCAAGCTGTACAATTCAGGGAACTTCCTAAGTAACCTGGATAAATAAGTATAAATAAATGCGCTTTTTATCAAGAAAAACATTAAAAATTCCAAAAAAGTCTAAATGCTAATGCCAAAACTATTTCCATGTGAAATTAGTAATATAATAAATATTTTTTATTAAACTTACCAATAGATTGTGGAATTCTAGCCGTTTCGAAATCTATAAATTCAGCCCAGGCAATGATAAAAGAATTTATCGTTAAAATGGTTGCTGCTCTATAAAGACCGCCGTAGATTAGCGTTTGGCCCACTAAAAACGGACCCGGCAAATTCTTTGACACAGGTTTGTTTACACCTGGTTTAAAATAAAAATAGAAGATGGGCTTAGTTAAAATGAGGCAGGATTAGATTCAAAATTACAAAAAAATATTTTTTGCTAATCCTAGGCATATCTAGGAATGAAATATTTATAAAAAATCTGGAAAATATTGAGACAGTTATAAATTAATATTTCTTAATATTTAAAGGACAACCAAAATTTTTAAATTTTTTGAACAAAAGGTTAAAAGTGAGGCAATAAAATTAATGAGTTACGATAATCTAAAAATACACAAAAAATAATTTTTATATTAATTTTTATAAAATTTAATATAATTATTAATTCTTTTTTATTATACTATCTTCATAATTGGGAGGTAAAAGTCTCGTTAATTCGACAGCTGATTTCCCATGGTTAGAAAAACGCAAATTGTTACATCTTCCATTAATGGTACGATATTCGGCTTCGTAATCACAATTTGGTTCAACAGCCGGATCGCATTGATCCAATGTCGGGAAAATAATAAATTTAGGAACGGGTATTATTGACAAAAATTCCACATCTTTTCTCCCCAGTTTAAACCTAAAAACAAATATACAAAATTTTTAATTAAGATTTAATAATATTATATGTCTGTCGAATTATAGTCAGATCAGATCTTTAAAAATTTCTATTCGATTCTCTGTAGTAAAAGTATTTCTAAACTTTTTTAAAAATACTAAGAGTCGTAATATAACAGAAAAAAAGTCTTTAATAATAAGGTTTATTAAACATGATTTAATTTTTACTTTTCCACCATTAACCCCGTAGTATTAATGAGGATGTGTGCAATTTGAGAAAGTGCTGAAGCGGGTAGATTTTCTTCATTTTTTCTATCATCAATTTTGCTTTTTAGCGCTTCTAATATTTAATATTAACAATTGTGTTACTATTATCAAAGGCAAATATGTTTCTAAATTATTATCAAATACGATACGAAAGTGGAAATGCAAATAAATTGCAAAATTAAAAGATGAATTTGATAAGGTTTAATGGATAGAAAGGCTAATCATACTTCATTCAATATTAATAAAAATCGGGAGAAAACTTAATTTCAAATATGTTTATGGAGAGAATTTTTTAATAAAGGGTAGTGATATTAATACAAAAGAATTTGTTAATTTTTCTCAAAATAATGAAGTCAATATATTTACCATTTTTATAAGACTCCATTTCTACATTGTCCTCCAGGTGGGCATTATTAGCCCCGACCTGAGTGTACAAAAGTATTTTGTTTACGTCTAGATTTTTATTTAAAATTTGGCCTTCTGACTCTAAAAATATTAAATAATGTTATACTTTGCTAATATGTTTTTTTAATAATTATTAAGGAATAAAATATATTAAAATTTAATTTTTAAGTATATTAAATGTAGTGCAAATGGCTCCATTCAAGTTACCTAACTGAATCCAATTCGATAAATTAAGCTGTGGCAAGTGTTGGCAAGATATATTGATATTACTATTAATATTAATTAAATAAAAATGTAAAACATAAAAATATACTAAATTTATAAATTGATAAAAATAGTATGATTTCTAACTTTAATATGTGTGGAACTCTAAATATATCTTTTTGAATGGCCGAACTATTTGAGGTTTCGCAGAAGACACTACTCAAACTAATTTCACGTATAGAATCTATTTGCCCTAATCGTGTATTTATAAAATAATTTTAGATTTTTTAATAGATATTTTAAACATTTAGATAGTTTTTTGGTTTTTGTATAACTTATGAAACATTATAAAAAATTTTGTGGTGATTTTATATATTTATACAATAACTTATAAATACACTAAAATTTTCAATAAATACATTTATATAGATTTAATCCTTATAAATATTATTTATTTTGGTCTATATATAACTTATAGAAAAAATTTGAAAAAAAAAAATTACTTATAGAAAATTTATTTGGTTCAATTGTAGATTCGAACCAAAAACGATCGGCTCTTCTCAATCGCATAAATTGTTCTGACAGCAAGCAGGCTGCAGTGGGACCCATCAAACCGTCTCTACCAAAATTCTCTAGCCAAATACCAACCAAAAGGTCTATGTCTTCTACGTGTCTAAAGTGTTTGTATTATTTACGATTTATATAGTATAAAATGGATAAATTAATTATTGATTTTATATATTGTTTCCAGGGGCGTAGCCAAGGGGGGGGGTCGAGGGGCGGCTGCACCCCTCTAAATCCAAAAATTTGTTGAAATTCATTAAAATTATGGCTAATATTTTAAAAAATGATCATTTTGCCCGTCCTTAAATCATTAATGCCCCCCCCCCTTCAATTCCAATGCTAACTACGCCCGTGATTGTTTCGGTTATTTATCACTGACAAAATAAAAAAGAGAATGCCTAATATAATTAATTACACATTTCTTATTTAGGTTACAATATATACCAAATGTGTTTTTTAAGGAATCTCTATAATTAAAAACCCAATATAAACTGATAAAAACATATTTAACATACTTGTTTTTAAAACTTTTAAATTATAAAAATTTATTAGTATAAAATATTATATTAACCTGGGTAATTAATAATTAATATATACATGTCACAATTCGTTGTTTAACTTGCACAAGAGAAATTTTATTATATATTTAATCGAGTAACATATTTTAGATGTTAACTTGTAGAAAGTTTTTAAAACAGCGATATTGTCGCTTCCCAAAACGAGCTCCAAATGGGCAAAAGAATCTATTTTTTCGGGTAATATTTTGCACCATCGCCTCCAGCTGAGATAACCAGGGGTACCATGATCTCTGCCTTTATACAAGAAAAACTCCAAAGCCTCAAGATTAGATGAATCAAAAGAGTTTTTTCCAAGCTTGCCCCAGTCCTTCCGTCCCTAAAATAAATATCCTTAATTACACAAAATTTGATGTATAACTATTTTGTTAAAGAGTTTATTTTTTGGCAAAAATGCATTAAAAATCTTACAAATCATACATTGAAATCCTAAATGTATTGACAAACTTTGAGTGCAACATAGGTTTTAATAAGATTTAGAGCTTTAAATGTATAAAATTGATAAACACGCACTATTTGACTATTTGTATATGCACATATTTGGACTATAGGGGGGGGGGGGTTGGGCGTTATTTAAGTGGATAAAAATTTATTGAATATTTTTTTTCTCTTCGATCCGATTAATGTTCTGGTCTCAAACGTTTTTTATTTTTAAAGAAAAAAAAATTAAATTAAACTGCAAATCATCTAAATTACATCTAATATAATTTAGATTTCATTGTTATATCCTTAAGCCTTTCGCTTATCATACTATTTATAAAATTTAACTTTTAAATTAAACATAATTCGTCTAAAAACATAACTTGAATGATTTGCCAAAAAAATTCAAAATCTATACAAATTCGAATATGATGGTAGGAAAAGAAAGGGTGATTACACAAACGCAACTAGTAATCTCATTTTGATAAATGTTAAATTTATAAGACAAAATTTTTTTTAATTTTGCGCTCTTTGCGAAAAAGAAAATTTCCATTTAGGGGGGGGGGGGACTATGTCCATATAATGTCTTAGATATAATATATTCTGGGCTACACCATGAGAAGTCTAATCAGTCTATACCTCAAATACAAACATATTTTTGTAGGAATTATTTTAAAAATCTATCATAAACTTTTCAAAAATTGTTAACATGAGCCCCTCTAAACATCCTGACAATTTATTTTTTTTGAAATTTAATCCAATATCATTAGACTCTTAAAACACTATCTGACATTTAGATGAATATTATCACCCAACTGCCCCCCCCTCCTTATAAAACTAATCGACCCTATTATAATTTTTTATCATTAATTTAAACTTTTATTTGGCTTTTGCTTGTTATAAAACTCGGAAAATTAAGAAATCTCTTTGTTTACTACCTGAGATCTTATTACTATAGGGCTATTTAATAATTCGGGAATAGAGAGCAATGTTCGGTTTTGATTTTCAGGCTCAGCATTTAGAGGTAGCAATTTATAAAACCATGGATATATAGCGGTTGATATGACATTAGCTGTTGTGGGTTCGAGTCCTAAATCATACTCTAATTTTTCGATAAATTAAAATAAAAAATCGAATTACATTTTTGTAATTGAAAAAGTGTTATGTTTATGATATATTTAATCTAGATTTTATGTAAAGTATTTACTTCTGAATAATTTTTTATATTGTTAATACAATTTTAGCATAAGCAATCATTAATTATGTTTCAGCTTGTTTGGTATTTATATATCTCGGTAATCTATTTAAATTTTATTAATAATGTATGTTAACTAATTTTTAGGCTTATAATTAAAAAGTTTTAATAAATTTAATGATCATTTATCGTTATTAAATCAATTTGGATATGATCTATATGCCTTCAATTGTACCTTCGAAATTTTCTCCTTCGGATTGAAGTATCAAGCCATTACTTTCCACGAGGGAAGGCCCAACTAAATAGGGCAGCCACTCTTTGTAGGTTGTTTGCTGAATCACAGCACCTTTAATACAATTTTTAAAGTAAATAAATTATTTCTTATCTTAGAATTAAAGATATATAATATATACCATTGGCAAATATTTAAGAGAATGTGACAATAAAAAATAAATGAAAATTCACTTAAATATAGAGCGATATTAGTACCTAAGATTTTTCTAGATTCCTGAAATAAAGTGTTATCGTCCCAATGCAGGTTCAGGATTTTTAATTTGTTCGCAATGATATTGTGATAATCGATAAATGTTTTAGATAAGGCACCTAAATCGTTAACATATTATGTTAAAAAATATTTTTTATTATTAAACATTTTAAATTCTGGGCTATTTTATTCTTTTAGTCATTAATCTTACATTTAAAATAGACATCCGTCAAAAAATATATTAATCTGCTGTATATATTTTGTAATACCCAAAACTGCACCCAACACTTTTTAATATTCAGAAAACAAGGAGATAGCCAAAATTAATTTAAAACGTTACAATATATATAATTATATGTTTTTTCAACTTAAATATTATTTAACAAATTTATTTATTTATTAATTTAAGATACATACTTGACACGGTGTTATCGTTAGTTAATTGCCTTTCCTTAATTTTTCCTGTAACGATAAGATTTATTATACATTATTAATCATTAAATAAAATTAACTAAAAGTGTTTGTAATTTTTTAATATGAAATGTTATTCTTATAAAAATTACTAACCGCCTTCGAAAGTTCTTATTAATCTGACTGATTCATCCGTAGACCCGTAAATAACACTACCATCAATATAAGACGTCGCTGTATTAATTTGCTGGCGGGCACCTTTTTTTAAAATATTAATATAAGCAAGTTTAAAACATTATCTTAGTTAGCTTTTTCGCGAAATTGCAGCTTAATTTGCTAAAAATAACCTTAAATATAAAAAGCAGAAAAACTAATATATTTTAATTTAGAAATAGGTTTTAATAAAATTTATAAATATATATCATTTTCAACACATACATCGCAATCAATTTAATCAACTAAAATAACTTGTAAGATACCATTAGAATTTCTCTTGAGTTTATTAAAGAGTTACCTAAAAGGCAGCCCAAACTCAAAGCTGGCGGAGTTCTTGATAAGTTTGAACAATTGGCCAATTTTTGAGAATAAATTAAACATTTTGGATCTCCACCACAACAATCCTTTTTCTCGTTATCTATTTATAATTATATTAAAATTAATATAAATTGCCAAAAATTTAGTTAAATTTATATATATCTAAAATAAAATTATATTTAAATTGAAATGTCCATGTTTCCTATAAGGATTTGCAAAAAACCCTTCAATAATTTTAATATAGTTGAGGTCTATTCAGTCTTAGGTTATTTATTAAAAATCTGCTAAATTTTCTACGAAAATTTCATAAACACGTGGGTGTAGTAAGGATTGGAATCAGAGGGGGCGGGCATTAATGATTAAAAGAGGGGCAAAGCGAAAATTCAAAATTATTTTGACCCATTATCATATTAAAATGTGAAGAATTAATGCGCTTAGGGGGGCAGCCGCCTTGCCCTGCTTCTATTACTTATCAAACAAAAAACTGCATGATAGATAAACTTATACAATTTATGAAAATTTATAAATACTATTGACGGGTAGTTCTTGCAGGATATCGGCAAATATAAATTGTGAATATTGGTAAAACAAGGAATTCAGATCCAAACGAGCAGGTAAATTTTGGGTTAGTAAAACATTGCGCGATAGTAAATCGGGTCTAGGTAACGGGGAAAAAGTTACACTGTGTCTTTCGGTATTGATCCCTGTGAATAAATAACGGAGAAAATTTATTTTTCTAAAAAATATTTTAGAAGTTTTATCGCATTTTAAAGAAAATCATAGATAAATTATACATTAAAAAATTTATTTGAGCGGCCGGCCTTATTGAGTTTTATTCAACTCTAATTCTATGTAAAAACGTTTATTTTCATATCGAACGATATTTTTGGATTTTGCCAAAACCTGACCGGATCCGACTTTTGGAATGACCTATGTAGGATTATTACCATTTAATGATGTAATATTTTTTTGGTACCCTAACTTATTTGTTTACATAAAATATCATTTGTTATTGTTAAAACTATTTTATTAAAATCAATCTTATGCCTTTTATTATATTTTATTTTTTAGAAGTTTACACATTTTATAATATTTAAAAGTTTTACTAAAATATTCGTGGACTACACATTTTAAAAGCATGCGTTGTATATATCTAGCTAAATGAATGAGTTTAATTTTATGAATGGAACCAGCTATAAAGAAGAGCATCATTAAATAGATGATCTAGCTTTAATATTTCGCTTTTATATAAATCCTGGGTTACATGACTTTTTAAACGAAAAGTAAAGCTAACAGAATCAAGCTTAAAATTTCATTTTACACAAAAAGCTTGATTTTAAAGACAAATTTTTTACCATCTCCGTAGGCTGGATTTAGGATTCTTTTCATTGGCAAATAGGCTGCTCCTAGAGCAGGAGCCAAAGGATTATTACAAAAACCACTAAAACTTCTATATTGTTCAGGTTTACAGGCGAATTTAGGAATTGGGAAGGGACACCATATTTTTTGATTGAGAAAAGTACTGATATCATCTCTTTCCAATATTTCATTCAGAAATTCATTTATATTTGCGGGTTGAGTTCTATAATAAAATGATAAATTTAAAAATATACATCTGACGAAATTTTTTATTTGATTAAAAACACCTTTTTTGTCGATAATTTACTCGTATTTAAAGTTTTTAAATTTTAACTTAAAAATTCTAACTTTGTTAGTTTCATTAAATTTCGAAAAAAATCGCAAAATATGTTAATTTGTTAAAAATTCGGAAGTGTTACAATAATTTTAAATAAATACATGAAAACATTCTTTATAAGGCTGAGTATTAATTAATTTGAGAGATTTATCAAAAAATATTGTGAGATTAATTCTAAAACTCTCCTATTATATATCGTATTTAATATAATTCAAATCAATTTTTTACCTTTGAATCAAAGATGCCGTAGTTATTACCAATGTTCTAGCTAGACTAGAATGATAGTCTTGAGTAGAGGCATCGTAAGCAGTAAAGGGAAAAACGCGTTTCAACTTCGGACCTTAAAATAAATAAATTTAATCTTTAGTTTATAAATTATTATAAAAATAATGAAAAACTTAATAAATAAACAAAAATTACTTTTGTAAGGAGAATATAAATTTTCAAAGGTAATTTCTCCCAAAATATTCAAGATATCTTCATGTCTTTTAGCAGCAATAATTTTAGGTAGCTCTGGCAATAGGGCGATTGGTAAAGTTGGAATGTTTTTAGCTTTAACTAAATGTTTGGTATTATCATTTAAAATCAACGTTTCTTTCGGCTGTTCAATCAATAATTCTTGCAAATTACTATTTATTTTTTGATTTTTTCTTCGCAAATCTAATTTGTAATTAAATTCCTCCGATTTAGTATCATTAATGAATGTTGGTACGTATGGAATGGTTTGGGAATAATGTCTTTTTCTGTTGAATATATTGTCACCCAATTCCTCTCTATACTTGGCGATTGATGATCTTGATATAAAAGGATCAGCAAAACTTTCATCTAATTCTGCCTTGGAATTAGGGCTTAAACCTGCCCCAGGCTGCCCATTAACCAAAGCTCTTAATTCAGCCTTGTATATTTGCACATTGCTCCTACCTTGCTTGGTTACGCGTCTTATTATGTCCGATCGTTGGAGATGTGATTTTCCGATTGCTTTAAAAACAAGGATTAAAATGTTAAATTTAAAAAATAGACAATAGTTTGGCTATTATTTTTAAAAAGTTAAGATATTTATTGGAAGTGTTACAAAAATGCCGCGATTTATGAATTTTACAATTTAAGAAATTATTATTTGCTTAAATACATTTAAGCCCTAGAAATTTTTTTAATAAAACTAAGAATCTTATATTATGTTTCTATTAAGTGCTATTATGTCACTGGTTATTTAATTGATATGCTTTTAAACAACGTCTAATTCCCCTGAGGCAAAGGTAATAGATAAAAATCTTTAAAATCTAGCATTATCTAAAATCATGTTAAAATTTCTCGGGATAATATCTTATATTCGCTAAGTGAGGTAGAAGTCAGTTTATACCAACATTTAATTTAAATATTTAATGAAAACAACATAAATTCAACAAATGTCAAAACGAATTTTTCAAGGCTTTTTTAAAATTTATATTTTTCTTTAAAATTCAAATGATCCAATTTATGATTGTGCTGACTTACGTTGTTCGATTCGGTTCAAAAGAGGCTGTTTAATATCTTCAGCTCCAAGATTATTAAGTCCTGGCGGGAGAATGGAATTTAATAAATTACCAAATTGCCAAGAATGACCAAAGTTTAAAGCTATAAATATGATAAAAATAATATTGATTGCTTTCGCCGATGTATTGATCCTCATGATAAATTAAATGGAATGGGGGAATGTGATAGAAGGGGGCAAAGATTTAGTTTGCAATATCAGGGTAGGACCTTTAAATGTGGGGACAATAAAGCAGGCATTCATCACAATTGTCCTGCCTGCAGAGTGACAAATGTCTATTTTAAACTAAATTGACTGAGGAAGGAATATACATAGGATTTAATTATTATTATTATAATGCTCAACGCAGGCTAATCAAGTCAAAAATGAGAAGGGGCAGAGGAGGTCACTTGCCCCCACAAATTCCACTATACGATTTTCTAAAAAAGTTTTAATTTTACCCGCCCTACCTTTAATCTAATTCTGATTAAGGAATATTGGGCTAAAAATTAATATTTTTGGATTATTTTACCAAGGAAAATTTTGAGGGTAGATTTCCTTTTTACTAAATATTCGAACATTTAAGTTATTCTATTTAAAAAAAAATAGTAGAGGGTTAATATTTAAGTCCTACAAAATTTAGTAAAAAAAAGTAAAGTTAAATGTAGTATGGATAGTTTTGATCACTAAATTTATCGAAAGATTATAACAAGGACTACATTATTTTAGAAAGTAAATGGATAGTGAACTAACCACAGTCGGCATATTATATTTAGTCCACAATTTTTTAAAATCAATTTTCTCAATTTCTTTAAGTTTTCCAACCATTGCCTCAATTTTGTAGTATAATTATATATAAATTTCAATTGAAACATATATACTCGGGCCTTCGGCCCTCGTGGGAAGGGGAAGAGGGGAATGGGAGTAGGGGAAGGGAAGGGGGCAAGGGAAGGGGGAACTCTTCTATACTCCGTATAAACGTAGCATATTTGCTATGCAATTTATGGGCGAGAAAGGTGGGAAGGGGCGAGAATGCCTATAGGGGGGTATTAAATGCAAAATAATTAGTTAATTAGTTATAGGCCCTTGTAGGGGAGGGCATAGGGTAATTATCAACGTTAACCAATTTAAAAACGAAAAAAAATTTCGATTTATTTGGCCAATGGTCATTTTTTCCATTGGTCAGTAGCCTGCGGACGATCAAAAAGTCATATTATCAATGATATTAACAAGAACAAAATATTAATTTAATTCAAAAAAAATAAAAATTTTGCCCTCTCCGGGATTCGAACCCACATCAGTAGAGGCATAGGCCTTTTGTAGGGGCACAGGGGCCCATATCAGTAGAGGCATAGGCCCTTGTAGGGGAGGGCATAGGGAGGCATAGGCCCTTGTAGGGGAGGGCATAGGGTAATTATCAATGTTAACCAATTCAAAACGGAAAAAAAAGTTCGATTTATTTGGCCAATGGTCATTTTTTTCATTGGTCAGTAGCCCGCGGACGGCCAAAAAGTCATATCATCAATGTTTTTAACAGGAACAATATATTAATTTAATTTAAAAAAAATATAAAAATTTTGCCCTCTCCGGGATTCGAACCCACATCAGTAAAGGCATCTGTTTACAAGCTGGCGCTATAACCCGTCACACCATGCTGGTTTTAAAATAGTAGAAGTTTTTATGTTATTTATATAGATAATAAAATAATACCATAAATTGCATAGCAATTAAAAGTTGTGTTTTATGTTTAGAAAACCAATATATTTCATCGGTCAGTAGCCAGCGGACGGTCAAAAAGTCATATTATCAATAGTATTAACAAGAACAAAATATTAATTTAATTTAAAAAAATTAAAAAAAAATTCGTCCCCTCCCTGGTTTGAACCCGACACCTCCAGGTCACAAAGCTGGCGCAAATAACTTGGTGGACGACGGACAACGGACAACCAAAAACGAGCCCATAAATTGCATAGCAATTAATAGCATTGCGAATCCTTAATTCTTCTTCAAATTACTTATATGAGTTTTCATAAGCTTTTAACGTGTTTTAATCATCGGCTAATAAAACAATTAACTAAACTGACATTTATAACAGGCCGCTATGTTTAAGCCCTATATTAACATGAACGCCATTCATTTTCTTGAATAATTACATGATAAACTTACGTAGGTAAAGACAATTTTTAAATGCTCTCATATTTTCTTTCCTAAAGTTTGTATTTCCTGGGAAAACTTCAGGCAAAATCTTAATAAATTTTTATGTGAAAATCAGCTTTGCGCCGGTCTAGACCGATAGATAGCCAATTATAAGGTTGAAAATTTAAAAAATAACTAAAGCCTCTATTTTGGATGTGCACTTTTAAATTACTGGGATGAGGAGGGGTATAAATTGTGGAAGAAAAAATAATAAAATTGAAAATGAAATTGCTTTTCTCAAAAAATTATCTAAATTTACAATTTCATTTATAACGTAGAGGAAACTTTTTACAGATTGCTTTAACCATTACTTAACCGTATCGTTGCATTCGACCAAAGTTTAACTGACCAAATATCTATGAATGTCTATGAATATTTAACGAAAATGCTCCTTGAGAGGGGTTTACAGAGACGAAAACGTTAGGGTTAGTGTTTTAGGTCGGGGTTTTAGGTTAGGGTTTGGGTTAGAATTAGATGCACACATTTTAATCGACAAATGCATTTTCGTAGACATTTATTTGTTATTTGCTTTTTGGTCAATTGCAACTGAATCAACTTAACATCTCCTCACATAAATCCCAATACTTGGAGTGCAGTTTTAAATTTTCTTATAGTCAATTTTTGTTATGTTTTATTTCCAGGCGCGTGGCCAGGATTTTCTCGGGGGGGGGGGAGAAATTTGCTAAAATTTTTTTCTTAATTATTTATGATATAATAAAGATCAGAGAGCAAAAAACCTGGCCAGCTCAGCCTACGGGCCATGCAGCAACTATTGTAAACTAGATTTTCGGGCAGGGCTGAGCGGGCACAATAGCAAGATTTGGGCAATTAAAGCGCAATTAGATTTTTTTATATAGTGTATTATCTTGTTTATTTTACTGTATATAGTTATTAATTTGGTTCTTATTAGAAAAAATTAACTTAAATTCGAAAAAACAATGAAATTATTGTTAAAATTTTAATACATCATATTGTCGGGCCGGGCAGCTTTAATATATCGGGGCTGGCTGGGCGGAGTATTATAAGGGTTTCGGCGGCACGGCCAATACAGTTATAAAATCAAGATTCGAGCAGAAAAATTTAAACATAGTGACCTCTGGTAAAGATATAAATTCTTTGTATAGAACATAGAACATTTAAAAAAGTTAAACAATGGTGATTTTTCTTTTGCCCACCGATTGTCTATCTGGCATTTCATCAGTTTTGACTTACTATTTCTTAAATAATTTCCAATTTCCTGAGCCTGGAACTTCGCTTATTGGTGCATGTAGCTATGAGTAGACAAAAAGTGTGGATATATGAGGCAACGGCTTTGATCGATTGTTAAAGCTTTTAAGGTGTCGAGAGCATTTTTGGGATGACCGGTCTCTTGATTCTTAAACAAAGCCATACACCATTAATTTCTCATTTTCGATTGATGTTTATGCTGTTTTTGGCAAAAAGAATATCGGATTTCGCTGAAATAAAATTTAAATGTAGTTAAAAAAAATTTTTTATAAAAATTGTTAATTTGGTTATTTATGAAGTAATCAAACAGGGGATAAATATTGCTAATTTTGATTTATAATAAACCTCATTGGATTCAGTTGAATGTTAGTACGGAATATTTCCTCTTAGCAAATCGATGTTTTTTATATCTTAAATATATAAATGAACTCCGATAATAAAAATTTTTGAT
This sequence comes from Gordius sp. MW1, assembly GCA_964036665.1. NCBI lineage: Eukaryota > Metazoa > Nematomorpha > Gordioida > Gordea > Gordiidae > Gordius > Gordius sp. MW1. The sequence continues at coordinate 4,818,761 of OZ038533.1, forward strand.
GAAGCTTTTTGTGTGCGTGTTTCATATAAATTTCATCTAAGTTGGAATGTTATCTTATAGTCGAATAACATTTATGTCACGATTCTTTTTATGCAACTGTTTGCTTAATAAGGATTTAGAGATGAAAATTTATTAAGATATGAAATAAAAATTAATTATTAAAGTTATAACCCCTATAATTTAAAAGAAATGCTACTTAGTAAATGTGGGAGGGCAAGGTAGTACGGCTGCTCAATCAACTTATTGTTCTTGGCAAAGTTAACAAATGCAGTTGGAAAATGAAAAATAATGGATCAAAAGCTATCTGACGTAATTATATTCAAATAAAGAGTATATATGAACTTTAAGGTATATAAAAGTGTCTTAGTCTTATATGCAATCAGAAATACTTTTGAGTCAACCAATAACACGGTTCAATAAGAAATATCGACCGGCAAACTGTTTTCAAATTTTGGTAGAGATTTTCGCGGTGAACACGAATATATTTTTTAATTTTTTTCCTATACGTCTTGCTGTCAAAGTTACTAAAACAGCGTTTTGGCTATAGCATATTTAAGTTACAGTGGAAAATGTTTTATTTAATATCTTGAACTTGATTGAAGCTGGTCCAATATTTAAAAAATAAAAGTAAGTCTATTTGTCAATAAAGGTATATACTTTCAAAGTTGGAGGCATAGACTAGATAGACTGCTCATCAACGCATAAAATGTGTACCCTTTTTGACACATTTTGAAAGGCACATTGTAAAGTGGGGATCTTATAGAAATTCGTAATTTTTGCAAATTAAATAATCTTAAAAAGGTAAATAAAAAAATATTGAATTGGGTAGATGTCAAAAACAGCATTTTAAAATAAAAATTATTTACACACTACATAAAAATTAAAAATGTAAAAAATGCGATTAAAGTTTGTTTAATATGTAATATAGGGCTATCAATATTAATTGCTATTTTGTATAATATTAATTTATTGACGTTCGTTTTTATTTATAAACTAGGGAGGAAGATAAATTGACTGTTATAGGGCAAATTACATGGTTAAAATACACCAGTTTCCCTCTTCAAATATGCAACATATGGCATGAGCACTCTATCTAGTCTATGGTTGGAGGGTAACATTTAGGTCCAGTTATTCAATTAGGCCTCGGATAAATGTTCTTTTTTACTTTTGATGTACGATAGAGTATTTTTGTGGGTAGCGGATGTTTAGCCAATAATTAGGCTTGTGACCGCTTCTCAATTTGGAATTGCCTCTCACCTCGTCTAAAGCGCGATTTGTGACAGCCTATAAATTGCATTACAATTACTATTACTTTGATTCATCCTAATTTTTGTTCGTAACTAATTCTTATCTAATATTAATTATTTTGTTGCAAAAGTGTAGGCGAAAGTTGTTAATTTCGACTTTGAATCAATGATCGGCACGGGAAAACGTGCGTACTTATTTATAAAAGTCAGCTGCTGGGAGTGACTTTTAGAAATTATTTTTGTTGAGTTATGTCTAAACACCAAGGTATGCTATTTATAAACTTTACAAATAAACACCTTATAACTCTACATTTCTATAAACATTATGCATTTGAAAATATTAAAATATAGCTAGCTTTAAAGGATGCAATAGCTTTACACATTTACTTATATTTCTAATATTTCTTTATCTATTATTGGCTTAGGCATTTTAGCTCTATGTTTTATATATGTCATAAATACATACAACTGTGTGGTTTAAAGCTTCTTGAAAAATGCCATAATTTTTAATAAGTTATATAATGAATAATTAAACTAGTGCTTTTTATCACTATTATTATTTTAAATTGGTCCATGTACTTATTATTGTTTTTAACCCACACTAGTTATAAATAATAGCAATTATAATTAAAACATTTTGACATCTGTTTTTGTTTTAATCCTTAATAAAGTCACAGTAATATCAGTAATGCCTTATCCAAATTTGATTCATAATGTGCATTATCCTCAACTACATTGTATATCAAATGAAAGTCAAACATCAGTTCTTGATTTTTTTTATCATCTGAAAAATCTCAAACAGTTTTTTACTGAACTCTAAAATTATAAAATATTTATTTTAATAAATTACAGATTAAACAATTGAAAATGCTTCACAATTTATACATAAATATAATTACTCACTCTTTGCAGACACTATTGGAATTTATGTTTGCATGATATAATAAATAAATTTTACTCCTATGCTACATATCTAAACTAATATAGCTTGAATTTTAAAATGTGCCCATTTAAATTCCTATTTAATATCCTGCTTAGTTGAATTTGCTTCACTTTTTTTTGAACAGAAGGAACACAAAATATAAATGGATATGTACACCTTTTTATTTATATTTATATCAAACCAAGTTTAATGGTTTATTTTTTAAATTCAGAAAATGTTGGCTAAAATAGCAATGATTTATAACAATCCCAACCATTTTTACAATGCCTTCCTTTATCAAACTTAACAGATATCCATTCCAAATTTAAAATTTAATTCCCTGAAAAATCTAGCTTATATTTTTTATTATTCTGACTCTACCTATTTACTACTATAATACACATCTATAAAAATTACGTACTACTATTAAATATCTTTATAAACTAACAAATCAAATGGCAAAATTTTTAGACTCCACTTTTTTTCAAACTACAATATACACATCTTTAACAATAATTATCATTATTTTTTATTAAATTTCTAAATTAACAAATTCTAAATTAACAAATTTATATCAAGATTTTCTACATGATCATCTTGACTCTACCTTTTTATCATACTACAATACACACACACACACATTTATAAAAATTACCTAATATCATTATTTTATTATAATTTATTAATTTTCTAAATTTTATCAAATTAAATTGACATTTGCCAAATGCCGAAATGTGGTTCGATTTGATTAGGTGTCAGCTGTGATGCCTGCCAACGCAATAATTTCACTGGCAAACGGTACAAATGCCTCATCTGTTACGACTACGACCTCTGCGCCGAATGCTATAACGGTCACGTGATCTCCGAACAATCCCGAACGCCTTCGGACCTTTCCGGAGAAGGTTCGTCGGAAGATGATCACGAGAACGTGGTGACCCCGCCCGCCGTTACCATGGCGATCGATAGTGGGGCAAAGGGTAAGGGCCGAACCTTACCTCCTAAAAAACGGCCTCACCCCCGCGGTCCATCGCTGTCGTCTGCTTCGGGTAACGCCCCCGTCCCTTCTGGTGTCCACGATCGGACCCACACCATGCAATGCATCCTAACTTCGTCCGATTATGGTTATAATTTTTTTATTACCATTCTTAAACTTTTTTTAAATATTTTTTTTTAATTTATTTATTTAAACAAAATATTTAATTATATATTAACAAAAAAAGTTATTTTATGAAATTATGGTTAGAATTTTTGTATACCCTTTTTAATCTTTTTGTTGTTTAATATATTTTATATTTAGTTTTGCTTTTTAAATTTATTAATTTAAACTTAATACTTGAATATAGATTAAAGATTTAGTTATTTGACCGAAATTATGGTTATAATTTTTGCAATTTGTATATACCTCTTTTAATTTTTAAAAAATATTATTATTACATATTTTTGTAAAATTTATTGATTTAATATATAATACCTGATTATGGATTTAATTCTTTTTATTATTATATTGAAATAATGGGTAATTTTGTTTGTGCTCCTCTCAAAATAATTGTACTCCTCTTGTAAACAGTTAGCCTACTCCCATCATTAGGGTACAGATTTATACATTGTTTGAATTTGTTTATATATGTAATGTTTTAATTCAGCCGAATTCACTGTAATAAATAAGTTGAAATGTAGATGGCTTTATAAATTTCATTTTGAAATGTTATCTCCTTCCTATTTCTTTACTTAATTTTTTAAAGGCGTACGTCGATAAAATCCTAAATGGGTGTCATTCTTACACATTAAAATTAAAATGCAAGATATCATTTTCTCAGCCTAAATTTTAAATACTTTTCAAAAGGTCGAACTGTTTAATGGGCAATAAATAACGTAATAGTTTTAAGATGGCCGATTGTGGTGATCGCTTTAAATTTTAAAACCATCCTTTTTCGTTTAATACTTTGTAACACCTTAACAAGCTTATTATGTGTAGTATCTAGTGTTGTAAAAACGGCTGGGTGTTGTTTAGTATTTTTTGGTTTTAGTCGACTGGCCAAAGGTTTTTTGTTCCGTTTTTCTAAGTCGACCTCTAGGCTTAGTCGAAATTTGAAAAGTAGACCAGAAGCGAGCGTTAGTCTTAGAAAAACTTAAGGTCGACCAAACGAAACCCAGCCCTTTTTACATCACTACGTGTTTGGATATCCTTGATATATGTTTGCTATTCTGTTTCCTCTCCAAATTGCAAACTCTCAATTTGCTTTATAGTGGTGATAAAGGGGATTTTAAAACATATTCCCTTTTGAAGTTTCACTTTTTGCCAGTACGAAAATCTTGAAGATTAGGGAAGATTTGCGTCTAACGCGGTTTGATATATGTCCAATCATCACCTAATTTGGCCACAAATTAAAGACCACGTTAGGGCGTATGATAAGAAAATGTTTTTTTCCAATACATATGCCAGGGTGTTTGTGATTTCCCCAATCAATCATAAATCCTTTTATAGTGTGTTAATTTGGACTTTGCCATTTGAAGTACCTAGACAAAGGGCGTGGGGGCGTAGTGGTGTAATCTTAGTCCTTAAAACGATAGCTCGCGATTCTTAGGTTGCGCACAGGCACTTTCAAAAAATGTAATAAATACATATAATTTAGTGTCGTAAAAACGGCTGTGTTTCGTCCGGTCGACCTTGGATTAAACATAAACAGCCCGAGGTTTTTTGGTGTCTGTTTCCCTTAGTCGACCTCCAGGCCTAGTCGAAATTTGGGAAACGGACCATAGTCGACCGTTAATCTTAGTTGAGCCAAAGGTCGACCAAACAAAACCCAGCCGTTTTTCCAACACATCTCTATATATCACATCGTCAACACACGGTTGTCAGGCCTCATATCCAATCTCTAAAGAAGCTGACCACGCTAAGTGTGACAAACGTAATAAATGTTGCTCGTTTTTTTATTATATGATGTACGGTTATTTTACGTCATATTGAGACTCACATTCCCCACTCATGGAATTATTGCATGGCATTGGCAAGTCGGATCGATAACGATTTCGTTACGCATATATATATCAAATTTCTTTGGCTAAGTTTTGGGGAAAAAAGCTTATTTCTCTAAATGTTTTGAGCCTTATTTTACTTTAGAAACTAAATGATTTTCTTTTTTTGGGGGTTTATCTATAATTGGCGGATAAGTCTTAATAAATTTTAAGATTCTCTTTCATTAACTTTTGTGGCAATCGTTTGAAAAACATGTTTTTTCGGCCTTTAGATATGAAAGTGGTTTTTTTAAAAATGTATTAAGTTGCACATTATGGTCTTTTCGCTTTTCATATTTTTAAGTCTATATTCACAAATCCTCTGTCGAGGCGTAAAATACTGACTCCGATGGTTACGGAGGTTCCTGAAGATCAACTTTTTTATATAATTAGTCTTTTAAATTTTGTACCCAAAGTATTGTATAAATAAATCTTAAATTGCCATATACATATTGTTATTTGGTTTTGTGGTTATAATTTTGCATATCAAATATTAAAAATAAAAATTTATCATAATTTTTAAATAGCTCATAATCACAGCCATCATCCGTCGTCTCACCAATTGAGTGTTTATATTTCCGAAATTTGGGTATATAATAATGATTAAATCAAGAACCATTTAATTTTTGAGTCGCACTTGGCTGTCTATTTCTTATATTGTAAACGCAACATTTTGTTGTTGTTCATACTAGTGTTGTAAAAACGACTCGGTTTTGTTTGGTCAACTTGGTTCTGTTTATGTTTAGTCGACTAAAACCAAAGGTTGACCAACAAAATCCAGCCTGTTTACAACACTAGTTTAGACAAAGGCCAGATTTGTTATCTTTTTGCCCCAACTCGGTGAGGTTCGTTTTTTAACAAAATTGCCCCCCCCCCCCGAACCCTTTTAAGTGTCCGCCCTTCATGGCCCAATCATTAGAGCTGCCCTGCCCTAAATGATGTTTTTTTAATTCCTCGTAGCAGTAATTTCATTGGATTTCCGAAAAGTTTTAAATTTGGTTTTTGACTTTTTTTTTTACTTAAGAACGACTATTAATAACTATTATACAATCAAATGTGTCCGGTTCATATCTAATGTGTAAATTATAAAAATTATTTTATTATTAGACGTTTGTTTTGGGGGTGAAAATGTGACGAGACACGCCCTAGCTTTTGCCTGTCCCTTGTGCGGTCAATTGGGATTCTCGGACAAAAGCCTTTACGATCACGTCGTAGGAGAACATCCTAAATCTCGAAAAGAATTCGTAATCTAACTTTTTAACTTGTCCTTTTTTGGCAAAACTGTTTTAATTACTTCTTTAACCACTTTTGCTTTGCCTACTATCGCGATAATTTATTAAGTAGTCTCCATACGCACTGAGACTAGCTAAGGATTTGGTTACTGTTTTTCTCGATTTGGCTCCTCCTTGCTTTAGTTGATTTTTAGCGGAATTGCCTTTTAAGCCTTTTAACTGCCTATTTGTAAAGCAGGCTATCAAATAGTATTGATCATTAAAAATTTACTGAATTAAATGGTGTGAATAGAGTTTAACGTCTCCTTATTATTTTTGTTATCAAGCGCTCAATTAGGAAGGGGCAGGTTAATAGGGCCAATTAATGAATTTTGGGCTTTACTATAAGCTTTAACTTTTACAAATTACTATCTGCAAAACAGTAAAGTGACCAAAAAATAGATTTGTAGGGGTTTTGATTTCACGTCCATTTTCTTGATATAACAGCATTTCTTATTCATCAAGCATCCTAAGTTTTAAACAATATACAACGTTGAGTAATAACACGACAGGACGGGACGTGACAACCAAAAGCGAGCCCATGAATTGCATAGCAATTAAAATAGGATACAACCCAAAAGACCACCAGATAATTATAGAGTTTGCAATCGATATTTTAGAGGGTAAACTTACATACTCAAATGCTATTCCCTATTGCCACCTGGTCAAATGGCATCTATTGCCTTCGCAACTAATAAACTCTAGTATCATTAATAAAAATTCTTATTATTGTCTAAAATTTATCTAGTGACTTAAAGTTTATATAAAGGTTTCTATGAAAATTAGACAGAAATTTTCAGTAACAAATATTCCAAATTTCTTGAGTTTGATCGAAAATGGGCGTGTTTTTTTTTGTAGAATTCATAGTTATACAGCCTCCGTTATTTATTTATGTAATTGAGTAAAATTTAGAATAAAGAGAATTTAGCAGGCCTTCGCGTGACATGGGCCTTATACAAATTTCACAGAGAAATGATCTGTGTAAAGCTAAAATTAGGGTTAGAATTAGCACCTGACGCTTAATTATATCTCCCTAATCTAATCAATGCTTTACCAAAACTCTTGATCTATTCGAGAATATCTATAAAGAATTTAAACGATGCTACTCTATTGGATTCGGTTGTTACTAATTAAAATTAAAAACGAAATATTTACCATATGTCTCGAGGGGGGGGGGAAATTTAGCTATTATCACCCTTATCTGAAAGTTTGATAAATTTTATTGTATTTTATATGAGAGTTTATTTATTAATCTTAGATATGTCCGATATGTGCCGGCAATCCGAGCCGAGATCCCAATTGTATGGTCGACGATTTCCCTACACATTACAATTTGGAACACAAAACTGCCTATCGCGAAATAATATCCTTTCACAAAATATTAATTTTATAAATGTTTATAATTTTATTGATTTCATATGTTTTTTCGAACTCTAGCCTCCCCTGGGTTTAAACGCTTTATTTAACAAGCCTTTTTGCAGAAACTCTTATAATCTTAATTTAAGTCCTACTAGCACAACCTTGAATGGCGCAATGCAATGCTCACTAGTGTTGTAAAAACGGCTGGGTTTTATTTGGTCGACCATTGGTTTTAGTCGACTAAACAAAAATAAGGTTTTTTGGACGTAACTAAGAAATACAGATCAAAAAATCGTTGGTTTGTTGATGTTTAGTCGTCTAAATCAAAGGTCGACCAAACAAAACTCAGCCGTTTTTACAATACTAAAGCTCACTTAAATTTAGCGTGTCTGTTATTTTTCATTTTCTTGGTAATATTAACTAAATAATATCTAAAAATGCACGGAAATCTATGATTAGAGACTCTTCCTCACTTAATTTTGGTCTCTTATAAAGCTTTGAAAATAATAATATTCGGAATATAAATCATAAAATAATTGAAAATTCTTCAAAATTTTGAGGACTCTCATCCGCGGAATTTATGGCCATCACACACAAATGTGTTTATAACGACTTGCCAATTACGTTATTTATTGTCGTTTACGAAGGGAAAATCAATTTAAAATCACGGACTTATACGACAATGCCAACCTTTTTGGCTCGTGTTTTTAAACATTAGCATTTAGGACTCCGCAATTTGGGTCAACCATATATTGCCGTTATGGATTGTTATTACCGACTCCTTAATTAATCCTAATTATAATTAACAACAGCCTTAATTTTATTTCGACCGGTGTAAATTTTAAGTATTAAAAGCGTGTAAAACTCGATACATTACTAAAAAGTCACCTATTTATGAGCTACAAATATAGCTACAAAAGTAAAAACAATATATAAAACTTAACATGGGCGTAGCCAGCATTGGAGCGAGGGGCAAAATGATCATTTTTTGAAATTTAGCCATAATTTTAATGAATTTCAACAAATTTTTGGATTTAGAGGAGGCAGCCGCTTTTTTCTGCCCCCCCCCCGGCTACGCCCATGAAATTAAATGTAATTACTGAAAAAATATAGCACAATTGCTCATGTAATTTCAGCAGGCTTAATTTCATTTCTGCATGTTTAAATACGATTAATGGAAAAATAAAAAATATTGCTATAATTCCTTAACACAACAATATCTCGCTCACGCCAGCAATTCGTCTTCTAGTGGAGGTGGAGGGGGTGCTCCGCCCTCTTCGGCCGCACCCCCCAAAAGACGTGGACTGGGCGGGGCCTTGCTCCAAAGGACGGGAGCGGTCAGGAACCGTCCCGATCCCGCCCCTCCCCTATCCTCACTCCTTGCCGCTTACCTCGATAATCGGAACGGTTCCGGCCCTCTAGCGGATGGTTCCTCCTTTTTCGTTCCGGCTCCGGGAACGAGTTCATCTCGGAACCCCTTTTGGGGTCCACCCAACCCTTCAGGCCGAAAAACGGTGGGTCTTATTAGGAGTACTTAGTCTATGCGAAATTAACAATTAATTCGACTAGATTTGTTTATATTTGTTTAAATATATTTGTTTTTAAACTAGTTTTTTGGGCTTGTCTTAATTTCGGATTCAGATTCAAATCGCGCGAATTTATCTTTGTTAAAAAATCCGATTTAATTCCGTGGGTCAAACTCGGTTGCAATTTATAATATATTTTGTTTTTCGATAGTTAAAAACGTTTTTTAGGTTATTTCCACTCTTGAGATTAAATCTAAATTTTGCTGATATTTAAAAATCTAAAAACATCTAACATTTAAGATTAGGAAAAATTTTGCATCTTAAATCGCCGTTATGTTATGCGTCTGAAATGTAAATCTGATGTGAATTCGAAGTTAATAAGACACGGCTATGTTATAACGTGTACGACGATTATTGCTGCGCTGCAAAATCCGATATAGAGACAAGCCCTTATAATTTTTTGAGGCATTTTTATATTGAGAGATTGGCGTCATCGCTTAAGTTATGTAAGAAGACTCGGGCCGCAAAACGGTGAGATTGATTGAATTTGATTATTTTAAATTAGTTTTTTACCTTCTTGAATTTTTTGAGGGATTTTTATATAGAGGTGGACGTCACCGTTTAAAGTAAGTTAAAAAAGATCGGGGTCGCCAAATTGTGCGTCTCCTTCGGGCTTAGTTTATGCCAAATTAACAACTGATTCGATTGATTACATTTGATTATTTTAAATTGTTTTTTCAAAGCAGTTTTTGTCAATTTTTTAATTAATTTTTTTATAGGGATTAACGTCATCGTTTAAATTATGTTAAAAAAGACTGGAAAACGGTGGATCGCCTTAATGCTTAGTTTATGCGAAATTAATTCGTTTGATTAGATTTGATTATTTTAAATTGTTATTTTAAAAGTAGTTGTTTTTGCATTTTTGTGGTGGATTTTTTGCCATGGGAATTATACGGAATTTATGTATAAAACATTACCATGATATACCAATGTTGTTTAATGAGTGCTAATTTCATAGAAAATTAAACCTGGCCTATGAGGAAAATCTTACTTAATTAGGGCTGATATTACTTGAGTTTAAAAGAGATGGGTGACTCTTTTAAAATTTAGTCTGATGATATTGGGATGAATCGGTGTCAAAGTAGCAGAATGATGAAAAATTAGCAGAAAAAGTCGAAACAATAAACCCAACCCTAACCTTAAAGTACTGCATAATTATAACCCTAACCCTAAAGTACTGCATAATTATAACCCTAACCCTAAATAACTGCACAATTATTTGTTAAAACTTAAATTCTATGTTAAATCCTGACCAATCTTGATCAATTCTGACCAATTTGGCTGCTTTTTTTCTGCCACTTTGACCGATTCCCATTAGGATTTGACCATTAGCATTCTAACTCTCTAAGCCCATGTGATTCCTTGATAATATGTATTTAAAACCTAAATAACCAGCATCTTGAGAGTATTCGGACATCTTAATATATGTCCCGTGCAAAATGACGAACAGAAAAAAATTAAAACCAATTATAACTTGGCCACAATAAGTTTAATTTGACCATCTCATAATTGCAAATGAAACGATTAGAATTCGAGTTCCTTTTTTTAAAAGTATCTGTTAAATCTAGGGAAATACGGTATAAATTTATTTTAGTAAATTAGCTTCAATATACAAAATTTAAAATATTATAATAGGGACTTAGATTTTAAGAATATCTATAAAGATATAGAATCCTGATTGTAATCTTTCGATTTTGGATTAATTTTAGTACCGTGTCTATCTATTTTATTATAAATTCGTTAAAAATCTTAATAAATTTTTAATTTTTGCCCCGCTCCCCTCGCGTTAGGTGCCTGTGGGTCGAGAACGGAAAAAGGGCGCCCCCGCCCGTTCGTTCGTTTCCGGCGGAGCGGGCCAACAACAACAAGGAGGACCGCCCCCTCGACGTTCGGGACTTTTCGTAAAGTTGACGGAAAGTGCCGAAGCGGCTACAGCTGATCGCCCACTCGTTGTGTTGGCGGGTGGTGACGACGAAGGCGATGACCCAGGAGAATCCTCCCTCGGAGCCTTCGGTCTGCTCGACGACTTGACCGCCGAACTCAACGATATTTTGCTCGGGGGCGGGGCTGGTCACATGATCGATGGTCACGTACTCGACGAGGAGGAAGAAGAAGGAGTTGACGAAGGTAGACATTTTTTGGGTGTATGGGCGCATGCCCTTCCCCCTCATAACCACTTTTTTAAGACTATTGATAAATTATAATGAATTTTATTCTGCACTGTGTTTTTATGAGATTTACAATATTACATAAACTCTATTTTACACAATTATGTCAAGATTGGCAAAAACATCAATCTTCCCTTGTTTAAGATGCCTTAATTCTAGATTAAAATAATCAATCATTTACCAGTCGTGGGCGTAGCCAAGGGGGAGGGGGTCAGGGAGGGGCAGCTGCTCTTCTTTAAATAAAAAGGATGTTATTTAAATGCACAATAATAAATTAAAAAATGCTCAAAATGTGCTCAGTATTTTATTAAAGTGAGCTCACCAATTTTCATTTAGAGAATTTATTTAGCTATACAAACAAATTTTGGCAACTGTCACCAAAACAGACAAAAATTAATTCTGTCCTTTTTCTTAGTCGAACTTTTAAGGTCGACTAAACAAAACTTATGTCTTTTTACCTCATAGATAACACATAGGACATCTATGAATTGACATTGCTGAATCTCGCTTAAATATTAATTTTATTTTAAAATTAAATTTCAGTTACTGAGCAAAAATTTACTCAGCAACATAGAAATAATAACTGAACAAATGAATTAATTGCTGAGCATTTGAATATTTTACTGAGAATTTAATTATTCTACTGAGTAATTGATTATTCTACTCAACAAAAATTGAATTAAATACTGAGCACAATAATTTGTTTTCAAATAAAAATTTCATAAAATTATGGCCAAAATTTTAAAAAGGATCGTTTTGCCCCTCCCTAAATCATTATTGCGCCCCTCTAATTCCAATGCTGGCTAGGCTCATATTACCAGTCAAAACATTACCCTTATATTTATATAATAGGTTGGGCTTGAAATTTAGGAACCTCGATAAAAATGTTTATATTGCTTTTTTCTTTAATGTAAATTTGAAAAAATTAATAACAAAATTTGTTATAGCCTTAAATCGGAAGGCGCAATTCGTCTGGCTGCAATAAGAAAACATGGCCTTAGGTAGGGATGGCCTTAAACTAGATCGACCGTCTTAAGTGTTTTTTAAGGCATACTCTACTTACATTTGCCAAAAAGTGTCGTTTTTTTCTTGAATCTTGGAAAGTATTCAAAAAGCTTTTGAAACGGAACATAGCTTTAATCAAGATTAGAGATGATCTTAATTGTTTCCCAGCTTTAAATCCTACGTCTTATCAGGTCGCAGTGTGTAGAGATCGTTTTTAAACCTATAGGAAAAAATAAAAAGTATATTTGTGTTCACCGTAAAATGCTCTACCTGAATCTGCAAACAGTTATTATTTGTTGACCAGTGTAATATGTTGGAAATGGGATTTTCTTGGCTATAAAGATCGAAGGAATGAATATGAATGTACTAGGGAAAAATTTAGGATTTTTTTTTAAATTGGATTAAAAAACATTAAAATGAGTGACTTAAAATTTTAGGCGGATGTTATTTTAAAGGGTTAATTGAACAAACATTATAAACTCAATTTTTAACCTTTATAGCGTCTTTGCCGTATTTTATTCGTGATTTTATATCTTTTATAAATTTATTTTCCCTAACTTTATCACTTTTTGTCCTATTTAGATGATCTTATGGAAGAAGAGGAACTAGATAGCTCTTCTGCTAGTGGGGAGGGTTCTAGTTCGGGAACTTCGGAAATTTCGGGAGCCACTGCCCCTTTTACGGAAAGTACCGAGGAGGGTGATGACGTCATTGCATCTAGCATAATTTGGCAACAAACCCCTGAACCTGGAAAGAATAATCGAAAAAGTAGTAGTGAATTGTACTTTATTTTTAATATTTTATAAAAATTTAAAAAATACAATATCGAAATTTAGTTAATTTGTTTAGATTGTAATATAGTTTATCTTAAAATGTCTTATAACATCATATTTTTAATTGTGGAGAGTTTTAAATGTGTCGAATATCTTGGATGCTTAAAGCTTCGCGTATTCTAGCTAGATGTCTCACCATGCAATAGTGTTTTAAAAACGGCTGGATTTTGTTTGGTAGACTTTAGTTTTAGTCGACTAAACAAACTGGGAAAAGTTTTTTGGCCTGTTTATTTTAGTCGACCTCTAAGCTTAGTCGAAATTTGAAAAACAGACCACAGTCTACTGTTAGTCATAGTTTAACCTAGGGTCGATCAAACAAAACCCAACCATTTTTACGACACTACCACACAATTTAGTTTTTGTTTTAGTCTTTAAAATAAAGGCTGAATATTATTAAGGCCAATCGCGAAATTTTTATTATCATGTTTCTTTTTTAAGCTTTTTTCACAATTTTTTTTTACTTTTAAATGTTTGATTTGAATAATATAATGGTGTAAAGCTATCTGTGCTGAATCAATTGATGTGATAATGTAGAGATTTTCTTATTATCATTTATTTTAGTATTAAATAACACACCATGCCCTATTTACGCATAAAATTCATCGTTGCAATTTTTTAAATTCGCCTATGATACAGCACTTTAACATTTCAGATATTTATATGTAAAATAAAAGGTGGAATGAATTTTTCTTGAGATCAAATGTGCAATTGTTTTTTTGGCAATTATTCCTATATTTAAAGGAAAAATTTATTGATGCTGCAATTGTTTCTTGTCAAATGCTTAAAAGCCCTTTTTCATATGCTTAACACAAAAATCAATTAGATTTTGATTGTTTTTACAGCATGCGTAATCAGTAGAGTTGTTAAATTGTTAACTTTCTTTAAACTCCAGACGCGAGCACGCACACTGAGTTGCTTAATATGTGCGTTAGCACAATATGTGCTCGCTATTCGGTGCACTAGGCAGAACAGTAGCATATAAAAATGCTCGAGGGCCGAGCAGAAACTCGAGCAGATGGTAGCTGGAGTTGAAGAAAGTTAGCAATTTAACATTTCTAGTAATCAGTAAGTATGACTTTTAATATATTTTTTAATCAAAGCAAACCTTTTTTCTCTTTATGTGCTCATTTAAAATTTATTCTTCAATAAAATCAATCGTCATCAATACTTTTAAAACCTCCGTTATCGTTATTACACCTTTAAACTTGCAAAAGCGGGTTACCTTTGATTTTCAAACTTAATAAAATTCTAGTATTTAAAAATTCAAACTTTAAATGGCTAATAATTATTTATAAATTTATTCTTATAATTTTTACGCGTTGTATTATTTATAATTTTTATCGATAATAATTTAAATTATCGCTAAATTCCTTCAAAATTTACTGACGTAATAAATATTTTTCCTTTTCATCAAAGAGCGAAGGAAAGCTGGATCTTCTTCACGTGACACCTCTCGTGACAACACCCGAACCGAAGATCACGTGACCGACACCCCCGGTCCCAGACCTAAGACGTCCACCACCGACACGCCCTTCACGGACGAATCTGACGAGGGCGGGGCCCTCCCGACCCCCTCAAGATCTCGAAAAAGTAAATTGTATCGTCTAGTGATGGTGAAACGCTTAGCACTAGCACTCTTAGCGCCTCCCCCTACATAGCATGGTCGCTTGGATGCTCTATAAGCTATAGCGCTAGTCACATAAGGCGCTATAAGCTAAAGCACATAGTGACTGGGAGGCGCTAAAGCTGTAGCACATAGTCACTTAAGGCGCTTGAGCTATAGCACATAGTCACTTAAGGCGCTAGAGCTATGGCACATTGTCACATAAGGCGCTATAAGCTATAGCACATAGTCACTTAGGGCGCTGGAGCTATAGCGTGGCGCTAACATTGTTATAAAATTTATAGGTTAAATTGCATTATTATGCGCACATGTGGTTTGAACTAAGTATCCAGGTTATTTAATTAATAAGCTCAGGGCTATAAATAAGTTAAATATTTAAAAAATTTAATTTTGCACTTCCGTATAACACTGCAACTCACTTTTTTAATAGAACATTTAGCCTTAAAACTTCCGTCAATAACATTAGAACACATTATAATAACGTCCATCCGGGAAAATCAATGAGCCAGTATTAATTTCACAAAATATTCTGAAATTAAAATATCATGCCTAGTTGCTAATAATTTTTAATTATGTAACAAACTTATAAGTTTTATAATATTACTTGGAAACTATGACGTTTATAGTTGAATTTTAATCTTTAAAACCATGGTAAAATAATCAAAACGCCTAATTAAAATTAATTAATGAGAAATAGTAGATTGAAAAATCTTGTTTGTATATCGATTGGAATTAATGTTATTTTTTAACTTAAGATTTTTTGAATATATGAATGTATTGTTACTCCAGATTCTATTTATTTATATCCCTGCGTCTCTCATACTTAATTTTGATCACTTATTTATAGCCCTGAGCTTATTAATTAAATAACCTGGATACTTATTTTAAACCACATGTATAAAAATGCAATTTAACCTATAAATTTTATAACAATGTTAGCGCCACGCTATAGCTCTAGCGCCCTAAGTGACTATGTGCTATAGCTCTAGCGCCTTAAGTGACTATGTGCTATACCTCTAGCGCCTTAAGTGACTATGTGCTATACCTCTAGCTTTAGCGCCTTCAAGTGACTATGTGTCATAGTTTAGCGCCTCCAAGTGACTATCTGCCATAGCTTTAGCGCCTCCAAGTGACTATGAGCTATAGCTTTAGCGCCTATCAAACGCTATTTCACCATCACTAGTATCGTCGAGATAAAATGATTGTTTTTGTTGTTAGTGAAAATTAGCCATAAAATGACTTTTTTAATCGAATTAGATAGCAAAATATATGGTTTGTTTTTAAAATTGTTTATTTTGTAGGTTGTTTAAAAGAGATTGGTGTATCTACAATGCTCGGTTTTATACTGATTTTCTTTTTAAATCGTCCTAATTTTTAGTAAAACCTTTAAATAACTAAATTGGAATTAAAAATTAAGTTTTTCAAAAGGATTTAATTTTAAGAATCTAAAAAATAATCGCTATTCTTACCTTGCTGGACCACTTTTTTGTATATACAGCTTAAAATCTACCCTCTTCAATATATTTGGAAAAAGAATTTTTGGGATGAGAGGTAGCATAAGAATATTTTAGCAACTAAAATAAAAATACACTTAACTTCATCAACGAAGATATTGGCGTTAAAAATATTTGTTTCGCTCTTATGTAGATTCAAAACAACATCCACCTTTGGTGATTCGTGATACCGGATTATCCGTTGATTTGGTAAAAATCTGAATTTTAGTCTGTCATCAAAATTTTGTAATATAAATTATATTAAAACCATAAATGTCACAAATTTATTTTACTTAACTTTATTTCTGGCATTACTATAGCGCACTTCAAAAAACTTGGGGTTGGGCAAAACAAGTGTAGCTCTCTCATTTTTATACGCGATATATAGATCTAAACAAACTCTAGTTAGAAATAAAAAATAACCTTTAAGATTGCGTTTTGTGATTTGGGCGAAGCAAATAAAGCTAACTCATTTTTAGACACGACGACAACTACCTTAAAAACTCGCGTTGGTAATAAAAAACCGTAGAAAATGTGTTTAATTAATTGTTCAAATATCTGTGTTTATACTTAGTTTTCATTCGATTGTTTTATTTGCTATGCAATTTATGGGCTCACTTTGGGTGGAAAAAGTCTGTCCTGTCCTTTACTCATATGTTCTAATATATATGTTGCATTTAGGAACGAGAACTATCTAGTACATGGAGAACCCTGGATGATTTTGTTGTCAATGGGGAATCTCAAGAAGAGGAAGAGCACGCGATCGAGAAGGCATTAACATCAGTAGATCACGTGGATGGGTCGTCGTCACGTGACAGTAAAGCGGCACCCAAACAACAACAGAACAACAATGCTTTTAAGGCCAATTTGAAATTGGAAAGCTCAAAGTAATAAATTTCTTACTTATCCCAAGCTGTAAAAATATTTTTTGGTTGTATATTAAATTGTAGTTAAGATTAAGTCTGTGTCTTTTGAATTGTTATAGTTATACCAAATCAGGTTTGCCAATAGTATTTTCCAATGTTAAAAATGAAAAGGGCTATTTATGGATCCTATCATTTGAAAATGGCATTTTGTTATAGGACAATGCTGATAGTTGTCTATACAATTATGATATTGTTATGAGTTAAGTAGGTACCACCCGCCCCCCCCCCCCAAAAAAAAAGAAGATTTTTGTAATATATAATAAATTTGTGATAATTAAAGGATTTATTTAGTTTTTTGGACCTTTTTAGAGCTCTGCCCCGGGCTCCTGTGCGTTCATTTTTAAGAAAGGTTACAAATAGCCTTTACATAGTAATTTTATTATTTCTAGTTTACTGGCTTCGGAACTTGACAAATATATGGCCCCGCCCACGGGGGCAGATCTTTCCCCTTCGTCTGATGACGTTACGAACGCTAGGGTGGGGCAACGGGCCCTCCTGCTCCGCCGCCTGTTCGCCACATCCTTGCTCACCGAGTCATCATCAGCTGTTCCCAATTCCGTCGTACCGAGTCACGTGACAACCGAGCTCGCCCCGCTCTCACGAACCTTTTGGGACCGGAATCACGTGGCCGACAACGACGAAGTCACGTGTCGTACTGTTGCCGTATGGCAAGAAAAATTTTAATAATTTCTATTTTGCTGCAACGTTGTTTTGCGACTGTTAATTTTATAAGTTACTTATAAGTCTGAGCCTTATCTTGGCTCAGACAACTACTTTATTTATTTAAGGCGGGGAATAATATTTTCTAAAGGATGGCTCCAATTACGGAATCCCATACGTTAATGAATTATTAGAATTTCGGTCCTCCCCCAAAAAGGGAGGACAATTATCTTTCTAAAATTAATTAGTCTTCCAAAAGTATATTTTCTATTCAACTACACGAAATACAAATATATGAAAAATGAGAATGAATGAATTAAAAATTAATGAATAATGATGATTGTGCAATAACACTAACTAACGCGAAGTAATTAAATTCGCTCGCTCGAGATAGGTGTTAAAAAGCGAAGTGGTACCATCTCGTGGTAACAATGATGACTCATCAGTCATAAAATAAATTTGCCATAATTAAATTGGATAACTATAAAAATCGTAGGGTATTAGTGTAAGTATGTGTGTGGGGGGGGGGTTTAGGTTGAACACCACAGTTACATATGTAACTTTAATGCTCATTGGTAAATAAGTGTTGGATTATAATAAAATATAATATTCTGGTAATGAGAGAATTGAGCTTAGAAGATTTATTTTGAGAGTAGGGCCTCTTCCACTTTTATTAGTTTTATAGAAAGCATTTTAACCCTAACCCTTAAATCAATTTTTTGTGGAATAATTATTTAATATAATCTGATTTGGTCTTATATATACCTATCTTCAATAGTACTATGGCATACTGATGAGATGAGTTCCAATAAAAGCGAAAACGTCGCGTCACATGCTAAAAAAGATAAATATTGGCCAAATTAGTGTCTAATTTAAAAATTGCAGTAGATGGCATATATTACTATTTGATTCACGGTTACCGCCGGTCGTAAAGCGGGTCCTTTTTCATAAGGTTAAGTGAATTTGTGGAAAGATGTTAATAATTGACTCAAAAATGGTGCATGCTTTCTTTAAAATTGGAAGCTATTTTCGATGTAAAATCGCCACGTTTTCGGCCGACACCCTCAGATTTTTATGAAATTTGGTGAAAATGTAGAAACTATGGATATTATTAAATATTTTAAATTTTAGCTCATTCGGACCGGTACTTTTCGAGTTGTGGAGGCTCAAAGGTCAGAAATCCGTCTTTTACGACATCGGGTTATGGCAAATTCGATATTTTTTTTCCAGTTATTCGCCCCCTAATCATAAAATCTTATAGTAATAGGCAAGACCTGACTTGATAGAAAATTTTTTTGATCATCTGGTGATGGCCGAATTCCCTTTTCTACGAATAGTCTCAAAGCTTTTAAAATTCGAAACCAATACTTTTTTGACTCCTATATAACAATTTGAATGAAATGTGACTTGGATCAACCCGAAATGGTCAAAAAGGCAAAATTTGTACTTTTATTACTTTAACTCATCTCAAAAAATCTATCATTGCCATTTAAGCAATCTTATATTATAAGTATCCTTAATAATAATAATTTTGCTAGTAATCGGCAGTTCTACCCGAATCTTTACCACCCATTTTTTTTATTAGAAATTGGTGGAGAATGGAGAGGATTGGGGTATTAGGGCTAATTTATGGCAAACTTATTTTAATTGGAGATACTCGTAATTTATATTGCTTTAATAGCAATGATACGTTTTTGTGTGGTCATTTTGGCACCAAAATTAATAACGCTGCATATGTTGTTTTGACCATTTTCGGTTGGTCGCCCAACTCCTATTTTCATTTAAATTGTTATAAAGGCGGTTGTTTCAAATTTAAAAGGGTGAATAGTCAACGATGGAAATGACATTTTGACCATTATTAGATGACCGACCAATTTTTATTACTTATGGCAGGTCCAACCTGTCACTACAACAAATTCCATGATTAGGGAGGGGAGTGAAAAGATTATCGAGTCTTAAATGAAGGATATATCACCTTTGAGCCCCCCCCCCCACTACTCGTAAAGTAGTAGTTCAAATGAACTAAAAATTAAAAAAAAATTATGATATTCATGAGATTCATGAGATTTAATAAATTTTTCTAAGGGTCGGCTGAAAACGTGCGATTTGACATGGATGCCCCTCTAAACTCCTCTATGCTCCATATAAACGTAGCAAATTTGCTATGCTATTTAAAGGGGGAGGGGGGGGGGACAAAATAGGTTTTTACAGAAGCCAAATTTCCATTGTAATTAAAAAAAATTTTAAAAGTTGGACAGGACGGATGGGACAACCAAAAGCGAACCCACAAATTGCGTAGCAATTAATGAAAAAATGTTTATTATTTTATAGCACCAGGAGTGTAAAAGTGGAATAAATCGTGCTGCTAAAATGGATAGGGGCTTCGACCCTGCAACACCCTGTAACAAGTTAACTAAACGAAACAACCAAGTGAAGTGCAATCAACAGCGATATATTATTCAAAATGGTGGCGGAAGCACTCAAGGTATCCGTACGCGCCTTACCGGTGGGTCACGTGATCCACCGCCCCTTTCGGCGACGTCGTCCAATCAAAACAAAGCATGTCGACAGCCACCACCCCCAGTATCCGCGGTAATGAGGGGTGGGGCTTTTACCACGCCCTCCGCTTCTCATCCAACCCCTAGGTAGGTATGCCAAAACGAATTATTCTCCTAGTAGTTTTTTTTGTTAAAAGTTTATTTATACCTTTCACATCCAAGCATTTTTATGTGATATGATTAAAAACTTGTTGGACCCAGAATAACTTGGGAAGAATATTCGTGGCAGGATTAAATTGATGAAAAGGGGGATAGGTCATTTAGAATATATTGGGGAGTTTTTAGAGATATATTGGGGAGATTTTACTGGATGATAGGGGGCCGGGGAAAACCAACCTTCTCCCCGGTAAAATGTCGTATTATTAAACTAAAATCTCTCTTGTGTATAAACTTTATTTCTATTACACCAATACAACCAAGAATAAATTAATTAATATCTAAAAGATATCCCCGTACTATCATAATGACTCAGGCATATTATCAGTGATACACAATCATATATGGGGATAAAATAAATAATATCAGCGCGTCGGGGGGGGGGATTTAATATGCGTACTAAACTTAATTAGAAAAGGAGAGACGTGTGGCGGCGGCGTCTATACCTTTTACAAACAAAGTAAACATCTGGCTTAGTCTTTGTATACTTGTATCTCCGGATACGCTAACTTCATTCTTCGTGTATGGGTACACGATAATACCAAAACAAAGTTACATATGTAAGCGTAATGCAAAAAAAAATATATTGGTTAAAGATCTATATCATTATCTATAAAATAGGCCAATCGGCAAAGGATTCAAAGTTGTATCGTACAACCAGAATCCCTTGTTGCCTGAGTAAAAAGGACGCGATTTTAATTTCGGTGAACGTTTTCCGATTTTTTGAAAAAATTCCATTGCATGTTTACCGAAGGAACCAGAGCACGAGGCAACAACAGTGATAAAAATATTGGATGCCAAAAGGGCAGAATATTGTTTCGTTTTAGGCCCTTCTGCGGTGACGATAGGGTCGTAATTAAAATGGGAAGGAGCAAATAAGTCAATACAAGTAAAATCTCATCAGAGGGAGAGGCCATTTTGCCAGGTGACATAGAAGAGCCGTCAAGGCGCATCCTACCTTCCAGAGAGGGATCAGACGGCTTAAGGATTGAAGGGATTTAGCCTTTTTAGTGGAGCTTGAATTAATAAATTGGATTTGCAAGGCAATGTAGAGGGTGCCTGGCATATTTGTCTACTATGATAAGGCAATTCCGACAAGAGAACTCTTTGGTGTAACTAATTTCCAACCTTAAAGCTTTGGAATATGACAGCTCAAAGTCTTCAAGCAGCATTCCCAAAAGTTTGCTGGGATAGGCTTCAAGCCACTCGTGACCGGAACCATCAAAAGCGAGGGACCTAAGGTTGTAATGCTGTCTATCATCGCTGCTCGATAAAAGGTAATCAACGGAGCGCGATACTAGTCCAGAATCCCAATCCTTTTGTCTCGTACTTTGAGGTTGAATGGTCTCGGGTGTGACATTCAAATTCCAAAGCTCCAAGGCTTGAGTTAGCAGAGGGTCGGAATCATGTTTTGTGAGATTAAAAATTTAGTTTTGGACCGACTTAAAAGAAGAAATAAAAGCAGCTAGCGATATGCTGTCGGGAGGACGAATTCCTAATCCTCCAGATTTGGTTGGGAGGGATGCTTGAATCCAATTGTTAGTATTAAATTTAAAATTTTTTCTAATATAGTTTTCAAAAAGCCTTCGTACGACTTTAAAACGTCTGGGTGTAAAAATGCGCCAGATGGGCGAAAACAATGATTAATCTTTGAAATGTTAAAATAGTTTTTGATTATGTAAAATGAGTGATGCGCAGGCAAGCATTTTAAAAGTTGCGTTTTAGATTTAAAATTTCGAAATTCTTATGAAGAAAATTTAAAACACATTTTTCACCGCCAATGGGTGATCCCAAAAGGGATATGTTTTCTTTCTCTAAAACTTTAATTGGTTTTAAAAAATGGAAAGTCAATAGTGTTGGGGGCCTGAATGATTTCACATTTTTTCGGGTTTAATTTAAGATTTAGAATGGGTTCAAAATTTTTGATGATTTCTATAGCTTTACTAATCTCCTCCGGGCGGCCACATAGGGTGGCGTCATCGAGATACCAAACATTCAAATCGAGGGTACACTGAGATGATATTGTCTTGACTAAATTGTGAATGGCTAAACAAAACAAAGGAGGGCCTAATGGATCTCCTTGTTAAATACCTTCGGACGAGTCTATGACGTATTCGCCGAACCGAAGCTTGGTTGTAGAACCATAGCTTACTAAAATGTAATTAAAAATTGTGAGAATTCAGCTAAAAAAGTGTTAATACGGGTTTCTCTTTGAATGCTGTTAAAGGCATTGGCAAAATCTAATTTAACGAGGCAGGACTCGCTAGGAATATTTTGAAGTGTAATCCGGCCAGCATGGCTGGCTGCCTCACAGCCGCTCTTACTCCCGAAGTATCACATAAGTCGTCAATTTATAATTTTCCAATCTTATACAATGCATAATACTGATTCCAGAAACACCTTTGTATTATCAAACATGCTAAATTCACATTAAGTAAGTAACGGATAAATTTAAAACAACTTTAAAATCTATTGTTCAACTTATCCTCTCTTGAATGAAGTTTCTTCTGTTCCAGCCACGTACGTTTATTTTTAAATCCCTATGCCCAACTTGTGAGCGACGAATGTGCCTTGATAAACACAGTTGTTTTTGGATTCATGGCCCTGTGTCTGCAAGACCCCCCCGCCTACCAATTTCACCCCTAGCTTCTAATTTTGGAGAGGCTCCCCAAATGCCAATCTCTAACCCCGTCATCCTTCACCTTTACAATACTTTCCATTAATTAATCAACCACCTCACTCATCATGGAGCAAATCTTTTTTAATCAATTCTTCCTCCCTTAACACTATATCTAGAATCCCAAGAGGAGCCAGACCTTCCATCCAACATTTTCTACTAAACTATTCACTTCTAATATTAAAAACCCTTATAACTTAACTAATTGGGACAATCTTTTTAAATTCTCATACCATATCCTCTTTGTTAGGGGACCTAATGAACATCATTAATCTAATATCATCAAAAAATCCCTTCTGTGTTTTGATTGTGTTCTCATTAAGTGCACAAGTAAAAAAACCTTTCCACAAATTTTTATTAACCAAACTTCAAAGCATTATCTCAAATAAAATTAATAATTTCAACCCAAAAACCGCCCTTAGAGCTTTTTATGATAACAACTCAATTGCCCTCTGCTGCCCTGACTCAAAGAGCTGAATCAAAAACATCTACTTGCATCCTCAGTCAGTATATACCCTACATCTCTATCATCTATAGTGCTTGAGTCTTCAGACACTCTTGAAGCCCTTAACTCTTTCCTTCGGAGTCCGCAGCCGGACTTGACGGCAAGATTTACTAGGCTAAGTGATTTAAACACGAACCCTCTTTGAATTCTATTACTTTTTATGGAATATCATTGTTAATGGATTATTTCCTCATACAATTATCCCAATTTTATTCGGTGCAAAGCGTGTCGTCAAGTCGGATAACTCAGTTAGACCATTGCCGTTGGAAGTAGAGTTGTTAATTTGCTTCAACTCTAGCTACCATCTGCTCGAGTTTCTGCTCGGCCCTCGAGCATTTTTATATGCTACTGTTCTGCCTAGTGCACCGAACAACGAGCACATATTAAGCTAACGCGCATATTAAGCAACTCAGTGTGCGTGCTCGCGTCTGGAGTTTAAAGCAAGTTAGCAATTTACCAACTCTAGTTGGAAGTCTTTTTCGCCGAATTATATCTAAAATACTCTGCAAACTCATGAAACCCTCCTTATCCGCCAAGCTCAACTCGGTTTTGGAATTAAAGGCAGCTGTAACATATTCCCACCGAGTCCTGCCTCTCAAAATTAGATTTTGCCAATTAACAGCATTCGCAGAAAAACCCCTATAATCTCTTTATTAGCTGAATTCACACAATTTTTGATTTACATTATATTAAGCTATGTTTCTACAACCAAGCTTTGGTTCGACGAATACGTCATAGACTCGTCCATAGCTATCCAACAAGGAGATCCATTGGACCCTCTTAAATTTGGTTCCCTTCACAATCTAGTCAAGGCAATATCATCTCAGTGTACCCTTGATTTGAATGTTTGCTATCTCTACGACGCCACCCGTTGTGGCCACCCGGAGGAAATTAATGAAACCATTGAAATCATCGAAAATTTTGAACCTATTCTAAATTTTAAATTAAATTGGAAAATTGCGAAATTTAACAGGCCCCCAACACATTCGACTGTCCTATTTTTTAAATTTTTTTAATTATAGAGAGAGAAAACATACCTTTTGGGATCACCCATTTCCGGTGGCAAATCTCTTTTTAAATTTCTTCATAAAGATCTCGAAATTTTTAAAATCTAAAGCGGAACTTTTGAACTGCTTGCCTGCACATCACTTTTTTACTTAATCATAAACTATTTTAATATTTCAAAAATTAATCATTGTTTCCGCTCACCTGGTTCATATTAACACCCAAACGTTTTAATGTCGTACGAAGCCATTTTAAATTTTATTAAAGAGAATTTAGAATTCAACAGCAACAATTCGATTCAAGCTTCCTTACCAGCAAAATCAGGAGGATTAGGAACGTCCCCTGGCAGCATATATCGCTAGCTGCTTCTATAGCCTCGTTCAAATCTGTCGAAGGTCTGATTTGTAGACTTACAATACAAACTCCGACCCTCTGCTAACCACCTTGGAGCTTTGAAATTAGAATGTTACCCCCGAGACCATTCAACCTCAAAATCCGAGACTGACCAATTGCGATTCTGGACTAGTATCGCGCTCCGTTAATAACCTCCTAACGAGCAGCGATGATAGCCAGCATTACAATCTAAGGTCCCTCGCTTTTGGTGGTCACGGGTGGCTTGAAGCATATCCCAAAAAATCTTTGGGAATGTTGCTTGACGACTTTGTTCTTTCATATTCTATAGCTTTAAGGTTGGGAGTTAGTTTCACCAAAGAGTTCCCTTGTCTGAATTGTCTTACCCTAGAAGACCAATAGGCTAGGCACCCTTTATATTGCCATAATACAAATACGTTAAAAACAATAAGCTGCCCTTAAAAAGGCAAAATTCCCTTTAATCCTTGAGCCGTCAGATCCTTCTCTGGAAGGTAGGATGAGCCCTGACGGTTTTTCTCTAGTCCTTTTATTCCTCAATTGGGATTTTACTTGCATTGACTTTTGCTCCTTACCATTTTTATTCGACCCTATTTCCATCGCAGAAGGGCGTAAAACGACAAAATATCTGCCATTTTGGCATACAATATTTTTATTCCTGTTGTTGCCTCGTGCTCTGGTTCCTTTGGTAAGCAGGTAATGGATTTTTTTAAATAAATCGGAAAACATTCACCGAAATCTAAAATTCAACTAGAAAATCCTTTGCCGACTCTTGGCCTATTTTAGAAGATAATGATATAGATTGATCTTTATCGAATATGTGTCTTTTTGAATTACGCTTATATATGTAACTTTGTTTTCGTGAAAATAAACTTTTAACCACAAAAATAAGAATGACTTTTTTTACATAGACTTTTATTGCTAATAATAAAACTTGTATAAATAAAATGTGTAGACATTCTTGTTTTAAATAAGACGCAGATCATAATTTTCTTTTATGAAAAATGTTTAAGCCAAACTCATAATAAAGAAATCCACCCTATTGAATGCAAATTGGATTGAAGTACATTTATTAAACATCATAATTACACGCATTTTAGCTTTTCCTATGAGTTTCTAAAGTGGCCTCACAACCATTTTTGAGACATAATCATTTAATTTTGCAGCTGATGATTCTAAAAGTCTGTATGATTGCTTTAAATCATTGACCAGACCTACACTATATGTAACTACTTAATTTTATAAGTATTTGCACTTGTTTTAGATCAAAATAACTTTAACTTGCTTATGCATGCTTACATATTTGGGTTAAATAAAAAGTAACAATTTTATAGAAAGTTCGTTTTATTAATGGTCTCGTCGGATAAACTAACTTTCTTATACAATGGATTGAAAATTTCTGAGTCTATTTAATAATCTCATATATTTTTAAGATCACTCTAAAAGACACCCATAGAATAATAATTTGGTCTTATGGCGTTATTTGATTAAAATTAGTCTTAGGCAGACATCGAAGCCTTATTGCGTCACCAAAGAAGTTACCTCTCGCCCCTCGACCACCAATGGCCCTACCCCCTCGTCTGCCGCGTTGCCTAGCAACCAGCAGCCCACCACTTCAGTATATAACGGTCATCGACGGGCGAGCCCTCGCACCTCACCCCACGGCGCAACAACATCTCGTGGGGGTCAATCATGAGGGCGTGCTCCTTCCGCGCCCCGCCCTTCACACACGAACACGATAGCTCGCTCCATTTGTTATTATGCGCGATCATTACTATTTTATCGTCGCTTGTCTCATTTTTCTACGATAAATGTATTATTGAGTTGAGATGATTGGACAATGTGTTATTTTATATAATGTCTTCTAATATGGATATTTCAGTCGTTTCATACTTTGATTGTTACACTTTAATTGAAAAAGATGTACTGAAACGATTTAAAAAGTTACAAATATAAAGTGAAAAGAGATTAAAATATATAAATCGGGCCTTCGGCCCTCGTGGGAAGGGGAGTAGGGGCAGGGAAGGGGGGGGGGCGACTCATCTATACTCCGTATAAACGTAGCATATTTGCTATGCAATTTATGGGCGAGAAAGGTAGGAAGGGGCAAGAATGCCTATAGGGGG
The DNA here is from genome assembly GCA_964036665.1 of Gordius sp. MW1. Classification (NCBI taxonomy): domain Eukaryota; kingdom Metazoa; phylum Nematomorpha; class Gordioida; order Gordea; family Gordiidae; genus Gordius; species Gordius sp. MW1. The sequence goes on from OZ038533.1 coordinate 4,846,266, forward strand.
GTATTAAATGCAAATTAATTAGTTATAGACCCTTGTAGGGGAGTGCATGGGTTATTATCAATGTTAACCAATTCAAAAACGAAAAAAAATTTCGATTTATTTGGCAAATGGTCATTTTTTCCATTGGTCAGTAGCCTGCGGACGATCAAAAAGTCATATTATCAATGATATTAACAAGAACAAAATATTAATTTAATTTAAAAAAAAAAGGTTTGCCCTCTCCCGAGCTTGAACCCGGGATATCCAGGTCACCCTGTTTACAAGCCGTGCGCTATTACCCGTCACACCATGCTGGTATTAAAATAGTAGAAGTTATTATGTTATTTATATAGATAATGAAATAATAAAGTTCTGTTTTATGTTTAGAAAATCAATATATTTCATCGGTCAGTAGCCAGCGGACGGTCAAAAAGTCAAATTATCAATGGTATTAACAAGAACATAATATTAATTTAATTTTAAAGAAAAAAAATTAAAATAAAAATTCCTTTTAGTTTTAAAAAAGGGCTAAATTCTGAAACTACCCGCCCGATTCGCTCGAATCTTTACCCGTAGGTGCCCAGGGCGGCCAGGGGTAAAATAGCCTTTTCAGATTCCTAAAATACCTTTTCGTTTTAAAAATATCGGACATTTCCCGGCCACACGTGCGGTGTAATATCTATAACACGTAGAAAATTTTACTAATTATATAAACTTACGCGCGCCATCTAATAAAGTACAATTCGTGTTTTAATAGTTTAATAGTAGATTTAATTAGAAAGAACGGGCTATGATTATACCTTTGAAGGAGGTTTCGAATTTTGTGTTAGTTTCTATCAATATATTGTATCGTAAATTAGAATCTAATACCTATATTTTTTTAACTATTACTTTTTAGGTTTTCTATGAAATCACAATCTAATTAAATGAAATATGTTAACCCAATAAAAAAATATATATGCATTTATAAGGTTAAAAATATATATTACATAGTTGGCTGTCTGTTAGACCATCTATAATAAATTTTTAGGTTATATATAAAATTTGGCCAATGGTCATTTTTTTTCATTGGTCAGTACCAACAGATACTCTATAAGTCAATGATAGCCAAAAAAAACGGAAAAAAAAATTTTTGATGCTCACTTTGGCCAATGGTCATTTTTTTCCATTGGTCAGCAGCAAGTGGACGGCCAAAAAGTCATATTATCAATGGTATTAACAGGAACAATCATAAGAGTCAAAAAAAAACGGAAAAAAAATTTAGATTCACAATTTGGCCAATAGTCATTTTTTTCCATTGGTCAGCAGCCAGGACACGGTAAAAGTGGATATAAATTCATAAGAGTCAAAAAAAACGAAAAAACAATTTTCGAATCACATTTTGGCCAATGGTCATTTTTTTCCATTGGTCAGCAGCCAGGACACGGTAAAAGTGGATATAAATTCATAATAGTCAAAATAAAACGAAAAAAAATTTTTCGAATCACATTTTGGGCAATGGTCATTTTTTTTCATTGGTCAGCAGCCAACGGACGGCCAAAAAGTCACAATAGCAATGGTAGTAACAGGAACAATCATAATAGTCAAAAAAAAACGAAAAAAATACGATACACATTTTGGCCAATGGTCATTTTTTTCCATTGGTCAGCAGCCAGCGGACGGCCAAAAAGTCTTATTATCAATGGTAGTAACAAGAACATTCATAAGAGTCAAAAAAAACTCCGGGATTCGAACCCACAAACTAGTTAAATTAATTAAAATTAAAAGTAAACAGCGTGAGAAGACATTCGATGCGTGACAAGACATTCGGTGCAAGACACCGAAGAGCGTGACAATATATAGATAATGAAACATAGACCCTTGTAGGGGAGGGCATAGGGTAATTATCAATGTTAAATAATTCAAAAACGAAAAAAAATTTCGATTTATACTTTGGCCAATGGTCATTTTTTTCATTGGTCAGTAGCCAGCGGACGGCCAAAAGGTCACATTATCAATGGTATTAACAAGAACAATATATTAATTTAATTTAAAAAATAAATAAAAATTTTGCCCTCTCCGGGATTCGAACCCACATTAGTAAAGGCATAGGGTTTGGTAAGGGGCACAGGGACCCATATCAGTAAAGGCATAGGCTTTGGTAAGGGGCACAGGGACCCATATCAGTAGAGGCGTAGGCCCTTGTAGGAAAGGGCATAGGGTAATTATCAATGTTAACCTATTCAAAGACGAAAAAATACCATAAATTGCATATAGCAATTAAAAATTTCGCTTTATTTGGCCAATGGTCATTTTTTTCATTGGTCAGTAGCCAGCGGATGGTCAAAAATTCATATTATCAATGGTATTAACAAGAACAAAATATTAATTTAATTTAAAAAAATTCAAAAAAAAATTCGTCCTCTCCCTGGCTTGAACCCGGGATATCCAGGTCACAAAGCTGGCGCCAATAACTTGGTGGACGACGGACGACGGACAACCAAAAACGAGCCCATAAATTGCATAGCAATTAATATTAATAAGCAAAAGCCATTTATTTTGGTTTTTTCAATACAAATTTTCGTAAGTTGGTATCATATAGTATCGAAACTTCCAAAATTCCTCCTTAAGCAAAGGCTAAAATATATCTATCCTAAGATCGTTGATAATAGTTAATGGGATTAATTAGCATTAACTTTATTTTATGGGCAGAATTTTGTCTATTTAAAGCATCTGTTTTTACCTAAAAATCGGATCTTTGTTGTCCTTTTAAATCAAGATTCGCTTAAACATTTAGAAATAAAGGTTTCTTCACATTTATTAATATGCCTTATAGCTAAATAAAGGTCTCTCTTGTACAACGTCACCCAAGTTATCTCTATGAAAACTATGAGTCATTTATTTAATATTATGATTGTATTGTAAATAAATTATTAAACTATTAAAAGTAGACAACACAATTTCGCTTGTTATTCTAGGATATCGGCGAGGATGTGTTAAAAGGGAAATTTAGCCTGTTTATATCGTACCCTTCCCCTACATTTTAAATTTTTTGCAAAAAGGTATAAAAATGTAGTTTCATTAATTATTTTTAATTACGGTGTTCTAATATATATTTTTTATTTCAATGTTCCCGTAAACCTATTTGTCTTTTAACTTTATTTTTTTATTCCACGGTGCTCATCTAAGCTGTTCGAAAACAGAATTAAGCTAGTAATAATACACATGCAAAATAAACAAAAAAGGGTATAAAATAATAAAAAAAAACTTAATTTCATATTCATCGTGGGCTAAAGATTATGTGTCTGATATAGCTTGTTGTATTTCGCTCTAGGTATACCAATTTTCTATTACAAAAAACCGGGCGAATTTTTTACTTCCCTATTAATTTAAAAATAGCCATCGTCTTCATGTCAAAAGTGGCGGAACCGAAGCCACTTTGGGTAAAAGTTTAAATTATCATCTTACCCGAATATATTTACAATCACATGCGTTCTAAAGCTATAAATAAACTTTTGCTAAGATAAGAGTGGCGGGTTAAATAAAATGATCCACAACATGGGCGTAGCCAGGATGGATTTAGACGGGCGCAATGATGAATTAAGGAGTAGTAAAATGATAATTTTTGATTTTATTAAATTTTATAAGAATTTTTAGATTTAGAGGGGGACAGTTGCCCCTCCTTGCCACGCACTGGCTACGCCTATGATCAACGATATAAAAGTCATAATGATTCGAATGAAGTTGAGTGAAGTGCCTAAACTTTCACAAGAAGCCTGATAAATAAATGGATAAATAGAGGATAAAAAATAAAGAGTGCATAAATATAAAGGAAAATAAGCTATTTTTAAAGATTGCATAATAGCATGTTTTAGCAGTCTATGTCTTACAAGATTGACTAAAAATAAGCAGCAAAAGACAACAAAATATAGAAAACCATGGAATCCCAAATTTTGAAAAGGAGAAAGATTAATCTGATAAAATTATTGGTATTCGGCACATATTCATGGGCGTATCCAGCAATAGAATTAGTCGAGGGCAACAATAATTAGGGAGGGGCAGAACGATAATTTTTTGATTAGCCATAATTATAATAAATTGCAAAGAATTTTTGGATATAGAGGGGAACAGTCACCGCTCCCAGCCTGGTCCTTGCTACCCATGCACAAATTACATTATTAACTGCATAATTTAGCGATACGATATAATTACGATTTTCTAAAAAAAATAGTTTGATTATTTGTAATATTCGAGCCAGATTTTTAAAGAAGATATATTTTGTTTATAGATTTAGGTTTAGTAAGGAGTTAAATATTGTAATTCTTTAATACATAGTAAAAAAAGAACTGTTTTCCACAAAAGCCTCGTATACCTATACTGATTGTCTATTTTTTGTACACAAGTATGGGATATAGAGGTCTTTTTTTTGTAAATCATAAAGTCAACAGCTTAATTGTCTCAAAGATGTTCTATTCCATGCAAACGATTAGTTCTTAAAAATTCCTGAGACTAATTTTTTATTCCTTATTTTAGCTTGTAATAAAAGCTTGGCATTATTATCATATTTATTATGAAAAGGATTAATAAAATTTTACCCTAATCTAAGAGAAGCAGCTGTTTTTTGTACCCCAATGCGAACAGTAAAATTCAAATTTTAAATAATCATATGGCTTTAGATGAAATAATTACAGAACTTGGATTTGGTCTGTATCAATTGAAGAATTATATCTTAGCGTCTCAGTTAATGCTGTTTCAGGCATGTCAAATGTTTATTGTAACGTTTGTTGGCAGAAAAATTCCATACCATTGTAAAAATATTTCCCCTTCAAACATTTCATGGACTCCTTTGCAAATTCATAATATGAAATTTGAGACAAATTACACATATGATAAATGTAGTATGTATGAAAGTATTGTAAATCACACAGTGGTACCATGTAAATATGGATGGGAATATCAAATGCCTAAAACATCTATAGTTGCTGAGGTTAACTAATTATCTGCTATTTTATAAACTTGCAATTATAAATTATGTCACTGAAATCTTAATATCTAGAATCATTTAGAATCCATTTTTTAATTTAAACCTTGAATTAAGCTTACTACTAAAAAGAAATAATTAACAAAAATCATTTTAAAAATCATCTTTTTGTCTCTCCTCTCCATAAATCACAAATTTATACGCATTATAATTAATGGCTAGGCCTTTAACATTTATTTTTCTATAAAGTTCTTCATAAAAATATACAATGTGAAAAGTGATTTATATATTAAATACAAAACAAAAATAATTTATAAATGATTTGACGTCATAAAAATATTGCAAGTAAAACTTTTAAACTAAAATTCAGATTTAGAAAAAAATTATAGCATTCATACAAATATGCCATCCCATGTGTATAACAATTTTTTTGTTTACCTGCCCATGTAATTAGGTCATAGTTGTGTTTTTCTACCATGTTACATATCACGCTCTATTCTGTTTATTTTTGCATAGTGGATTATAAATAGATTGCAAACTTGCTTCAAACAAAATTATGAAACACACTCTTTACCCGTCAACAGATTTATAAATAGATGTTAACCAATTTTGAATTTTAAATGAGGAGATTTTACAATTTTTACATAACAAGTTATAATATTAAACATTTTGCAGGACTGAGAATCTTTTGTTTTATTTAAAAGTAAATGGCCAGTTAAAAATTACCTTAAAAATTATATTCAGAATAAAATTATATGTAAACTATCTATCCCAAATTTGATTTTTGCATCCATTTAAAATTCCCCATTTTTACGCGTTATTCTGTTGAAGTCTACTAACCTTCTTTCTAGTTAAACTTTAATAAATGAAAGATCTATCCCCAGCTTAGCTTTAACAGCTATAACTTTTTAGCTTGTACGGATGGACAGTTGCTGACAGATGATTGGAAGTTATAAATATTCGGCAACACTTCCAGTATCGTAAAGTTTCGACATGTAGAATTTTGCGAACGCAAAAATATTTTTTTTTTAAATTTTTTATTTATTTATCTCATCTTCACAAAATATGCATTTTAAAAAAATAAATTAATGATTATTAAATTTAAAAAAATCTGAGTAAATTTGGTTGTAAGCAATTTAAGAATTTATGAGCGTAGCTAGGAATTAAAGGCCGAAGGTCAATATTTTTGATAATGATTTAGGGACGGGTAAATTACAATATAGGTTTAGAAATTTTAACCAAAATTTTGTTTATTTATTAAAATTTTAGGATTTTAAGGCGAGCAATGCCTATGAAATAATATCCTATTGATAGTATTTAGCCGATTTGGTAACAACGCCATTTGGTTACCAGCAGGTCAAAAAATTAATATATATCAAAACGACACGAAAAAATAATTTTTGTACGATTAGACCAAGTAAAATTGAAACGCTTGAAATTTTTGCATTAAAATTTAAAAGTGCATTGCCATTTTCGTGGCTTAACCATGGGGGTTTCCAGCATTAAAATTAGAAGGGGGCAATAATGATTTATGGATGGGCAAAATGATCATTTTTTGATATTTTAGCCATATTTTTAATAAATTTTATCGAATTTTTGGATTTAGAGGGGGCAGCCGCCCCTCCCTGCCCCCCCCCCCCCCCTTGGCTAGGCCCATGGTTTTAGCATAGTAAAGCTTTATTTTAAATTTTTTTTAGCAATTACAGCTAAGTTTTTGTGAGATGTAGAGGAGCCAAGAGTAAAGATATGTTATTTATCTAAACGTGGGGTTTGATTTTAAAATAATTTTAGTTGAAATATATTTAAAATTATACATGGGCGTAGCTAGGATTGGATTAAGAAGGGGGCAATAATGATTTAGGGAGGAGAAAAATGATCATTTTTTGAAATTTTAGTCATGATTATATAAAATTTTAAAAAAAATTTAAATTTATAAGGGGGCAGCTACGCCCATGAAATCATACCTTAATTGGTGTGTTTTTTATTCCTATAAATTTACTTTCTTTTCCTCAATCGTGTATAATTTTGTTCATGAAGCTAGTGGGGTCTATTTGACCCCACATATTAACCTTTTCTCTAATCACACTTTATAAAATTAATAAAAGAATTCAATCATTCGCCAACATTTTTCTGCGTTCTCATTATAATTAATTGACCCCAGGTTTAGTCCCTCTTTTGTATGAAATTTGATTTTTTTGCGGTCTAATCGTATTATACCCATTTATTGCGGCGAACCCTTCCAATATATCCTTTTGTTTGCTTAGCTTTAGCTGTTTTTTAGCTCGCTTTTTAAGGGGGTTTTTGCCAATAATATTTTTTGGAGGTTGATAAAATAAAAGATACACGAGCATAGTTATAACAAAAAAGGAAGTTTTATTTGTCCCCCCCCCTTCATTTAAACTTTTTTATTTTTAGTTCAAAAAAATATTGTTAAAACCCCAAAAAATAAAGTTGATAAGGTAGTGTACGAGCATTAAAATAAGTTTGTCCTTAATTAGGTGGATTTTATAAAAAAAAAATTAACGATTTTTAAAATACTTCTGTCAATATTCGCAACTGTACCCTATTATAAATAATTTGTTAATTTTTAGTGTGGCTATTCACGGGCGTAGCCAAGGAGGGGGGGGGGCAGGGAGGGGCGGCTGCCCTCCCCCCTAAATTCAAAAATTTGTTGAAATTTATTAAAAAAAAATAAATGCTAAAATTTCAAAAAATTACTTTTTCCCCTCTCTAAATCATTAGTGCCCCCCCCCTCAAATTCCAATGCTGGCTACCCCCATGTGCCTATTCTTGGACGGTATATCATTTGAAATCACAAAATTATACGGAAATAGTTGGTTTGGTATTAAAATAGGTGTGGGGCCCATATAACCCCACATTTAAACGATTCTAATCTTCACCCTTCTACGACTGTCAAATTTTTGACAACAATGTTAAATTCTAGTAGAATAGCATAGCAATTAAATTTTTTCATTTTTTGACAGCGCTCGACTTGGTAGTAAACCTCGAGGTGTTTTACTAAGCTAATTTTAGTGTCGATTATTTCCTCGACCCATCGAACAGATGTCACTGCAATTCCCTAAATATTGTCATCTTAGTAATTTAAATAAATATTTAAGAAAAAATTTGTTGGACTTTTAATGTTTCGATTTAATAAACCATCGCATATAAGGGTTTCCGTTGTTTAATTGTGGAATCATCTTAAATC